>OY728120.1:278159244-278759244 GCA_963277665.1 Viscum album
TGGGATGGGAGAGGCTTAGGATAGACACATACATCCAAGGATAGTTCAGTCGGATCACCTCAAAGTGATCATAATTTATTATCTAGATTTTTAGTATGTGGTGTAAAATGAGATTTATAGTGGACACTACTATAAAAAGGGAAAATTTTGTAGGTTATCCAGTCTCCTATAGGGAGGGATCATGATAAAAATTCATGGAATATTGTTTTTTGAATTATTGTATTCTCTAATAGAGCATGAATAGTGAATTTAAATGGTCTTAGGTGAGATGTCAGTGACATAGACTTTGGTTTGTGTTTAATTTGACACAAGTTCTATATATTATTTTATTTTTCCTTAGATGAAAACCTATTTAGGATTGGTTTTAGAGATATGATATGGTATTTTTCCCCTAGATAAAACATTAATAAAGATATTTGGATATGATATAAAGTACCAAGGATGTGAAGTAGTAGTGAGTGGTTATGGATCCTCATTCAATTATTCATATTGGACATGTGAAGATTTTATGGAAATATTTGTATGTACTAGCTACCTCTCTTTTAGTTTTATATTTATCACTACAAGAGAAACATTTCCCTTTATTATTTCATGTATGATTATTATAATTTCATCTTGGAATGTGATTTGTAGACTAGTAATGCAGGACATGACCTTAAATAGTTAGTTATCATTACTACTCATATAGATAGTTTTTGTCTTGTCGTGGATGAGGATACAATGAATTTATCTTCCCTCTAGTTGTGCATCATGGTTTGGAGTTATTATAGGACCTGAAATCAAAAAAATTATAAAATCATAGTGTAGCATAAGGTCTAGTTGGGGTTGTTTTCCCAGTAGATTTTGTCGATTACCCACGATTCTAAACACTTACTATATTTTTTTCCTTTTTACTATAATTTAAAAATAGGGATATGTGGGGGTTCTGTTTGTAATGTGTATGAGAAAAAATAAAAGAAATCTAAAACATGAATCCACAGGAAAGAGGATCATAGTAGGTTTCTCTACATTGAACCTTCAACATCTATTTTAATTTCTTAAGGCTTTTTGATAGTCCAATTAATATCATTCTTGGAACACCACAATTGAACAATATTTTGAAATCTAGTACAAATTTGGATATCTCATAGGATCATTTAACCTAACCCCCTCAAATTTGTTAATTGATTAATATTTCAGTGTCATTGAAATTACACCACCTTCCTCTCAATATTAGCATACATCATTCAAATCATGAACCACCTTATTCTATCATGTATGAAATTAGAAAATACCTGTGAGAGTCTTTTTTTTGTTATGTATGGAATTATATAGTATGAATCACCATGTTAATGTGTTCAATCATTACACCCAGACTTATAAAACACAATTTCCCCCACAAATATATTTAATCCTAAATAAATGAGGAGCAGGGATATAGATGAACCACAAAAACCTCCCCTATGATCAAACCACTGGTTAACACACCACCATTATGGATCTTTTATAATTATGGTGAGGAGAATATTTACAAAAAAAGGTAGGATAATAATTTAATAAAAACATGGTACAAAAAATTATATTTTAAATCAAATACTTACATTATCAAAGTTTTTAATGTATGGGTGAGTTCTAGGTGTCTTCAATAAAAGGATACTATTTAAAATGAGTGATTATTAGTTAATCATCCAACTTGTTATTATTCCCCCATAATCATGTTCTCCTCGATTCATAGATGAAAACCACATAGAGATACCATTTAAGGATTCCCCAAATTGGTACAACAAATAATATTCATATATACATCTTGGAATGCATGAAAAGAACCTGAAAACAAATGAGTTCAAAGTGATATTGGAAGTATCTTGACATTATGATTCATGGAAATGTATCATGTGTTAGGGGACTAGGATGCTTCAAGTTGAATTTGAATAATGTTTTGGATCGTGAGTATATGGAAATGTTTAGTGGAACCAGATGCATCATGGTGGAATTTAAGATCCCAAAAAATCATCGCAACATGGAATGAATTTTGTTGATAATGTTGTGTGTATTGGGGCCCTAGAATAAACTTTAAGTGGAATTCATATTGAATATAAACCTGAAAATACATCACTCGGTGGAAAGTAGTTTCTTTAGAAGTTGTGGTGGGGTTATGAGTGCTTTGGAAAGTGATTTTATTCATGGGATTCAATGGGGATGAGAATAATAATTGTGTTTATATTAGAGAATCAATTTAGGTGTGGTCATAAGTTTTGCAGGAGACTCGACCACTTAGTGACTCTAATGTATATCCTTTAATGTGGAATTATTTATATATATGAGCATGTTAATATGAAGTTTATATGTAAATTATTATATTAATCTGATGTATAATATTAGAGTCATGGTTTTAATGTGATGCATGGTTCTCCGCCATATGATTATTTTTTCACAATACTTAACGAACTTGGTATTTGTTATGTTTCAACATTTCCTATTTGACTCTTAATGATTTTGACATCGCACTTTACAAAACCAGATGATTCTTACATATCCAGTTGATTTGTATGTTTATATATATACATACATCATTATTCAAATAGTATTTACCTAAAATTCTATGAACAAATTTAAAAATAAATTTGAAAATGTATGTCCTTGATCATTTAAAAAAATTATACTAAAAACCAAATTTAGAAAATTTTCACTTTAATATAAGTATTTACCTTATAATGTAAATACATCCAAACTAACACAATTCCAATATAGTATTTATATTAATTATATTTGACAAATATACTAAAAATAAGAAATACTATTTTTTATTCACTCCCCCAAACATAAATTATTCCTCCTCTTAAAGGAATATCTCTAAACAATTATTTTCACTAATAATCCATTTCATCCCTTTTTCAAGCCCTATTTAATGAATTATAATTATTATGGATTTAAGTTAATCTAAATATGAACATGAAATTACCTTTACAATTCCCTTTTATTCAAGTTCCTCATTCTCTTCCCAATTTTACACTTCCATGATACTCCTAAACAAAAATTAAATATTTCATTTTCCCCTTCTTCATTTGAGTTCAATATTCACCTTATCTTGTAATACTATCAATAACTAAATTGTTATTCACATTTATTTTTTTGGTTCATTAATTTTTCATAATACTTATTAGATGAGTGGATCTATTATCAAACATTTAATTTCAAATAAAATGGTTTCCCTACGTTTTTTTTTGATATTTGAGGCATGGAAGCAAGGTTTGGACAACAATCACAAATCACTATAAATTTTAATAATGGATTTTATTTTTTAAACACATACACTTTTCATTGTAAATGTTATGGAATTTATGTCGGTATCCCAGTTTTTCATTTTTCTCTAGTTATAATGACATATATATTTTCTATTTATGGTGGATCCCTAATTTGTAAAATCATGTTCGAAAAAAAATCACCAAAATGTATATTCCTTGTTCTAGTTCTTGTTTTATAAATTATAGTTCACCTATTTTTTTTAAAATTTAAAATTCACTTTTCAATTTTTAAAAATGGAATTAAATGTTTTGTTAAATAAACCATGTTACCTTGAAAACTCAATGATAGGATTCATATAAGTGTGAAAATAAAAATATATATTTATTAAAATATAAACAAATAATTAAAATAACACGACACTAATAGATTATAAATCCTCCTAAAATTTAAATTCACTAATCTCTTTTAAGTAAAAAACATATATTAATTGCTAATAAAAACCTAATGGGATAGAGGGATACAAAATTTTTATATTATACAGTGGATTGTGATAAGATCACACTCTCACAATTTTTATACATCCTAAAATAAAAAAACCTGGAAAATTTTATTCAAAATAATATAAAATAATAAAGAGGGAGACAAAATTGTTTTTATTTTAATTCATAAGTGGGTAATATAATTTTACAACCTACAATAATTAAATTTTAGCTACTTATCTCCAATATGAATGTGGAAGTGGTTTTTGTGATGTTAACCACTACATGTTATTTTCCCTAATATCCACTAGTGGATACCAGTATTAGAGAGCCCCAAAATAAAAGAAATAAAACCCAACACTAAAAAGGGAATCATAAAATAAGTAATGTGGGGGGAGGAAGAGAGAAAATATGAACTTCTTGTTTATTGTTTCTTATATTAATGGATAATCATTGAATTCTCGTTGAAGCTAGGGATACAATTCATGCACTAAGTTTTCTTTGTCTTTTTCTACCACCACCCTGGTGCTTTATTCTTCATAATTCCACACCATCTTCTATATGATGGGTTTTTCTACTTCTTATTTTTCTTCACTCTTTTGGAAAATGTGGGGCTTTACCACTTATAAAAATGGAGAAAAATTATATTTAAATAATAACTAAAAATAATTATTTAATGAAATTAAATCTAAAGTATCTTATACTCCCTTGATTAGCTAGTCCTTGAAAAAAACTTCTCCATAAATTTCCACTTGTAGGATTTTTTTAAGGAAAGGTGGATAGATATTTTGTAGTGTAGCCTCTAACTCTTTAATTCATTAAATGAATTTGGGAGGGAAGTGTGGATATTCTTGTACCTTGATTGATTATTGATAAAAATCCAAGAAGTAATCGAGAAACTCAATGATATCCTGAGGTAATAATTCAATAAATTGTATTCATTATACTGTATTAGGTCCTTGATGATCTCTCTAAACACCAACTCTATATAGTTTGGGCACTAGTCTCTCCTCTCTTATGATGAAAATAATAATGCACTTTCTTCCCTAGGAAAGGATGAGACAAACAATAATTTATTTTTATTAATTTTTTATTTAATTGAAAGCAATTAAAACTATTTAACATGTATATAACCAACCTATATCCCCGTAAATGGCATCATGTGATTCTATGATGTCACATTCCATGAAATAAAAAACGATTTATTCAATTCATAGTGAAACATAGTGGCTAAGTAGGGTCATTTTCTCAAGGATATTTGTCCAGTCACCTAATATTATAAAAACTTATTATATTTATTTTTCTAATATAATTTAAAAGAAGTGATATGTGGGGATGATGTTTGAATATTTAATGATAATAAATGAATGTAAGAAAAAAAAATTGGAAAAAGGATCAATACAAGGTTTATGTATATTGGTCCTTCATTATCCATTTTAATTGTTTAATGTACACTGATAATCCAATAAATATAATTTAGGGATAACAACAATCAAAAAATATTGTGAAATACAATTCAATTTTGGATATATTCTTTTTACATTGAACCCCACAAACTATATGATTTTATGAGATGAGTATGCTAGAACTTTAAACATACCACCACCTTCCCCTAATCCAGAAATATTGCATTCATATCTCAACCTACCTCATTCAATTATATATAAAATGATCCAATATAAGGGTGGGATAAAATTTTGGGTTATTTATTAAATGAATCAATGTGAATTACCATAAGAAAATGCTCAATCATCACAGTAAATCTTGGAAGCACAGCACCCCTTATCAACTGACTTAAAGCAAAATTTAATGGGGAGTACGGATTTTGGTGCATTGTAAAAGACTCCCCAAAAATTTAAACTTAATTTATAACCCCATAATTGTGTAGCTTTAAAAAATCATGGGGGTGGAAAATGTAGAAAAAGGGAAGAAGAATAATTATATTAAAAATATAGTAAAACTTTTTATATAAATCCTTGGAAAATATCAACTAATAACATAATTTTTTAAAATGAGGGGATAAAGGGAATTTATAAACAATGGAGGATCTCATTGAATTTATGTATAGGTTTTAAATATCTTGGTGAAAAGGGATATTCTTCCACATGTGTGTTTCTTTATTCTCCCCCCATGTGGGAATTTTGAAGTTTTGTTGGCTCTGGAGGAAATGTTGGGTGGAGAACACATACTGAAATGATACATAGGGCTCCACTGGGGGATTTGGCTTCTGCCATAGTGGTAGTTGTGATCCCTAAAAAAATAGATCATTGTAATGTGGGTTATGTTATGATGAGAAAAATATGTGAGTTGGGTCTTGGGATGGATTATAATTGTTTAAAAAGATAAGGTTTTGTGGTGTGTTCATTAGTATGTGTGATTGTTCTCAAGATTCTATTGGAATGACAATTGTATGTGTATTTGGGGTCAACCATCATTTTTTGGTGATATTTTATGTTATATGTTAGGATTGAATGCATTATGACTATGAAATATATATTTTAGGAATTATATTATGTTTACACAAGTTCATGTAAATATGATATGACACTATAAATTCTAAATCTAGTCTAACATAGATTATTGGAAGCATGACTTTGATCTTATATGAAGATCTTGGGCATTCAATTATTATCACAAAACACTTTCCAATTGTATCCTATGCTACTATTACAATTTTCATGTTTCTTTCATGATGATTTTTACACAATACATGTTTGTACTGTATTATTTAGACATACATAGTTTAATTTTCACTTTATTCATGCCCATCTAGAACTTCCAACATATAATTAAATTTATACCCTGCAAAAACAAGAAAAATTTAATATTTAAAATAATTCCCAATATCATTTAGATTAAAAAATAATAATACAACTAAAATTCCATATTTATTCTATTTTAATAATAATCTCCTTATTTTCTAAATAATGAAGATACATTATAATTTTTAGTATTTTTATAAAATAATTATATTAACTATACAAAATCTAAGAATAAATATGATAGAATAATATCACAATCTAGATGTATTCCTTGAATACATCTCAGGATTTTAACCATAAAGAGATATCTATTTTACCATTGATCAAGTATCAAGGTCATAATCTATATTACTACTATTATATTGCATGTCACTGGTTGATTTGGGAGTCTTTAACTTCCAAATTGATTGATTTTTTATGAATAAGTTTATTCTGTTGAGTATTTCTCCATACAGAACTCTAGTGTTATTATTCATGAAGGGTGATTAGAGGTTGAGACTTTTTGTGGACTACCAAAATCTAAATTATATTAGGATAAAAATCATCTATCCATTCCAATTTATCAATGATCTATTTTATTAGATGAGGGGAACTCGATGATTCGCAAATATTATTCTATAAAATAGCCATAGTCTTCTTCGGTTAAAAACTGGGGACATTATATATAGGACATTAATGATGAACTATTGGTTGAAATAATTTAAGGATATTCCATTTTATATAATTAATGTGCCAATAGTATTCATGGATTTCATGAAAAATATCATTCACACATACCTGGGTTTGTTCTTGGTTGTTTTTATGGCTGATATTTTTTTATATTCTCATAATTAGGAGAATCATGGTTCGAAATTTATATAAGAGGCATAGTTGGAAGCATTGAGATTGTACTAATATGTTAATGTGTTATTTCTATATTAAATAGGTTAAAAATGCGGTATGTGATATTTGAGTTTGGTTTTTTGTGTACTTTGAAGAGGTTAATGTGGTTACTTATTGGGATAGACCAATAAATTGTTCAAGATAAGATGTTTTCAATTATTGGTTGGATGTTACCAATGGTTTATTGGAAATTTCTCCTATTTTTAGATTCAATAATGTCCCTATCTTAGAAGGGGTTCAAATTAAAGTGGAGTGAGTTTTATTATATCACCATTCAGATGATTAGGTAATTGATCAATTCTGTTTCAATATTTATCATACTCATAGTATGAAATTGTGATACTATATACTAATATGTATAAAGTATTTTTATAGGAGAATTTATTATGACATTTAATATATTGAAATCTTATAGTTCTTAGTAGTTGAAACCATTTAAGAGGAACAATGGAGCCCATGATTTGTAGTTTTATTTTTTGGTTCATGCACTAAATTTTTAATATCACTTTGCCTTTATCAATATATTTTTGGTATTTATAGTCATAAATATCTTTAAATAAATATTTTTCTAGTTTTATGTGAATCATTGGTAGAGAATATAGGTTTATTACCTGATTTTTTTTTTGAATTTGAAATAGTGTATACCATTAGAAATGGAAATTTAGTGGATAATACACTATATAGTAAGAGGTATGAATAACTAGTTTAAGAATCCAAGGAGTAGTTATAGTTCTCCTAACTATTATTGATGTTATGTTTGGATATGAAAAAAGTTAGTGAGAGGGTTTCATTTTCACCTATGAGAAGTTTATGCTCAATTCTAGAAAAAATGAAAGATATTCATATGTCAGACTCTAATTAATTTAGTTTTCAATAGATAATACATTATAGGTGCATATAATTGGTTGTACTTAGGGTTCATACTTAGACTTATATTCTCATGGAAGGGTGGTAGTCTCTGAAAGAATCAGATATGAGGTCATGTGATATTCTTATAACTCACAATGTGTTATTCACCCTTATTTTATGAATATTTCAATGGGTTTAGGTGGATAATCATAAATTTATAATAATGGAAGAAATCTATAAAAAATTGTTATATAATTAATGAAAAACATGTAGCAAAGAATATAAAATGTAATTGGATTTCTCTAAATGTATCATGATTCATCTCCATTTAATTCATGGGATTTTTATTTATCATAATCACTTTAATATAGCCAATTAAATCTCTCTGCTGTAGGGATGACATCATACACTAGAATCATTGATTTTAATGAGAGTACAACATGATCTCCTATGACATGATAGAACATTATTTGAAAAGAAAAAAGGATAACCCGGAAGAAGATAGTATCTTTATGGATTATGAGAGTCACTCAAATCATAAAGGGGTATATCATCAAATTATATAGTCTCTCTTCATTAAATTAATATATTTGAGTGGTAGATTCCATCACATGGAAGCCGATATGAATTATGATAATGGTGGACCTATTGGCACTTCATAATAATTTGAACATTTGAAAAATTTATTACATGTATATGTATCAATAACTAAATAAAAATATTGATTCATAACCAATGGTAAGCCATGTCAGAGATATGGAAGTTTACATGCATTCAACAACCATATCATAATTCAATCATAATCTTTAATTAAGGAATATCATTCCTTATATTATATAAATATATTGTAAGTTGTGATATGAATCACATGTATGTCACGAGTTATGACTCATGAGATATCATAAATTATGATATCCATATTTTAGATAATTTCCAATGATCTCCTACTTTCACTGAAATCCAATAAGGTATTTATCAAAAAAAATATCATAAAAGTTTTTTGAATCCATCCAAACTCTTTTGGATGTGTTTTATCAAACACTATTCATTTTGGAATAAACACTTTGTTCACAATTTTATCCTTATTTTAAGACCAAAATATGTAACCCTATAAGTAACTATATCATTTAAAAAATATGAAATATTGATTTCATATATGCAGAAAAATAGAATCCTATATAAAAGAATCTATTTCATTCAAGTTTTAAATGGGTTTTGTGTGATCTCGATCAAACATACTCATATCGCCATATGAACATATCCACTTCAAGGAGTATCATGTATATTGGATGTATGCCTATATTATCACTTTTTTTGTGAAATCAAGTGTCCACAAGACCCAGAACATGTCATTATAGTATAGTTCATATCATATATTCATTATTCTTCAAAATAGATAGATCAATATGAATATATACGTCACATTTAATTCATTTAAAGTTGTTAATCACATAAAATGTACCTCAACTAAGAATTCGCACAAATTATACAAGTTTAATTATTCATGGTACTAGATGCCTTTAACTCATTATATGACTGGAAAATCCCATCTTGGATGAGATATAAATGATGACATGATTAGTAACATACCTTACCACCCATTGATTAGCTAAACCTCAAGGATTTCATAAGAAACCTATAAAAGTATGAAGTCCTTCCTGATAGGTATCCCACTAATCTTAGGAAATGGGGATTCAAAATATATATATGTGCCCCTATAAATATCGATGATCATATGTCATTCCATGTGATATACTTTGGTGTATCACTATAAATAATAAGTTTCAACTTATTACATCAATATTCTAGTCATTATATTACTTAGATAACTCTTTATATTGAATATAAGATTATACCACACTAGTAAATATCATCACAACCCATAATACTCCATGATGATCATCGATTCGGGATAACTCATAGTTATTCTTTGAGAAGATATTATCATTAAAATATTCTTGTAATATAAATAAAACATACATAAAGGAATAGAAAATGAATATTATCTTCATTATAAAATCATGTTACATTATACATCCATTAAAAGAAATATATCATACATATAATTCTAATTGATCTAACATTGACCTCATACTTGTGTTGTGATAGAGGTTTTTTCAATGGATCTACTACATTCTCCTCTACATCCACCAACATATCCTTATATCACCCCTATCAAAGATCTCTCAAATAATATGGTACATGGGAAGGATGTTTTTAGTTCATTTGTGAGACCATGGTTCCCTAGAATTAGTAATAGATACATTCTTTTCATGATAAATCTTGTTTTCTCCCTCAATTCTAAGAACCACCCTAAGTGAAGGTATGAAATTATTAATCCAAACTTCATATTTTCTAGCATATGATGAAGTGATTTACTCTACCTTAAATTTTTATTATCCTATAGTGTCTTGTATGGATCTTTTCCAACTAATAGACCCACCATTTTAGAAAAATAAGAAAGAAGATTGAGATATGGTGTCGTATTTATTAAATTAGAAACTAGAATTTTTTTAACCCTTTAAATTGATCTCTTCCTCACCAATAAAGAAAAATAAACTATACTTACTTCTTCTTAAGTACATATGGATTTTATTGACTAAAATCTAGTGAATCTCACCATGATTAGATCGGTATCTTCTTGTTATGTTAAATGAATAAATGACATCAGGTTGAGTACATAACATGGTGTACATGATAGATCCTATGGTGGATCCATAAGGAATATTTTCCCTCCATTATAACACTTCAAAATGACTTTAAAGTATTTTATGATATGTGATATGAAACACTAACAAAAACTAGTTTTTGGAGTTCTTTATGATAAAATTATTTTGAAAATGTATAATATGTGTGCATTAACTCAGTCTAAGTAACCAATTCGATATATATATATATATATATATATATATATATATCCCCATAACAAGTATGTAGGGTAATTAACTCATGTATTTCTTCAAGATTCATTTATTCAACCACATGTTTATAAAATGTCATGTTGGGATATCATTTTAGATAAGAATTGTATCATCTTCATAAAATATTATAAATACCTCCACACTCCAATATTACTTCTTGTCCATATAAAAATTATCAACTTTTTAAATGTTACTAAACTCAACATCAAACGAGATGTTATAATTGTGAGTGTTTTTCTTCAATCCATTATTGGACTATTAAAAATTGAAAAACATTAAAAATCATATGAAAAATAAAAAACATTGAGTTTTACAATTTAAATATTCTCATCTAATTTCTCATTATGGAAAGTGGCTTTGACATACATTTGATATATCTAATAATCATATTGAGATACTATGGAAAGCAATGTCTAACTAGAATTAATTATTTCAATTAGATGAAGTGTTTATTCATAGTTAATGCTAGGAATTTTTATAACACTTTACCACCAAGGGGTATTTATAGATATAAAATCTACCATCCATGTGAGTTTTATTTAAAAAAACCACTTGAAAACTCTATGTCTAATCCCTTTATATATATCAACTTTTTTATAATCGTGGTTAGTTTACATTGAGTATGTTTCTGATTCCATGTCTTTTAGTTATCCCTTTGAATCAAAACTCTCAAAAAAATATCAGTAGGTAGATGGTTCAATATCTATAAACATTAAATAATCATCATTTTCCATGATAAATCCATATATCTCAAGATCCTAATAAATCATACCAAGACATATAGTTTTTCTGTAAGCTTACTTATTTCTTCATCCATAACTCTTTGTGGAACTGGATCAAATTCAATATCACTAAGACTTTCTATTTGTTGTTCTGGAACATCTATATGTTCAACTTTCCTCCCACTAACTTCTCAACTAATATATTCCTTCTCAATTAATATACCAGTTTGATCTGCCAATAGTTTGAGCTCAATGGGACTATAGAATTAGTGTACCTAATTTTCTACATGATAGCGTACAAAGGGAACTTTTTTAGAATTATGGTCAAATTTATCAAGAACCAAATGGAATAAAAATTATTCCCAACTTTAAAAAATCATAAAAGATATATTGGGTTATTTCCTAATATATATCTTGTATGGTTTATTTATGGATTCTTTAATATAGAAATAGGTTATGTAGGAATGTAGAATTCTATAAAGCATATTCCATGAATGAAATATGAAGTTCACACTGAATCACCTTCAATTGAACCATTTACAATGGGGAATGATTCCTTCTCTTAGACAATTCATTAAACTTTGTTAATCTTGAAGGATTAATTTGTAGAAAAATTCCAAAATATATTAGATAATTAGTGGATTTATAAATTAAATACTCACCACCCCGATATGATCAAGGAATATAAATATGTTTTCCTAGATGATTCTATGAATTTTTAGTCTTTTAAAAAGTTTCACACTTCTGTCTCATTATAAATCCATAACCATACTGACTAAATTAATCGGTAATGTTTATGAATTACCAAAACCCCCCACTTGATTGTGTACTTATTTTTTCACGTATATCAATATGTAGAGGATCCAATAGTCCAATAGACCTTTCAAATTTTCCATTAAAATCTCTTTTCATCATTTTCTCAAATAAAAATTCATAGTTATAAAATGATTCATAATCGAATAATTCCAATAATCCATCTTTATAGAGTATTTGAATTCATTTCTCATTTATATGTATAAGGTGACAATACCAAAGTTAATTATGATTAGAAAAAACCTTTACCACACTAATCTCAATGTTATAAATAGGATTATCCACATTCATTATAAATAAAACTGTTTACCATATTTCTGACTTCATAACATATTTCACTCATATTCATAGAAAAACACATTCTCTTTTTAAAGAATTAAAATTCAATAATTTTCCTGAGAATATAAGTAACTAAAAAGTTTTTATGGTAGGAACATAAAAAGGTTCTCTAATTCCATAACTAATCCACTATGTGGACATAGATAACAATTTCTGACCTTTAATGGAGTAACTCTTTCCACATTGCCTCATGTAGATCTACTTCATATTTTTTTAGTTCTCTACTAAATATGAGTCAGTTTTTATTATGTAAAATATGTGATGTAAATGTAGTATTTAATACCTATGAGTTAAATTTAGAGAAATTGATTTCTATAAAATTCACATTCAAACATCATTACCTTTAATAAGCCATGAACTATATTTCACTATGAAATGAGTAAAGTTTGGATTTTATATCGCCAATTATATATTTAGTATGGGTGCCATCCTAATCATATCATATATGAATCATAGATAGTTGAGTTGATAACTCTTTACCCAATCAATCATATGGTAAAATTTAACTATATATATTGAATAACCAAATACTATTAAGTTCTCTTCGATTGCTATAAAACATAGAAAACACTATAATAGGGGTTAACCATCAATTGGTTTCATTATACATGATACTCTGGGGAAAAAGGAATTGGAATGACCTACCCGGTTTAGTGATTGAGGTCTTAGAAAGTGAAACTTTGGAACGAATATCACACTTCATATTTGGGAAGTTCATTTTAAAGTCTCACCAATTTAATATACATCACATGCATATTAAACTGGTAACTATTTTATCTTATACAATATTTATTATCTCTAATGTTTTTCCATATTCAATGAATACATAAAATGATTTCATTTTGGAATCATTATTCTATCCACTAAGATAATATGTTAAAACCATAATAATGTGTTACTCTATACTCAGCCTATAATTTTTGTTACACAACCAAAAAACAGAATCCAAACATATCTACAAATATCTAAAATGATATTATGAACAATTTACATAAAATTTTCATTTAAAGTTTTATAATTATATAAAACTAGAAATCTTCATATGAGTATTCATAGATCCACATATTGCTGACCTTCATCTTTCTAGAATAAGTCATAAGTCTCCATGCTGGTGGAAATTATACCCCAAATTACCTCTACCTAGAGATACATTACTCAAAATAAATTCCTATTAATCATAACTATAATACCTAATTTTTATAAACTATATTTAATAATTAAATTCAAGTGGATAAATAAATTACAAAACTAAGTTCATGGTTCATTAAAAGGAAATCTTATGTTTTCATACATAGAATGCAATTTATAGAATGAAACATTTTATGAAATAATTTATCACATAAATTAAATAATACAAAATATTCACATTTCATAAAAAACTTATAATAATGAATATTAAAAGGTGTAAGAAAACAAATAAAAGTTATATTTATTTACAAAAATAAGATATTAATATGAACATTTCATATTTTTTTAGAGATAGAATCTTCCAAAAATGACTAACACTTATATTTTATAAATAATTTGAAATATATAATCATTTTAAGGAAAAAAATTAAATTTAGACCTTTTAGCTTCAATCATATTTTACAGTTGATTAGTGATATTATAAATTATAAGCCACAATTAAATCCATGAGTACCCTAATATATCATTTTTAAGTCAATGACAAGTGTTCTAGTGACTTAACACTTTCTATTTGAGGAAGCCATATATATGGGAACTTTATGCTCATAACCATTATGTATTAAAGAGTTTTAATGGTGTAATCCTTATATATGGAGTAACCCTTATGTATGGAACCATTACGCATGTAACCCTTATGTATCAAAATGTTCTAGTGTCTTAACACTTACGCAAGAAGTATCCCATATGTAAGGGAACCATAGAAAACTATTATTTATTTATTTTTACTTCCATGTAAATGGGAATATCATACATATGGGGTGTCCCATATGTAAGAGTATCACTCAAAAAAAAGGAAAAATGTTATGTGTTTGGTAACCCGTACACAATAGTTTTTATCATGAAATGGAAAAAACTTATATATGGGTAATTTATTTTGTATGGGTTAGTCATAGCCTATGAAATACATTATATAATAACTATGACTCAATGATTTGTTTTAAAAAAACTTAGATTCAGTAATAGCCTATGATATATCATATCATAGCTTATTAAATAGAATAAAACCATAGGTTTTAGTGTATCGTACCATATAATAGACTCTATTAATACCCTATATCTAGTAAAAACAAGACTGTGAAATCCTATATCATAAGACATTAATAATATTATGATATCCTATATCATAAAACCATAACAATATTATTATAAAAATATTTTTGAGAACATTATTCAAAAACATATTGAACCATTGATGAAGGTGGGTCTACTGCAATTTATGGGTTCAATAATAACATCATATGATCATAGCTGTGCAAGAAACTCATAAAAATCTAGATCCATCATCAATGAAACAAAATCTTGTGGATAAAACAAAAATGTAAACAAACATACATAAATTTCAAAAATATGTATCTCATTGAATTTTTCTTGATTGTAATCACTGGGTGACCACCAACGGACTCTCACCTCCATATGAATGACACTCACCACCTGAATCCATATCCATTTTGAGAAGACCTTGTGATATCCTATTGTGTGTTTGAACATTCTCTATAAAGAAAAAAGGAGAATCAAGGACAAAAAAATATTGAATATGGATATTGAGAGTCCTAGAAATCCAATTGGGGGATCTCATCCCTTTATATAGGTTCCCAAATTTTAATCAATGGTGTTAAGAATCATCATCCATAACATGGAATCCAACAAGAATTATGATATTTCACAACCCATTCATGATTTATAATAATTTGATCATTTCAAATTATTATTATAGGTATGTGTATCCATAAATGTATCATCCTATTGATTCATAATTGAAGGTAAACTGTGTGGATGATATGGCAGTGTCCATGAACATGATATCGATATAATACTCCTATCATAATCTACCATAGAGTCATTTCAATCATTTTATAATATAAATATATCATAATATATGATATGTATCATGTGAATATCACAAGTTACCAATGAAGTTATATCATGTAAAATGATATCCATATTTTAGTGCGTTTCTAAAAAATGTATCCTACCATATGATATCAGTTTTGGTGGTTGGATAAGAAGATATATATATTGGGGTATATTTAATGGTTCCTCACCCATTATAAGGCCATTAAAGAGCATTATTATAGTTATATTTATAATTGAGATATGACCTGGATTTTATTTCTTATTCATGAATATTAAATCATGTTAGGATTTTTAGAGTTCGGGAATTATGGAGGAAAATTATGGAGTTACGGGTGAAAATGGGAGGTGGTGTTGCAACAAGTATGCAATAGATACCACCATGAACACCATGGAAGTCACCAGGTACCTAATGATCATTTTTACGGGAGGATGATCTAATAGATGAATAATAACTGACCCATAGCTGGTGAGTCCATGACTAGCTAGTGGTTGGTTGGTTACAGAGAACTTGACGACAACCATCATGTAATCAATGCTTTACGAGAAGCACTTCTTAGTAATAGATTTTTTCTAAATTATTAGCAGATAAGTTAATATAAAAATCTCACACTCTTCCCCCCTTTCACCCACCCGACCCACACCCCACTCTCTTTGGATTTCTTCCGTCGGATCACCCATATACTTATCATTCATTATTATAATAATGATCCATTGATTTCTTGGGAATCCTAGAGTCTAACTAGTCTCTTAAACACATAAATTACTACTATTGTTGTTTTTTTGGTGTTTTCCACTCAAAATATATAAATTGGGGGTTTTGTATGAGTTTATGACATCAGTTGATTGAGGAACAATTAGACTATGATCCTTGGAAGGTTAACTCTTATTGGATAATGTTTGGTGTTTCCTAATAATTTACCTTATCTCATACATGTTTTTAAAAGCTATGTAAAACATGATATTAGGTAGGAGGGTCATAATAACCCAAACATAAATGGAAAGGACTTGGATAAGTGTGAGGAAATAGCATCGACTTATTAAGATTGCAACAAATGTTTCAAACACAATCCACTATAGGGAGAAGTGCATTTAGCGACGGTTTTGAATACCATTGGTAAATGATTCATTTTTAGAAATATTTTTATAAAATCATTGAAAATTCGTGGAGGTTTATTAAATGTTACCTTCATTTAGTAGCAGTTATAAACATTATTGAATCTAAAATTTTTATTTTTTAATTGTTTATTTAATTTTTATTGAGTTTTTTAAAAAACCATCTGAAATTAACAATAATTGATAATTATTATTTATAATTAATCAAAACATTAATTATATGTTTTTAATAATTTATTTATTTATTATTTATTATTTATTATTATTTATTAATTATAATTTTTTATTATAAATTATTTAAAGTCATAATTACTTATTATTTATTAAATATATATAATAATTAGTTTGTAAATATTTAAAAAATATTAGTTATGAATTGTGAATTTTTATTTATTATATATAACTTATTAATTATTAATTACTATTAATTATTACATATTATTTTTTTATAATAATTTATCATTAATTATTCACACATTTGTAGCCATTAATTTTAGAGTAGTAGTTATTAATTATTACTTTTTAATAAAGGATGGAGAGATTCTCGCTTGCAAATGGAGAGATTTTCTCTCTTAATTCCTTGGGGTATTTCTTGAGCCATCTTGAGATAAGTGGATTATTTGAGGATGAAATTTTTGGTCATTATGAGTTGTTTGCATCGTGGGGTGGTGTGAGAAACTCTATCCATAACTCGGTTTCCAAAGGATTTGACATCATTGGTTTGATTCTTGAGATCACACTGTTAAAGAAATCTGATTTTCATACTGATTAGTCTACAATTGAAAGAATGAGGATTGAAGGATTCATCGGTAAATGAGATGTGGTTGATGATGATGTGGGGAGTGTTTTGTAGGACTAGTTCATTGCATGGTGGGTGATGGGTTCAAATAATTATTGGTGGGGCTATATATGGATTACACATGTATGGTGCCTGGTGATGGTGACCAACATTATGTTTGGAGATAGTAAAGCATGGGGATGCCTGATAGTGAGGGTTGTAGATGAGAAGACCGAGCATGCTATCCTATTGGGGAAGTAGATGGAGATGATGTTGGCCTTATCCAATGGTGGGGATAGTTGTCGTGTGTTGTTTGAGGTTAATTTTTAAAAAGGGGGTTTTAATTATGTTTCAAAATGGGGTAGGGTTAAGAGAATTTTTAAAAATGGGTCTTGAGATGTGTGAACCCATTCACATATTGACCCTCACTATAAATCATGAACGAGGTTCACGCATACTGTATGAAGTTTGTAAATGATGTTTGAACCCCGTTCATGCATCCTATAAAAATGTTAAATAAAAAATTCATCAATAAAAAAGAGATATTAATATATATTAATTAAATAATCAATAATATAAATAAAATAGTAATAAATATGAAGCAAATACTTTTCTATATTTAAAAATATTAATTATAAAATAATTAAGTAAAAATTTACAAATATTCAAAAATATTAATAAATATCAATTAAAATAGTAAATATTAAATTAATATTGATAAATTTTAATAATTATTTAAACAGGTTGAGGGTGAAACCCTCTTATTAATAATATAAATATTAATTAAATACTAATGAATATAAATAAATATTTATTAATTGTTAATAAATTTTAAATAAATATTAATTGATGTTAATAATTATTATTAAATATCCATTAATAATAGATATCCATTAAATAATTATTAAAAAATATTCACACTTCATACATAATTTTTAATTAAAATAAAAAACATAAATATTTGTAAATAACAATTAAATATAAATATATTATTAAATAGAAAATCATCAATATATATAAAATATGAATAAATATAAATAAATATTAAATAGTCAAAAATATTATTTCCCAAATCATTTGGAGTATAAGTATCATTTAGTATAATGCTATTACTATGATCCAAAATGTCCTAGAAAATAATCACTTAAAGAATATATTCTTTTTGTAATATTCTCCATCTTTACAAACAATGATCCTTAGGAAAAAGAACTTTCCAGTATTCATGAGATATTTATTTGTTGGGAGCCTGTAAAAGGATAATCTACAGATAATAGTGTACTTGGAAGGAGTAATCCAAATCATCCAAAATGGATTTTACCAATATGTAATTTTCAATGTTTTATCAATAAAGAATTTATAATAAAGTTTACAGGTAATGGAACCATGTCTTATAGGCTCCCAAACTGGATTTTCATCGATTTTTTTGAATTAAAATGAATAAATTAAATCCCTATGGATATGGGAAGTAGAAACATTTGTAGTTAAAAAAATCCTATGATAGTAACACTCAGGTATTTTATTTGTGTATTCAAATCATCCATTAGTGGAGAGATTGATAACCTATACTTCTATAATTTTTTATCATAATTTTGAGAATTCATCCATTTACTATAAATCATTACATCTGATTATGTTTTCTTAATGCATGGGATGATATAAAAGAATAGATAATACAATTTACTAGAGGAAATTTATTAATTCCTATCCCTAACACCTTCAGGGGTTTACAATACAAGTTCAATTATTTCATTCAAGGTCTACATGAGTCATACTTTATCATGAAAACAATAGGATTTGATTTTGGAAATAATGGTGTCCTTTACCAACTGATCATGATACCACATGAAATAAGACCTCATTCACTTATAATCAAGGGTAATCCAATTTTATTTCAGGATTAAGATATAAAATGAGATATGAATGTTTTATTAGAAAAATAAACCAAAAATTCATGCACTCACTTTACCAGATAGATCAAAAACATTCAACTATAATAAGAAGGATAAACAGCCTTTGAACGCATCTATAATAGAATTTTTTTATGTAATTTATTAATTAAATTACAAATCCTTTCTATTTAGTTTATTTTTTTGTTAACCAAGGAAGATGGATTTAGAAAAACATTCCTCTTTAAATAAAGTGATCTTCTAGAACATTCTATAGTAATTAGGTTTGATTCTAATTGATATACTAATTCTGGAAATAATTTCATATTTCATCATTTACCTCCCCCTCAAGGGAAACACTCATAAACATTAGTTTTGAAAACATATATAACTTCACCATGGATGATCTTCTTCAATACTTATTCTTTATGATACCAAAAATATATTCAAACCATGATAGTATCTTATTTATACATATTGTCGTGAATATACTAACACATTCTTAAAATTCATCAATGATGACCCTATTCTTTACATCATAAAAATAGATAATGTAAACAATGATTAATTAAATATGGTGGATCTTCTTTAATTCTTAATGTGAATAAGAAGGTAGATGTTTTTTCTCAATTAATTTGGTCCTGTTCCACTAGTATTCATGATCGTATATCTAAACATCTATTATAATTTGGTATAAGGGATCTATTATCACCACATTCTGATTTTTTGGAAATTTTGTTCCTTATTAGCCTTCATGGATAGTGAAATCATAACCCTCTTAAGGATTATTTTTTATTTTGGATGAATATAAAATCATTATTTTTCATAATTTCCATAATCTTATAACATTATGGAGGTATTTTAAAAGTAAAATCCTCCAGTGAAGATTGTGTAAGAGTAGAACCTCTGTCCTTTTATAAAGTCTAAATATTTATCTTTTCAAAATTAGCTAAATGAAATTCTCATCAATACATCTCATATTGTAGTTTTTTTATCTTCAATCATAATCATCTACTCTTCACAAATATCCATTATTCATTTAAATTATTCTACATGAAATATAATTTTTTTAAACAATTAATCAAGTTCTATAATTTTTTTATTGAAATCATTGAGATCAATAATATTTTTCAAGATTTCATAAATTTCACAGATCTTTACATATAGAGTATTAATATTTATTGACGAATATCAAATAAATATTATTAATTTTTAAAGATAATTTGATGACAGTAAGACACTTACTAAATAAATTATAAATCTATAAATGATAATAGAAATACCCAAAAAATATATCATCAAACAAAAATCAACCTAATCTATGCCCCTGGCATGGATGCTCCTCTATCCCACAACCAGACCAATAATGGGGGCATCCACATCTTGTCTGTCTATGTTTGTGCTTTGGCGTACGCATCACGTCATCATCAGTAACCACCTCTGAATCCTATGGTGGGATAGGTGGTGAGTGTATAGTCTCACCCTCTATACCTTGTCCTACATATAAGGATAGTGGATTTTGGTTAGAACTCTCACCCACGTGGAAAAAAAATGGTTGTTGTGTTGTGTATGTCTGTAATAAAGAATCTTATTCAACCCAGTAAACATCTGTATCTACATGTGGCTGAGCTGGAGAAGCTGGTGGAGCATTTGACGGATCATGGTGAACACCCGCCTCCTTTAGAATAGTATCATCTGACTGATCAATATGAACACCCTCCTCCTATGGAACAGAAAGATCAATAACAGGGTCGTCTCCCCCTGGTACATTTATATATGGAAAAATAAGATCTGTAAGCTCCTCATCCTGTGGTGGATCAAATAAAATGTTGTGATAAATCTCATCCATCGAAGGAAAAAAACTTCATCAAAAGTCTGTGAAAATATGTAAGGTTAAATACGTCTCTCTCTACTGGATCAGACATGTGAAGTACATGATAGATATGAGCATCCTGAAAACAAAATCTGTTGTTAAGTAATATGTATAAAATATCTTCTTAATAGTGGAAGGAACATTGTATACCAACTCATGAAAGCCTCATTCGCATCATGTCATAAATCTGACTAGAGACCTGCAGTACTAGAATACATAATCCATCTAATCCACCAAATGAAAATGTATTTTCCCTTCACCTCGCAACCAGGACTCCTATCATCTGTCTCATAATTCAATATATCTGGCATGTTATCTTCTGCACTTAAAATATATCTTCCCAGACATCTTCAGGTAATGCATTGAATCTAACTAATTGGACAATTCATGAACAGGCTAAAATAATCCAAACTGACTCATAACTATATCTTTCTGATGCCACTCAATAATGTGAAAATGAATCAATGGAAGCCTGCAGGAACTGTTATCAAGAATCATCATATACTAAAGTATAAGACTCTAGATAATATCATCTATATATGGAATCCATATAATTTGAAAGAAAAAATAAATAATCAATTAGTAAATGAATACATGTATAGTTAATAATAAATATTTAATAATATAAATAATAATCACTTACATTGTGTAGTCTAATGTTGTCCAACAAAAGTCTACAGGCGTGGATGTCATGTTAGGGGGAATCTGAATGTCGATGTTCCTAAATCCACCTTTAGATAATATTTTTATATTTATATTTTATAATAGACAATTATTCAATTAAGTTAGACATTAAATGAAAGGATTGACATACCAACGTCCATGTGGAGCCTCTACTAAAATATCTATTAGCAATGGTGCACGAGCATGTGGAGCTAAACAAGGAATGTCCTCTCATACCCATATCTGTATAAAAACCATGCATCCCATGATATGCATCTTATCAATGTGGAATGCATTCCATAGTTCCATGTATGTATATTCTAGACAAAAAGACCCCCATCTATACCGGTCTGCCTTGTCCAAATCCTATAAAAAGGTAAATACATCAGATGTACAAAAGTAGTGGAGTGATCAAAAAAAACCATACCACCTATAATTCTCAAAATATATGCACATGAAAATTGCAGCACGATGATCTAATCACCATCCTATGATAAATGTGTGAAGTGATTTTCTGACTAAGGCATGTGTAATCTACGATTGACGATGGTCCTTCCATCATCTTGGGCCTCTAAGATTAGTATTATATGAACAATATCTATAAAATCTACTCCAACTCATCCTGTTAGAGCCACACCATCGATGGGTAGACCCAACATAATGGCCATATCATACAGGGTAATAGTCATCTCCCCCTCTCTAAAAGGGAATGTATGTGACTCTGGACTCCATCTCTCTAGAAGTAAAACAATTATATGATGATTGAGAAAGGTGAAGTTGCACATCACTACACCATAGAATCCAACACGACGAAGATGAGGGATGGTAGCGGGAGGTGGTGTGGTATGACGGAAATGGTGAGATCTTCATAGACTCAACTAAGGCATAGAACATACCTAAAAAAGAATCTGTGATACATGAGTCTTCTGGGATGTGAGAAATGGAAAATCTTTCATCTTCAAAAATTATATCATAGTTACATTTTTATAGTGAATTCAACAAAAAATGTAATCTTTTATTTAGAAAAATATACAACAAGAAAATGAAAAATGATTGTGTTAATATTTTCTATTTATGCTTGATTTTTTTCTTTGTGGATTAGTGTCTTTGTTACATTTGGAGGCCTGATATATTCATTTTCATTCTATTTTTATTTTTTTATTATTTTTAGTATCACAAAATTCATTATTATAGAATCTAAAAATGAGACAAACCAAAATTGAAACATGTCAGAAATAGATCAAGTAAGAAATAAAAGGATTCAAAACTGAAATGTCCACATACAAAAAATAGAAATATTCATGATACATTACATAGACTTGGTCATGGCTGACAGGATGTGGAGCTATGTCGTAACACTTGGGGGCATCTCTTACGATTATGTCCTTCTGCGTAACAAATTTTGCATCGTATTCTCCCTCCTCATTGTCGAGGCCAATCCATCTCATATCTGATTTGAGTTGACATTGGTCTTCCAGAAATCTGCAAACAAGTAGTATGAATCCTATAATTTAAAAAATGAAAGACATTGAATAAATCATAAATGAATACAAAACAAAATTAAGAAACCTATAAATATTAGGAATGATGGTCGGCTGATCAATAGGCAATGAGATGGAATGAAATTCACCAACAGGCATCCAAGCTATAATATAATTTTTAACCAAAGTTCCCTTGTGATACATCGGGTCAACATATGTCTCCAATGATATATTTACCTAAGCACAAGCTATGATAACATGTTCAAATGGATATCTAAATGCCTGAATGTTTTCGTAGTCACGGTACCTATTATCTAACATCCCCACAAACACTTGAACACTAGTGAATGTAGCCCATACATAGCATTGTCTTACCTAAAAGTGCATATTTTCCCTTTCAAAGGCTAGAACAGTCCATCATGAAGCCTCATTCAGTATATGATCAATAATACTTTGGAAATGTTGAGTAAACTGCATTCCGTTTTCCATCTTTGGATAGGCCTTTTGGGACCGGTCAAGAAAGTAGTAAACACATCTATAAAATATTCCTTGCACTAACCCTATGATCGGGATTTTTCGCACACCCTTGAGGACCACATTTATGCACTCCACTATATTAGTGGTCATATGGTCATATATTCTACCAACATCATATGCTAATGACCATTTTTCCTTCTAAATATTCTTCATATAATCATACACATCTTCATTAGTAGTTCGAATCTCTTCGAGGCATCAATCAAACCTTTGTTTTTGGGGATCATATATTGAATCCGTAAGATAATAATGTATTAATATTTATATAAAATTTTGTTAAATAAAGAATGTTTAGAAAAACATACCCAACTTCAGGATCGCCTTCTTTATGGAATCATCTATGAAATACTTATGCACATTACTTGCAATATGTCTAATGAAATAATGATGATAAGCATTAGGCTCAGTCCAAGAAACCTCATCATTAGCCATGACCTCTATAATCATTCAATGGTGATCAGATATCAGACACACGCCCTAGTTTTGTGTGCCATGAACACGTATACCTACCAAAAACCAGCTCCAGTATTCAAAATTACCCTTTTCAATAATAGTAAAATCAAGTGGGAGAGGAGAAGCAGAATTACCATACTATGTGGTAAATATGAGTATAAAACATGTATACATGCTATACAGGAAAGTTTCATTGGACTGAATAAATTATTTACAATTGGGAAAGGAAGCAATGTATGGCATGAATACCCAAAAAGCCTATTGAACGTCACCTTTGTTCGATCAAATCGGTGATTAGGGGATACATAATCAATAGTTTCCAACTGATAAACAATATGTTTGTTGAGAGAAAACAATTAAATATGTTCTGGAAACATTGAATGAGATTTTTCCCAATCATTACACACTTTTACAATTACCTTCTGTTTTTAATTTCATGCTTTTTTGTTTGATATCTTCTAGTTATACAACAGTTGAATTCTATCATGATTAATGGAAACGGTAATATCCTAACAAGTTTGTATCATCTCAAAAATAATATTTTATATAAACTCTAAATCAAGGGATGAGTGATTCTATGACAATATTTGATGCACACGAGTGTGTGACCCTTCTAATTTGGTTATCCTCAAATAAAAAAATATCAAATATTTCCCTTAATCAAAATTTACATTCTGGACCATATTTCTCACAACGAATGAGATATTTGGTCTTCTTTGACTCATAAACCACAAATGTGAAATGTCACTCAATGTGGTATAGATTTAAAACATTTTTCATGGCTAGTTTACTTTCAAAATACTGTCTGACATAGATGGCGTTATCATTTGATGTAGACATATTTCTAATAATTATAGGGAATTTAGAAGCTGGTGTAATTACATCCCAATAAAAATGTTGTTCATGATACATTCCTTCAACTAAGGTTTTCAATACGGAAGGATGATTACCACTAACTGGTGGATGTCGTGGATGCTTTTCTCTCAAAGGAACCTTAGAAGGTTCACTCCCCACATCACCCTCACTGACATCATCTCCTGATGGCTCCCTAAATTTTTCTTCCTTGGATAAACTTTCATTCACTATATTAAAAGACAAAGGGTTTTCACCTACATTTCCTTCCAAATTTTGATCATCTTCCTCATAATTTAATTCTTTCACAGGATCCATATGAGAAAGAGGAAATGAGAAATACTAATGTGAAGGACCAACTTCTACAGATCTCACAAAACATAGTTTTATAGTAGTTAGTTTCACCACATCTATATCAGAAATCACCACATAAAACTACATCAAACCAATGGCACACTATAGTCTAAATAAGGATGATTCATCCATCCAATCATTATCATTTACCAAAAGGAACTTTGTGTGCCAGAATCATTCATGATGTTGTAGATGTCGATATGTTATTGCAACAATGGATTGATTGACCCTCAGTTTTAACTGATTATGAATCTTATTGTGACCTGTATCCAATTTCATACAACCATGAAGATTTTCCACTCTAAAAGGTGGAACACTATAGCTAAATCCCTACTAAAAATAAATGGCCTCACCGTTTCAGCATATTTGTGCATAAATTATTACCTATAAAAAATAATTAATAAAATATTATATACTACATCAAAATTTTACATTATTTAAATTGGTTTCGAATAATTGACTTTACCTTTAGAATTTTTTATATATTTATTTATCACTATTGATGTATAGTGATGGTGCTATTATTACCAAAGAAAATTTAATATAACGTTATAAATATTAATTACTTATGAAATAATCATAACATGATCATGAGACTTATGATTAGTTTTCATTATTTGATAAACTATCCAAAACCTATGGGTAGACTCTAGGAGTCTCTATTATCAAATACTTCATTAACTGCCAGTCTACTATCAACTAGCAACACCTCTTATTGAAAACTTATTCTCGAATGTCTCATTAGGGACACCTCTTCGGGGATGTCTCTTTGGGGACGCCTCTTCGAGGATGCCTCTTGTTGATTACCTTTTAATTACAAATTTACTCACATTCATGTAAGGGGGTCTATGGGTATGAAATACATAATTTTTTTTAAGAAGACATGCATGTCCTAATATACTTTGTCAAAGATGAATCACTGGTCATCAATATGGAAAACTAAATGAAATTATTACAAATTAAATAACTACATTCCCAAAATAAGACATGTAATTTCAATAATGCATTGTTTGGTTATCTCAAGATCAGTCATTTCACAACATACCATGTTTTTTGGTATACATATTATATTTATTACTGGATCAAATAAATATTAAATATCTACACCTATTTTAAAAAAAATTAACATTTCAATTTTTATGTATATATATATATATATATTAATAACATTTAATAAATTTTATTATAACTAATATAATTCAAAATTATTATTTATACAAAACTATTTTTATACCATTAAAAAAACAGTTATATTTTTTTTAATAAATCTCAATATGATACATATAACTAATATATTATTAAAAAATTATATAACTAGGGTATAAAATATTATAATTTAAATTTATATTACTTTCAAAATAACATATTTTATATCATATTTACTTTCCATAAAAATTCAATATAAATTCGTACAACATTTTAGAAAAAGAATAATTAATTTTCCTAAACATTCAGTATGAAATCATACAACAAACACACCATTCAAAAATTAAATCATACAAAAGAAACAAATTTAAACTTCAATACATATGAAATATATAAACTATAAAACCAATCACTAAATTCTACATATCAGAAATAAAATAAATAAATCAAACAATTGAAATAAATAAGCATAATTAAACAATTATAATTTAAAATCGAAACTTTACCTTCTTAAAATCAACCAATATTTGTTGAGAAATAAATTGTACAGGGATTAGCATAAAAATCTAGAGGAGAAGAGTGAACTTTTAGGGGGGTTCCTCTTTTATAGATTTACATTGGTGAGATGTCTAAATGGAATTTACACACCCTTAATATCATCTTCAAAAGATGTGTGAACGTCGTTCACGCATCTTTGGCACGGAGAGATGTGTGAATGGGGTTCACACATCTTTTATCATGTCTATACAGGATGTGTGAATGGGGTTCATGCATCTTCAGTGTGGTGGACAATGTGTGAACCCCATTCCTGCATCTCTGGTAAAGGGAAGATGCGTGAATGGGGTTCATTCATCTTGAGACCCATTTTTTTAAATATTGTTAACCTTATCCCTTTTTGAAAAAAATTGAAAAATCCATATATAAAAATTATCCATTGTTTGATGACATCGTTTTGAGATCCTGATGGGAGATGATGGAGGTATGATGGTGGGAAGCTAGATCTTGATAGAAGTGGAAGGCAACAACACTTTCACAGAGGTGGATGACACCACAAATATTGTTCTTTCTTCCCGACTGGTGACGGGATGGTAGAACCCAAGAAGATATTTTAGAAATAAAGGGTATGGAATTGCCATCGGGACCAGTCTATGCATGCAGCGGAAGCCTAGACGAACAAGCCTTGCGAAGGTGGAGGGTTGACATAAAGATAAAGAAGATAGGAAGATGTGGTTCTATGTAGTTATGGTCTGTATATTTCTCTAAGACATACAGTTCATGTAATCTATAAGCCTACGGGCCTAGTATGGGTTCCCCCTCATCCCTTGAATAGGGGGTTATAAAAAAATAAATAAAAAATGGATTTGGGCTATTCGAGGTTAATAAATTTAAGATCATACATCCTCGGCTCCTAAACCATCATGGTATATGTTTTTAATTGTAAATTGTTAATTATTAATTATAAATTATTTATTATTAATTATCAATTATCAATTATTAATTTTATGTTATTTAATATTTTATTTTCCGGTAAATTCTTAATAATTAATTAATATAATATATTTTATTAATATATATTTAATTAATAATTACTAATTATTATTGAATTTAGTAGTAATTAATTAAATAATTAATTTTTTATTATTTAATATTAATAACTAATAATTTTTAATAATTAATAATTCCTTATAAATTTGAAATTTGAATCATTACTGATTAATATTTTTTATTTTACACAACTGGAAAAATGATTTTTCTCAATGCTTTTATACCAACGGTTTGTCAAACCGTTGGTATAGGTACCCTTTCCCAACGGTTTGGCCAAACCGTTGGGAAAGCCCATATTTCGGCCACCTTTCCCAACGGTTTTGGCAAACCGTTGGGATAGGCTACCATTTCCCAATGTTCCAAAACCGTTGGGATAGGCTACCCTTTCCCAACGGTTTGCCAAAACCGTTGTCAAAGGGCCTCCACAATTCAACCTTCGGCCAAACATTGCAAAAAAACACTAGACTTTTCCCAACGGTTTTGAGAACCGTTGGGAAAGACTTTTCCCAATGGTTTTGAGAACCGTTGGGAAAAGTCTAGGCCTTTCCCAACGGTTTTCAGAACCGTTGGGAAAAGTCTAGTGTTTTTTTTGGAATCATCCTACGGAGAACATTATATATATCAAAATTTAAAATAATTAGAACAATACATATATATTTTTATGGAATTATGTAAACAAAAGTCATGTTAGGTTAGTGGTTAAATCTTTGAGTTATAAACTAGAGGTCCTGGGATCAAATCCTACCGGGTGTTTTATTTTTGGAATTTATATACCAGCGGTTCCATTACCGTTGATATAGATTTCATATTACCTATACCAACAGTTTGGAAAACTGTTGGTATAGACCTATCCCAACGGCTTACTTGGCTACGGTTCTCCAAAACGTTGGTAGAGGCTATACCAACGGTTTGGAGGCCTATACCAACGGTTCCAAACCGTTGGTAAAGGTTATTTTTTCAGTAGTGTTATTTTACAAAAAAATTAATTAACATTTGTTGAATTATTATTACATATAAATTCAGTTTGGTGGAGTGGTTAGAACATATGGTGTTGAGAAAGAATGAGTGAGATTTGTATACGGATGAGCAACCTCCTGGAATGTTATGTAATTCGAAATTAATATTGAAACAAGTAGGTTAAACAACATGTATTGAAAAAATTAGTACATATAAATGCATTTGGGGGAGTGGTTAGTACTTGAAGAGTTAAGCTGGAATGAGTATGAGTAGTGTAAATATGGGTGACCTTCATAGAAGTTATTATCCCATATATATATATAAATAAAAATAATTTGAAAAAAATAATAAATGATAAATAATTATGAAATATATTTAAATTAATGAAAAAATTATATAAATAAAATATTTATTTATAATAAAATATTGGAAAAAAAAATTTTTTTAAAAAAAATTACGAAAGAACTGTTTCTAAATATTTCATGTTAGTTCTAAATATCACTTAAAAATAATTCCTAATAATTAAATTCAGGATGATTTTTAGAAAACATTTTGAATCATTTAACAGTTGTTAAAATGATCATTAAGTTCCATTTTTCATATAATGTTCCCTAAAATTTAGAGTCTCTCCATGTGTGTGTTGATATTAAGATGCTCGGTTAGAATCAAGTGATTAGCCCACATAGGGTGTTTGGTGATGTGAATGTCTTGAGATACACTGTGAGGCACTATAAGACCCCAGGATATATCAGATCAAGGGTGGTAATGTACTAGTGTAGGTTGGGAGTCATTTTCACTTGAGAATATTTATGGGAATTGGTTTCTCCAGAGGTGTGATTCTTGATATTATACTGACATGATTTATTTAAGCCCTTGTGTGGTCTAGTATGATCCTAATCAGGATTCCACTTAGAGTAAACAAGAAGTTTAACTACCAATGAGTGGTTCTCCATGGTAATTAGTGTATGGGAAAGATACCAATAATCCTTATGGTCTATATGACCACTTTAATGGTGTTAATATAGATAGATATATAATAAATAGTATAGAAAAAGGGTTTCCTTGTGTGATAATGCTATATTTACCTACTGATTGTAGACTACCAAGTTAATTATCATCTAATAATAGATTTTGATACCTTGGGTGTCAGAGTGATGAGTAACAACCTAAGGGACAATGATCATTTGAGATATGATCATTCATAGTTGTAAAATTTATCAAGATTATCTTATATCTAAGTTAAGTGTATCGAAATACACAACACATGAGATGTGATGTTTATTATTTAGTCAGTGGTTAGATATCTGTATGTCAGGATATGTGATGAACTTTATGTGGTTTATTATTACCAAAGGGACAAAATGATTGGTTGAGTCATGCTATATTATTGTAATTAGTTGTCCTAAACTTTCATATTGATCTAATATATCAAATAATGTCTTGAAGGATGATTAATTTTATAATATGAATTTCTAAATGGACATTGTCTAGGATTTGGTGATATTTCAACCTAATATCAGGAGAATTTATTCAAAATTTGATATATTATATCTACATAACTTATTAGAGGATATCGCTAATAATAAAATAGGTTAGGTTCAATGTTTTTTCGCAATGGTTTGTCAGGACTATGGTCATAGAGTAACCATATGTAATCACATGTGCCTTCTCATCCCATTACATTTCCATTATTGGTCATTAAATGTGTTCTAGATGAGGCTTTAGGAGGTTCTGTCATTGTAAGAGATGTATTCGGGCTACTACATGATATTCTAATCAGTAAATATTTACACACCATAAACTAGTGTTTCACGGCTTGTGAGGTCGAATGGATTAACGGCCTATTTGTGATAAAGGAAGGATATCCGGAAATGGATTCAATTCATGAATTTAATTCATTATGTGTAAATAAATAAAGGAGGAGGCGATGTGAATTTCGATGGTATTTTTTTTTGGGAAATTCCTATAGAATTTAGATCTTGAATTGGTTTCACAATGTAAAAAGGGTGGGATTATAATTTTTAAATCATTTTCTTTAGTCAAAACCCTCTTCATTTAACAGCCCTTATTTCTATCATTTTTATATTTCCCTAGGAAATTTTGATGGATATTAAATCCCTCCTTTCATTTCCTTGATACATTGGTTCCAGTGGATTCTGGATGGTGATTGATGGTAATCTCTTATCTTCTTCTTTGGTTGTTTTTCTTTTGTTCTTCTCCCAGGGATCTGTAGTGATGGTGAATTTTTTGTTTGTATTTTGATTGGGATTCTTTTTTTATAAACCTTATTATGTGTAGGTTGATATTTGGTTATTGATTTTGTTTTTGGTTTGTGGTAATTTCTTCTATTCCCTATGGTGCACATAATGTTGGAAAAGATTCTTTGAGGTAGTGAATCCCTCATTTCTCATTTTTTGTATCATGAAAAGGGGGTTTACTATTTTTTATCTTGGGGGGTGGTTTCTTCTATCATAATAAAGAAAACTTTATTGAATAATTTAGATTAATGGGTAAGAGTATTGATTTTAATGCTTTTACAGATTTGATATTATTATAATATTATGGTTGTACGGGCTAAACACCCTATTAAAAATCGTGGTCATTGGGAGATTTTTTAAAAATGATTTCACATGAGTTATGGGAACCTTTATTGTTTTTATGTCACATAAAAAATAAATTGTCTTACCACTTATATTTTTAATAAAAAAAAATCGCCTGGATTTATGGCTTGTGTGATAGTATACCTAAAAAATATTAAATGTGATAAAAGACCTTCTCTTAATTCTGAAAAATGATCCTTGATGGGTTTTGATTTGTGGGTGTTTTAGGGGTGGTGATGTGTGGTTTTGATGTGGTGTGGGGTGATGTGTGATTTTTTTACCATAATTTTTTAGTATGGTGATGGATTATTTGGTTGTGCTTTTGTGGCGGTGGGGTGATGGTTTGTTTTCTTGTTCTTTTGGGGTGGTGTTTTGATGGTTTTTTTGATCGTTATTTTGGGGTGGTGAGGTGATGTTTTTTTTATTATTCTTTTGGGTGGGAAGGTGATGGGTTTTTTCCATGCTTTTGGTGTGTAATTGTGGTTTTGTTTTTCTATGCATTTGGGGTGGTTGGGTAATGGTTTGATTGGTCAGGCTTTTGGGGCAGCAAGGTGATGGTTTGATGGGGATGATGAGATTCTTGTTTGAATGTTTATGTTTTTTTATAAGCATAATTCTTAATGGAACATTTAGTTAAAAATTATTGAATGGCATAGGGTTTGGGTTGCTCCGTGGGAAGTAAATTACTAATGAACAAATAAATGATGGGTTCTGTGGTTAAATGTGATTATTGGTAAATAAAGAAACGAATGGGATGGATAATTTAATTGGTTGGTGGTGTGATATGTGGCATTTATTTTTTGTGGTGTTATACATTTAGAGGTGGAATATAAAGTGGGATATTGTGATTTAGTTAGTGTTTTGATGTGAACCCATATTTTGTTCTTGTGTGTGGATATATGTATATACTTTTATATTCCTTGTGATTTCTATTCACACCCCACCCTTATCTAGAACTATGTGATGACACCTATATTTTTACATTGGGGTTGTTTTTTCCATCATTCTAGTGATGATGATGGGTGAATGGCTACACGCTCCTTCTCGTTATCTCTTCCCGGAATTTAGATATGCACGAGCTATGATAGCGTGAGTTATGTTAGTTCACATTGTTAGGGCCTAGTTGGTGTCGGGTGATATGAGATGTGATCGTGTTGTGGGGAATTATCCCAATTTTCTACGGAAATGATGTTATTTGATCGTGTTGTGGGGTGGTGGTGTATGTTATTCAGAAGAGATGGGTGTGACAAAAATTTTAATGTTAGGGTGTGAAATTAAAAAATTAGTGGGAAAGCAGTGTGAGGTACCCTTTACTGATAAGATTCATAATATGTTATTATACTTGGTTTGCATTACTTTTTTAGCATGACTTGGTGAGGTTGGTGTGGATAGTCAACCTATTTAGGTGATTTTGGTTCCCTTGTTTTCTCATAGTTGCATTAGTATGTATCTTTCACATGTGCATGAGAGACTTTTGCTTTCTTATTGAGTATAATTGAATTCTAATGCTACATATATAAACTGATTTTCAGGCTTCCTAGAGGGTTACATGGATCATGCTGGATAGTACTGGATTATAATTTTTTGGACAATTGTTGTGTCACTACATTAGCTTTGATTTTGGATATTTACTTTTGGATACTTTTATCAGAATCAGTTTTATTTATACATGCATTATGGGTTAGTTTGGATTATTTTGTATTACATTATATAGTTTCCTGTGGATGATTCATCTTATCCCCCAATACTATATTATTATATTGGATAATGCCTCGTATTTCATGATATTTTTATACCCTTACTGTTGGTCACCAACTTGGGTACTATTAGAGGCAGGACTCTGGGGGGTCCTTATCTCTCTCCCTTCATTATGGTATAATTGGTAGGAGGAGTTCAAGAAAGATTGGTATACAAGGTGATGGTTGAGAGATCAGATGGAGTTTCGGGTATGTAATTTTGAGGATTTCATGGGTTCTTATGGAATCAGTTCTAGTTGACCATGGTGCATAACATAGTTTCGGGAGACAATGTGGGATATGGGATTTTAGGGCCCACTATGATCTAGTGCACATACTCTAATGAAATTTAACAACCAAGTGTACTTGACCTGTTTTTAGGGTAGAGACCTAGAAGAGTTACATGCATCATTATGACTCATTTTACTGTTTGAGTTAGGTTTTTTGGGGAAGGTTAAAATGAATAATGTGAATTAAAAAGAATCTAAATAAAATTCTATACTACCAGGATTAGGAAATTCATGTTTTTTCATCTATGGATCATGGATATCATATTCATGTGGCTCATGAAGTTGAGTTTGAATATGATAAATCGGTTAATCGACATAGGGTTGATCTGGTATAGGATGATGAGGCTTTAAAGAGGTCATTGCGCACTTTTCAGCAGCAGACCTTCGGGATGTAAGGTTTTTTTGATGCGGGGGTAGGGATATGGATGAATTGGCTTAACAAATCTTTCAAATTGATTTAGTACCTAGTAGGATAGTAGGTCCTTTGGGCAGTTAGTCATATGTTGTTAGTTTCACATTAGTGGTGGACGTTGTATCTAGGTGAGCAGAAGGAGGTATATATATTTTGGTTGAACTTTCAAAAAGGCTTTCAGGTGGAGTTCCATTCATCTACCATGATGGTTTTAAATATGAAGGAGCTTCTTTACCTTCATAAGGGGAGTATTTCAATGTGGGAATTGGGAATCATGTTCAAGGGCCTTCTAAATTGTTTATTGAATATTTTTTTAGATGAGGATTATCATGCAATACATATTGAGGAGGCACTTCATCCTACCTAAATATAGTAACTCTTTTTACAATGAAATAAAATCTGGAGGGTCAGAAGAAGGTAAATTTGATCAAGAAGTTTCACTCATGATGAATTTTTCCATGATTGGGGAACCATTTTTGTTCCTTGGGGATCAGATTTGTAAATGGTGGGTATCAAGCACCAGGACCTTTTATGTTTCAACCTGTGGGGAATTGTCCTTAGTAGCTTTTCTTCCAGCCTTTTAGGGACACTGGTTTCTGTGCTTTTTCGAGAGATATTGGTCCAGGGTGTTTTTTATGGGATTCATTTTCATCACCAGAATTTTAAGCCAGGGATTCTTCAATATTAGTTTGGAGGTGGCGGACTGGTCCAGTGGCAGCCTGAGTGGCAATTTCCAATGAGGTCATTTTAGTATAGAGGCTACACACTTATGCTCTACGAAGGGGAGAATGAGTATGTATAGTTCAACCCCAAGATGTTTCTCAAGTCCAAGGAGTTCAACCCAATCATATTCATGGAGGTGGTCATCAAAAGAGAGGTAGAGGAGCTAGGTTTGGTTTGTTGAATGCAGTGGATATAGAAACACCAAAGGGGAAAGATATTGTTTGAGGTATAATTATCTTATCATCCACTCTTGTTGAAACCTTATTTTATTCAGGATATTCACACTCCTGTGTTGCACCCACTATAGTCCATGATCTGGAACTATACATAGATAAAATTATCTTCCCCTAGTGTTGACTACACTAGTTGGAGGCCAGACTAGATTGTTTGTTGTGTGTTGTGTGTGTATATTGATGATGAGGATACATCATTCCCATGAAATGATTTTTTCTTACATAAAATTCATCCATATAATGTAACCATCAACATCTAATAGTTGTATTCCATACATGTTTTTATTGACTACTTCTAGAGAAAAGTCATATTCTCATATGTGGAAGGCCAATGTGTGGTTTCATTGGTGAGCAGAGTTCTCATGTCAGAAGTCAGTGTGTGGAGGCCCTTATTTCTTGATGGATGATTTGTCTATTGAATCAATTGTTTTTTAGATTGTGGAGGTCCCCATGGTTGTAGGTAATTTCTATATGTTTATCCTAAGTATTTGGTTATGCTACCCTATCAACATGATGTTGGGTTTTAGAAACACATAAAACGTGGTGCTTCTCTACTTTTGATGCATCCTTATTGTATAAACCCTTCTATGTTTCTAGGGTTGATGGTTGAGATAGATGATCTAATGAAGAAGGGTTTTATCCATCACAGTGTGTCATCATGTGGTTCTCTAGTGTTGTTCACTAAAAGGGTGATGGTAGTATGAGCTTCTGTATAAATGATCAAAGTGTGAATCAGCTAATGGTGAATAACAATTACCCACTTCTAAAGACAGATGATCTTTTAGAATAGCTAAGAGGGGAGAGTTGGTTTTATAAGATCTATTTGTGGTCTGGATATCACCAACTGAGGGTGAATAAAGGAAATATCCCAAATACTACCTTCAGATGTAGGTATGGGAACATTGAGTTTTTAGTCATGTAAATTAGTGTCAAAAACACACTAGTTGTGTTCATGGAACTAATAAACTCTACATTTCATGAATTCCTAGACAATTTGATAGCCATGTTCATTTATGACAAATTGATCTACTCAAAGTCATAGGATGGTCATTTTTATCATCTCAGAGCCATTTTACATGTGCTTAAATTACAAAAACTCTATGGAATTTTGTCCAAGACTACGTTTTGGACATATGAGGTGCATTTTCTTTAGTATGTGGTGTCCCAACAGGGTGTGGTAGTGGACCCATCAATTTTCAAGGTAGTTATTTCCTAGATAGAACCTAAAACTTTGGTAGAGGTTTTTTCCCAATTTCTCTCAAGGGGTTTCTCCATTGAAGTGTGATGACCTAAGAAGGACCAGGTTTTGTATAGACTAATCAGTTCTACGAAGGATCCAGTTACTTGAAGGGGAATTCAGTGAGTGCTCAAGTGCTTTAATTTTCTATGGAAGATGTGATGCTTGAGGTATTTTGTTAGGATTAATGACAATTTTTGGGATGTGTATTGATGTATTACAGAGTGGTAATCACTTATAGGTCTAAGAAGTTATGACTTCATGAGTGTAACATTGACACCCATGATATGGAGATATTAGCAGTTGGGATTGTGCTAAATTGTGGAAGCATTACCTATTAGGGAGAACTTTGTAGTATTTATCGATTATAAGAGTTTTGACATATATCATTTCTCAAGATGATCAAGATTTATGGAAGCATAGGTGGATGTAATTTCTTCAGGATTTTGGTTTCTAAATAACCTACACATTAAGAAAAGGTAATTTTTCGGCCGATAATTTGAGAATAAATTTGTGAGAGGATATTGTTTTGGAGTTTGGGGATGTTTTGAAAGGAAGTTAGGAGTTGGAATCCTTCCACTTAGATGCAAGGTTGGTTGGTGGTATAGGTTATTTATTACAAAAGGTAGTTTAGCCATCATTGATGCATCATGCGGAGAAGTATTAGTGGTGAAACTCAATGTTATAGGTGATATGTGATCGTGTTAGCTATAATGATTCTCTGAAGGGATGGTTGGTGGATAGTCAGAACAAGATATAGTTTCAGGGGAGGTTTTTTTCTATATAGATGCATGAGGGATTCCTTCATGAGTTTCATAGCTCTCCATTGGAAGTACACGAAGGAGTATCCAAGATACACAATGGTTTGAGGATACATTTTTATTAGCCCCGGATGAAATGAGAGGTAAGATAGTTTTTGGTAAATTGTTTTCTTTACCAATATATAAAGGATGATCATCATGTTACTGGATTTTTTTCTCCTATTAGATATTCTCGAGTGGAAATGGGATAATATCTTGATGGATTTCATCATAGTGTAATGCCAATCTCAATGAGGTTGTGATGCTATATTGGTAATCATGGATCAGTTGATGAAATCATCCCACATCTTTGTGATCTAGGAGTTAGGATCAGTGGATGCTTTGGATAAGAGGTATGTGGATGATGAGGTATAGTTTCATGGATTTATGAGTACTATTATCATTGATCAGGATGTAAATTTTACCTCATGATTCTATTGGGAATCATATCATTCTGTTGGCAATCAGTTATGCCTCATCACTGTTTCTACCCTCCAAAAGATGGGAAGACAAAGCAGACCACATAGATGTTGTAGGACATGTTGCGATCATTCATATTAGAATTAGGTAGATTGTGGGAATAAAAATTTCCCTTGTTTTAGTTTTTTAATAATAACATCTATCACCTGTTCATCAACATGGCCCCATTTGAGGCTTTTTATAGGTGATTGTGTCCTTATCCTTTGTGCTTGATGGAGGTTGGGGAGGCATCCATTATTAGTATCGATGAAGTGAAAAGAACAAAATAGAAATTTCAACTTGTTTGTGATATGTTGAATACATCACAACGCTGGAGTATATCATATTTCTATCACAGGAGGAGGTCCATAAAGTCTGAAGTTGGGTAAAATCTGTTCATGATGGTTTCCTCTTGACCAGGGCTATGGATGTAACGACCTAAACATTTATCAAAGGATTTTCTCCCTTCTTATAATAAAATAACATAGTATAAATCTTATAAAATCACTTATAGACCAGAAGAAACTTTAAAAATGAATAATTAATTAAATAAGAAGTATTTTTGGAAGTTAAGGAACCAATACCGATGAAATAGTAACTTGACCTTAGGAATAGTAATATGAACCTTATGAATAGTAAAATGGCCAAATGAATAGTAACCACACCTGTAAAAGTAAAAAAAAAATGTAAGTATCTTATAAAATAAATTATGGTATAATTATATCATAAACTATGTAATTAAATGTTTTAAAAATTATTAATTAAGTGTCGGAATTATTGTAAGTCATAAATATTTAATTAAAATTTTATGATATATTTAACAATTTAAAAGAAAATTATTTTTCATAAAATATATTCATAAATTAATATTTTTATGTCTTATTATTTTATGATAATTTTATGAAACCATAACAAAATTTTCAAAGTGTTAAAAAATCTGTTATAATTTTAAAATATGTATTTTCTTAGTAAATGATGATGTTAGTTAAAAAAATAAATTACTCATATTTAAAAAAAATATTTTCAAAAAATTGAGTTCAATTTTGAATTCTATACATCGATAAATGGTTTGGGTGAATTTTTTGAATTTTTCTGAATTACTTGAATTTTGGTGAATAGTAAAATTTGATAATTTACGATAAATGCTAAAAACATGAATTATTGAGTCATGATTGAGTCATGGATGATGTAACTGACAATTGGTTCAAACTAAAATTCCCTTATTACTGTATTTTGTAACAATAATCTTCACTATTGATTGTCTTGAGCATAATAATAAACTAATGATTAAAATAATGAGAAAACACCCCTCTCCTCCACAATAAACACCACCCATCACCCCCTCTTCTCCTCACACCTCTCATGCATTGAGACATTCCTAAATTCTTCCCAAAATATTCCATATCCCCTCCTCCATGTCTCAGATCTCTTTGTCTCATCAAAAAAACCAATAGTATGTGCCTTGAGGAGGATCTCTAGAGGGGAATTCAAGAGGTAAATCGTCTCTCTTTTTCTTTTAATTCCATGTCAATTTCATTTCTTTTATTTTTCTATCCTCGCCTACCTTCATCCAAAATTAATGATAACTCCAATAACATATATATTATTGAATTATATCGTGTTAATGTAATATCCATCATTATACTCTTCCCTATAACTTTTTTAATATAAAAATGAAATTTTCACCTCTAGTGTGTCAATTTACAGACATCGTGGGTGATGCACTTTAATTTTATTTAAATGACTTCAAGGATGTTTATAAAACCATTAAATGGTTTATTTATTTAAACTGTATGATATAATCCTATTTATGTTCTATAACTAACATTTATACATAATACTAAATGATAAAACAAAATGATATTGATGTGATTGAAACCATGCCAAAATTAACCTAAAATGATCATCATTATCTTTTATATAATAATTCATCCTCATGGAATATAAAAAAATTATTTATAAGATAATTTATTCTGATGTAATATAATGAAAAACATATAATTATAGTTCTGTATATTCATCCTCATTTTACACGGACTTTCGTTCCTGAATACAGGTGAACAAGTCCTGAAAACTAAGAAAATGAATGCTCCCTAATAATGAAATTGAACTCTATAACTCATCAAAAGTCCCATAAATAAACATAATAAAACCATAATATATCTTATTAGTTTATTAATGGTTCTATAATTGTTAATTAATGAGTATAATTTGATTATACATGATATTAAATTGAAGAAATCATTTGGACACAAGTTAAGGTGAATTCTCGAATCTAGCTCTCTTTCTTTGGGTTTTCCCTCTTTCACTCAATTTTAATTATGTATATTCCTTAAATATAAATTATTCATAATTATATTACCTTTTATGATATATAAATTTTTTCTACTTTAGTTTATGGCAAACATAATGTTTTTCAAATGAACTCTTCTTTAGAAAAAACACACCTTTTAATTATCGAGATTGTTTCTTCTTCACTAAAGGATTTTTATTCTTATATCATGAAGGTTTTTTACCATTTAATCTTTGAAACCATAATTTATAGATTTTTTATTAATTAAATGATACAAATTCCTTTCCTAGGGTTATTTTATGTTCAATACTGATATTTATTATATGTGGCATTCATGATAATGTAAATGTTATGATGTGACACGTGTTCCTAGAATTATATAGCACAATGAAAATATTATGATGTGATGGGTGTGCACATATTTTTATAGAAATCTAATAAATTGGGTAATGTGATTTATGTCATGAGAAAAGTGAAATATACTTGAACATAATGCTATCTTATATTATTTTTTAAATTTTAGGGCTGTTATAGTTGGTATCAGAGGATGGTTTAGTTAATTTTAGAATTAGGATTAGAAAACCTTAAAAAACCGCATTATATGATACTAACTATGAGTAAGAACCCAATAAGTTTTGTCTTAAAAAATTTAAAACATAGGGATCCCACAATATATTCTTTTAGGCTTGAATTCACAAAGGAATAAATTATTTATCCATGATGTTTTGACTTATGTTTTGATCTAACCTTTTCTATTTTAGAAAATGGTGGGAACTAGGAGAAACCTGGCCAACAACCCATGTGAGGGGAAATGAAATCATTTCCCAAATTATAAAGCTAATTAATTATTAGTTCGAGTTAAAAATCTCATGGAGATGTTTACCTATCATTCTCAGGTTATAAACAATAACTTGAATAATGTGGAGACACCTCCTTCACTAAAGAGGGAGCAACTGGATATCAAGTGTTCTATGCGGAAATGACCATTGACATTTAGTGGATCTTCCAATCCATTAGTTTATGAATAGTGTTTCAAATCTATGGAGAATATCTTTTATATTCTTCAATGTTTTTAGGTGGAGAAGGTTTTACTTTTTTTATCATCTAGATGGAGAGGTCGATCAATAGTGGGATTTGATTAAGAACACCAAGACGAGGGACGAAATTGAAGATATTGAGTGGGAAGATCTTATGACAATGTTTCTTAACAATTATTTCCCTTAAACTCTTCATTAAAATATAGAGAAGGAATTCATAGAGTTGAAGAAAAAGGATGCACAATTTTTCGTAGCCTTCGATGAAAATTTCACAAGCCTTGCAAGGTATGACATTGGTTTTTTTATCAAAAATAATGGAAAAATTGATAGATTATTTAGATGATTAAAACCAAAACTTCAAAAGGATCTTACAATTTTAGACTTTGGGATTTATTAAGAAGTTTTTGGATGTGATCTCAAAGTAGAGATAGAGTTTGGAGTATGCTCTCATAGCTATAGTGATAAGAAAACAAAGATAGAGTTTCATGTCAGAGGATCTAATGAGAAAGGTGGAAAGAAAACTCAACCACCCACATGTAAAAATATGGATAGAAGCACCATGATAATTTCCTAAAAGGTATGGGGAAATTCTTAAAATTAGTGAAATAAGGACACCAAGATCATGAATGTTGAAAATATATGAGGAAGTAGGACAATGTGGTGGAGGAAAGTAGAGAACCACCCATGGTATAATGCTACAACTATAGGGATAATGGGAGCTATTCATTCTAGTGCACTAATCCTTTAGTTCTCGAGGGTAATCAGTATCATCATCCTCAAAAGCCAAAGGATCAAGGGAAGGATTATCCCATCACTACTACAGACGTGGATCAGGAAAATGAAGTCTTATAATATACATATCCTATTCACTCATGAATCAAAAAAGTCTTATTTGATTATTCTTCTATGCATTGCTTTATATCTTGCATGTTTTCTAAAAATATTTCATTAAAGCCCCAAAATAATTAAGTATAAATATCTGTAAAAACACACAGTGGTGAGATCATTACAACCCAAGTGTTAGACTCTTCTCATGTTGGTGTCTGTAGGAAGATTATTCTATAAAATATCATAATACTTACCTTGGTAAAATTTGATGCTATAATAGGGATGGATTGTCTCTTGTTATATAGAGCACATATAAACTATCAGGAAAAGGAAATATCTTTTCATATTCTGAACCATCCCATGAACCTATACATGTGAAAGAAAGACTGTGAATCTCCTTTTAAAATTCCTTCAATGGGGTGGGTGTTGATTCCCTGTAAAGAAAAATACCTTCCTTAAATGGTTGAGTCAAAGGAAGGAATCAACCTATGGGAAATTCCCATTAGGAGGGAATATAGTGATGTATTTTCTAAAGAGTTAAACAATATTCCTCTAGATCATGAGGTATAGTTGTCAAAAGAACTCATACCCATAGCTAATTTTATCTCTAAGTGTCCCTAGAGGATGGCTCTTTTAGAATTGGAGGAAGTAAAGAAACACCTACAAGAGAATTTGAAAAAAGGGTTCATACGCACTAGTGAATCACCTTGGGATGCATTAGTTCACTTTTTTAAGAAGAATTATGGATCAATGTTACTTAGTATCAATTATCAAGAACTCGACAAGATCACCATTAAGAACATGTATCTTATTCCAATGGTTTATGACTTGTTCAATCAGTTGAGAGGAGATTGGTACTTCTAAAAGTTGGGACTCCATTCAGGATATCATCATCTAAAGGTGAAGAAAGAATATATCCAGAATACTACCTTTCATACAAGGTATGGGAACTATTAGTTTTTGGTGATTCCTTTCAAACTTAATAATTGGCCTGAAATCTTTATGGATTTGATGAATATATTCTTTATACACTACCTCATCAATTTTGTGGTTGTGTTTATCGATGATATTCTCATCTACTCCAAGACCAATTAGGAACATGAAAATCATCTAAGGCTCATATAGGTGACATTAAGGTAGGAGAAATTGTACCTAATGTTTATCAAGTGTGACTTTTGGATGTAGCAAGTCGCATTTTTGTGACATATTATCACAAGTAAGGAAATTTATGTGGACCACTAAAAACAAAGTTGATTGGGAAGCGGACCAGACCCTCTAGTATCACAGAAATAAACAGTTTTCATGGAATATAAGGGAACTACTAATGTTTTTTGAGAAATTTATCATGATTGTCAAGAATCCTAACTAATATAACAAGGTGACCGTGCATCTCATTGGGTACGTGAAGATTTAAAATTTATATAACTTACTTACTACTAGTACTGTGTAAGGACAGGTGTCGAACCATAGGGAAATTATAATATTGTCCATACCAACAGACTAAGAAAACAATATTACAAAAAAACTAAAAAATAATGAATGTTATAATGGAATGTGTGATATGATGGAGGAATACTGTGAGAACAAGAAGCAGAGAGAGTGAGGCAATCAAAATATGAATTACGGTCCTCATGCTATTTGAACTGATAAAATGATGTTCTTCTATTCTACTTAGTTTAATTTAGTCCTCTAGTATGTAATTAAATTGTTCTAACATGTTGAGTTTCCAATTCAATATATCAAAAAACCTCCGTTAACTTCCTTGGGCCATGATCTTTCGATTGTATCCCTGGAATTAATATTTTAATATGGAGAAAATATACATTGACGTTATCCAATTTTCAGAAAATCAGTCATTGATCTCTACTGAATTGATTCACTACCCTCAAATGTAGGTTATTAGGTAGTGTATACTGATACTCATAATTAAACAGAAAATAAAACTGAAGTTAAAAATATAACTAAACTATAAAATTAACTGCATAAAATGGATTAAAATATAATTAGTTATTTGCTACCTTGATTCCCAAAATTAGTTTAACTATGCATGCTCAAGAAAACAGAAATAAAAAAAGGAAGAAAGTGATGAAGCAGCATCTCCTCCATATCTGGATCTGATTACTGCTCCTAGCTTAGCTCTGTTATCTATTCTGGTTCTCGGGTGAATGGAGATTGTTCAATGGATGAGTTGATGGATGATTAAGAGGGGTCTTGAATGATTAGGAATATATGATGAATTCTGGTGGTGGTTAGGTGTGTGGTGAAGTGTTAGGATTTGTATGGATGAAGTGGAAGTGGTGGGGGTGGAATGATGTGATCCCCCCTAAAATCTCCCCTCCCCCACGGAAAAATGATTGAAGTTCCCTCCGCCCCTGCTCAAAGTGGAATGTCCCCGAGATGATTCTTGAATCCTCTTATCATCAACTGAATACCCCCACGCAGGACTCTCATAATCATTTGATCACATCCCACACGCTCTGCCTCCTCCTATGAAAAACAATTGAGAAAACACACTAACATCATATATAAATAAATAAATTGAAAATATTTTAAAAAATAAATTTACTAAATCATAATTATATTTAATATTATATATATATATATATATATTAATTAAAGGTATTAATTAGTACTAATATATTCACACATATTTATTATATTTATTTACTAATTTTAACAAAATATATGTTTTTAGTATATTATATGAATATATGTAGATCTGTTACTATTAATATAAATATTATTATTATATATTTTATAATGATTTTCTATATATTATTAGTACTATAATTTATATTATAATATACATTATATGTTATGTTATATGTGTGTGTGTGTGTGTGTTTGTGTTTGTGTGTGTGTAAAAGAAAAAAGAGATTGGTGGGGGGGTATAGTCGCGAAGGGGAGAATATGGAGATTGTGATGGTGCTCTGCAGATGGAGGAAAGGTTGAGGAAGGGCGGTGTCGGGTGATGTGTTTGAAGGGGTGACATCGACAAAGATGAGGATGATAGGTAGGGGCTAGGTAGGGCGTAGGGGTCAGTAGTACAGGGTTGGGTGATTTGTAGTGGTCTGGGGAGGGATGGTCCAGTTCATCTCAAGGATCGAACAGGGGTTGCGTGAAGATGAGGCGACAAAGGGGGATAAAGAGAGGCTTCTCATTGTAGGGGAGGAATCAGTGAGTGGCTCATGTGAAGATGTTCTCTGGTATTCTTCAGAAGTCCATGGTGATGCTTCTAGATATGAATGAGTTTGGGGATTTCAATTTTCTTAGATCTGTTTTGTGGTTTATTCTTCTTATTTGATTTCTCTAGTTTGCAATTTCTCCATTGTGATACTACTATTCAGTTTCAATGCTTTTTTTTACTACTTCTTGAGTTCCTTTGATTTTTCTTGCTGCGGATTTTTTATTAGCTGGTGATTTTGGGTGTATTTTTGTTGGATCTACTACATCGAATATGTTGTTGGTGTGTTTTTTTTAGTATGATGGTGTCATCAGTGAGACAGGAACAGAAGAGTTCTGTCTGTGGGTTGGGGGGACAACAGTGACTGCGAGTCACCATTAAGGAAGGGGTTATCATTAGGTTAGGTATGCATGGCATGTTGGGGACTAAATTGAGTCATTGACAAGTGGTGTTTGTAGGTTGGGTAGGTTGGATGGGAGGGAAAAGGGTGAGTGAGTTAAGTAGGTTGTGACCATAGGGGCGTTAGTGACTGAATCTAGGATATGTGACGTTGGTGAAAAAATTGAGTAATTGATAGATGGTTTCGGTAACACAATTGATTCATTGGTAGGTGGATGGGATATATCATCTACACAAAAAAACAAATATATTAAACTAAAAATTTAAAATTATAAAACAATAAGAAAGAACAAATTACACAAGTCATTTTTCAATAATAATAAATTATCTTAAATAAAATTTAATGAGTAAAAATGTTTAATTAATGATTTAATTGAAGGTGTTAAAAACAAAATAGAATTAATTAATATTTATTCAAAAATGAATTTATTTTAGATTACAAATAGTGTACAAGCATATTAATTTAATGCAATTGAAAATATTTAAAATGAATTTCTTAAATTAATTAACTAATTAACTAATTGAAGAAATTAATGAAATTAAATAATTAAATTAAAATAAATGTATTAAATGTGTAGAATAAAATCACTAAAAATAATTTACTTAATTAAATAACTAATTAATAAAATGTAGAATTTATTTATTTTATATTTGTAATAAATAAATAATTAAATTAAATAATTAATAATATAATTAATATGAATAATAAAAGAAATGAAAAAAATGAAAGAGCATAAAGAATGAAAAATTATTATTTAATTAAAAACAAAATAATAAAAAATGAATGTAAAAACAAAATGAAATATTTAATCTGATAATTATTTAAAATGACAGACAAAGAACACTAAAATACATGATTAATACTAAAAATGATTATATTTTACAACAATGTACAAAAACAAAAGAATTGTTAATTATTAATTAAAATTTATCTTTTTGACATTTAAAATATACTAAAAACAATAAAATGATGTGGAAAATTATATAAAAAACACACACATCAAACTCCCCCACACTTAAATCATTATTTGTCCTCAAACAAATACATTCTTTTTTCTTTTTAAAATAGTAGGATTAATTTTCCACATACATCTCAAAAAGTGCATGACTGGACTTTAAAATCAAAGGCACAAAAATCTGGTAGTGGGTCAATCTTTTCATAGGTGTGTTCAAAATTTGTCATGCCTAGTTTCAATAAAAGATACATAATCAAATCTCTACATAGATTCATCCACTGCTAAAGATGTCATGCCTCCTATTGGAAATCACTAAATGTCCCACTACAATTTCAATTCTACGAGTAATGACATGTTAGATAAAATGGAATTAAAATTTATCTAAATGCTCATTCAATTATCACATTCTCCTAGGTTCCAAAAAATGTTTTTTAATCACTTTACTGATACTAATCAAAATAAAATTATTTAATTCAATTGTTCCCTTTTTCATCTGGGTTAAAAATTCCACTCACTTAAATGAGAACATTTTTTGAAAAGGGAACTTTATTTTAATTTTTCCCATCCATATTTCATGTGAAAGGCATTGTGTATAGCACTTATTTAAGGTGAAATTGGATTTTATTTATTCAAAAAACACACCCAGTGCACCTATCTCAGAGACTCACCATGAGATCTCATTTTCCCATTTTACTCTAGTTACAAAAGAAAACAAGAAGTATCATTTGAGTAGGTTCAATTTGGTAATTGTAATTTTTTATTAAAATATTAGTCCCTTATGACCCTGTTAAAATTTCTAATTTCATAAATTCTTGATCCTAGTTCCATAAAAACTATCATATCACACTCCCATCCTCAGTTCCTAAACAAGAATTCCATAAATACTGTGAATAATTACACTCATCAATCATATATACTCAATATCTTTGAACTCAGTGCAATCACTAACTTCTAGTAGGTAGTCATCCTCCAAACATGACTGAAATGATGTGTAATGTGGAAGTCGTATGACCGTCAGATTGTGATAGAATATATTGAATAATTTTGAAGGATTTTTGAAAATTTTGATAAAATTTTTACTTTTTTTGAAAAAAAGGGAATTTGAAGTGGTAAAATGACCCCTCTCCCTCACACTTAAAACTCAACATTGTCTCCAATGTTGAATCTCAAGGTTGGATATAGCTTAGTTCAAAAAAGATTGGGCAATTCAGCACGGAGAAATTTATTATAGGTTATAAGAATGTTCAAAAACTTATTTTTCCACACAAAAATAAGAAAAAGAAATGAAAATTAAAAAGAATATAAAAAATGACCCCACCACCCAACAAAAACAAGAAGAATAAAAATTCTATTCAATTTTTAAAAAGGTTCATGCTTTAAATATGTATAAGTGACAAATTATTTTTCAACTCAGCTAAAATAGAAGCATGTTAATCAGTGATGTACAACAACAACAAAAATAGTAACATGAAAGTGCAAATAGTGGGTTGAAAGAAATTTCCACAAATCTGCTCAAAATACATTTTCAACTAAGTATATATTAGAAATATAATAGCCATGTAAGAATCACAATCCCCAATTACCAATGAAATATAGCGATACGCACATGCACTTAATTTATAATTATGGGAAATATGAATGTGAAGATTAAAATTATACAAAATGAAAGATTATACTTACTTTGATGTGAAGGTCCTCATTTTAATGCCACCCTTTGATTTATTTAGTCTATTTCAGAACAAATTCATACTGGATAGGATGTTTCAAAAGTGTATGCTACTAGTAAAAATTCCCACAACCAAACCGGACCAGCAGACTATCTGCATCACATTAAAACTGATAACAACTAACCCAATTCCATAAAACAAGATCAAAAACATGTCAGTGAAATGCATCCATTATTTTTCACAAATTAAGAGAGAGACACAACTGATCTCAGAGAAATTATTCACCCATAAAATGAAAAATGAAAATAGGAAAACCATGGGATGCCTCCCATATAGTGCTAGGTTTAATTTCTCCATCTAGACATTATTCACCTAAATAAGATTCTATCCATGATCATTCAAATGGTATGATTTATTAGTGGTGTGGAATTAAATATTTTATAAATAATCAAAAGTAGTGTCACCTAATACATTCTCATCTTTAGCACCAATCATAATTCTCTAAGACTCATCCAGTTCATGAAGCAGGAACATGATGTCTAGATCAACTGGACTTCTATAAACCAATTCATCAGTTCATAAAAAGTTCAAAAACTTCATATAAAATTCACTCAACTAACCATGAATTCATACAAGACTTCCCCCATAGTTAAAGGATAGATCAAACCCAAAAACAGTAGAAAACACAGCATCAAACTCCTTGTAATTTCTTAAAACAACTTGCAAATCAGATGACTTAGAAAACACCCAAATGAAAGAATCATATTCAACTTCCAAAAGGTATTACACAATGTCCACAGAGGACTCAAATGATGTGAAACTTTCATGTCTAGGTTTGAATTCATCATACACAGCAACAGACTGAGAAGGAAAGAAGGTTTGAAGGAAGAACACTTGTTCATATTGGTAACAATCAAGTTTTTCATTAGTAATCAACACAGAACTTTCTCCAGCTTCAGGATACTTCATACAATCAACTTCACAAGGAAAACATTCATAAATAGTTTGAGATAGTTTAGGAAAAAGTTTTGACTCACTCTCTATAATGGGATCCATGGAAATAATTTCATCATCAACAGAAATGTGTGGGGAAAGAGCATCATCCAAAGAAAAAATTTCAATCGGATGAGGAATGAAAATCTCTATGAACTCAAGTGGGAATGAACCATACTCATCTCTAACCTCAATTTTGAAACAATAGTTAACAAAAACTGTTAGTCAGAGTGGATACTCAAGAGGGGGGTGAATTGAGTTCAAATTAAAATTTCTGTTAAAAACTTTTAGGAATGAAATCCCCCAAATTAAAACATCCCAGTTAATTAAGGCAGCAAAGATATAAGTGATTTGTTGTTCAACAGGTTTCTTAAAGGTTGATTAATCCTCAGTTGAATCTGTGTGAGTACTAATTCAACTTTTGAAACAAGTTTACTAAAAGAATCACATATACACACTAACCAAAACTAACTATCATAGTAAATGTAAAAACAGATTTATGTCTTTGAAAATATAAGCAGCAGATAAATGTAAAATAGAGTACTTGAAAGTTGAACACAACAATTTAAACAAGAGGTTTAGTCTTAAGCCAAGACCTAGTCCTCTCCACTTGGTGATCACCTACCACCACGAAATTATATTAAAAATTATACACAACTTGTATCGATCTTTACAGCATTTTTCACAAACTTTCCAGGTTTGAAAACCTCTACCATAGTTATATGTGGGAAAATAAATTACCAAGCCACAATAGGCTTCTTCCATAGTTATGTGTGGGAAAAAATATAAAGGGAGTTAGGAATGTGGATTTCAGTATCCCTCAGTTCAAGCACAAGAGTCAGTGTGTGTGAAATAGACACACTGCTCAAAAATGTAAAAAACTAAACATAGTAGAGATATGGATATTAAGAAGAGTATTAGAATGCTCTATGTGTTGGAAGATCGTCTATGGACTCTTTGAAATGAAGGAAATAAATTTTTGGTCCTTCTCTCCAAGTTTTCTCTAAAACAGAGTGTCGCAACTTCCAGGTTCTGACATTCAGATGTAGATATGATCAACTTCTTGGATGAGAAACACTTTGTAGCAGACCACCATAGCTTTGAAAATGTTCTTCCAACAGCAGATCTTTGTGAAGCTCTCTGATCTTTAAAATTAGTGCTTGAGTGCTCTTTTTATTGCTTGGAGTTTTTGGCACTATGTATGGATCATGTATGTGTTATGTTTTTCTCAAGCTATATATTGATATCAGTCTCCATTTTTATTTTTTATCCTTGTTCTGGTTCACCTTTTTCTTATTTGATTCAGCAGTGGCCGACAAGAGAAATCATTCATCCTTGTGTGGTCTTCCTCATACCTCATATAGTTTCTTGATATGCCTACAAATATCATTAAATAATTTTCGGTGTATTAAATTGTCCAAACATGACTGTTATGATAGAATAAATAAAATTGGTAAAGTAAAGAATGGTATATCATTAGACTGGTAGCAGATGCATGTCACACGGTTGACTTCAACAATAGGCTCTTCAACTGTGGACTTCCTCAGTAGGCTCATAGTATACTTTTAACAGTAGGATCTTCAGTCAATATGCTTCATCAACGGTAGACTTCAATCAATAAGCTTATAACTGCAGCTTTTCAATAGGGACCTTTCCACCGGTAGACTGTCTCAACAGTTGACTTCATCAAGGGTGGAGTTTGTCTAGCAGTACCCTTATACTAATGGTAGACATGTCCAACGGTAGACTTGAACTGTGAAGCTCTTAACAGAAGACTTAAGAAAAATTCTGACAGTGGACCCCTAACAGAAGCTTTGTCACAGCAGTGACCTGCAATGGTGACTCTTTGTCTGTAATCTTTGGTAAGTATATCAACAGTGGACTTGTGATAGTGACCTTGTACCGGTAGCTTCCAACAGTGACTATAGAAATTCAACGGTGACCATTTAGCAATAGTGACCTAGAGTAACACTGAGCTAAAACGGTGACCTTGAATAGAAGGCTCTTACCAGTAGCCTTTAACAATGAACTTGTACTTAGAAAAATGTAAACTATAATCTGATGCAACAAAGTCATGAGACTCAAAAAATATATCTTTTTCAGGATGAATAATATGGATAAAAAAGGATTAGAAAATGACATAATATATCATGATCAGTATTTAAACATGATTTGGGATTTTCAAAATAGGTGAGTCCAACAATATCTCCCTTTTTGATAATAACAAATTATGCCAGTATGTATTAATTTTAGGTATCAAAGATAAGAATATAATACAGTTATTAAACAGAGATCAAAAGGGAACCTTAGTTCAGTTGGGGTATCTCAAGTATCAAAGATCAATAAAAGGACATAGTATCCAAGGGAAAAGTATAATAGGTCTATTAGTGAGTAAATATTGGATCATATTAGTATATAGCACAGAATTTTCTCTACCTTTGTGATTAGCAAAAATTAACAGAAATATAGATAACAGAACATGTTTTTATTAGAGGAAGTACATTACAGGTCCCAAAAAGAATACACAGCCCCTATTAAAAGACACCAACATGCTCAATCCAAATCATCTTCAGGGAAGTGTTATTTATATTTGGAAGAATAATAAGGTGAAAGAACTGGTGGATCAGTATGTTTGGGAATGGCTGCAGGAATGACTGGAGGGGCAGCAACAAAAGCTCATGTGTGTCTGTAGTGGGTAGAACTCTGAGGTATCAGTGGAGTCAGGCTTCTGATGGCCTTAGCAGGAGGCATCATGTAAGTAATACTAGGTTGAGATATAGGTAAGGTAGGAGGTATTATGAAAGGTGTACAGTCCACATCGAGAAAGGGTATAAGAAGGTTTCTGAAGTCCATAATAATGATTCCTCATCTTTCCATATCCTAGATGAAATCATCCTTGTTCTCCATAAATTTCTCTAAGGATGGAATCAACTGGCCCAGCTGAGTTACTTGGTCCTTGAATAATCTAGTGACTGGTAGAATCTTGAGGTTTTCCAACTGAAGCATGAAATGAGCATCCATCTGATGCTTGGTGTAAATCCTTTTATAAGAAAATTCAATCTATTCCTTTATACAATTCTGGTCCTGGGAATCCTCTCGCATGAAGTCACTAACTACCTTCTAAACATCAATGGTAGTGGAGATAATATGAGTTACAGATTGAGGATCAGGTGCAGTCACACCAAAACTCTTTGGAAACTCTTCACTGACCACTGTCCTGAAAGCTGACAAGTCCACAAGTGGTGCAGTACAGGTGGAAGCAGAGGTAGAGGCAACCAAGGGTGTTATAGTGAAAGCAATAGTTTCCTTAAAATACATGGTCAAACCACTGATGAGCTTCATCACATCATCATCCTGGCCCTTCACATGAGATTTCATGGATTCCTTAAAACTTTCAGACATTGTAACCAACTGTTGCACCACACTTCTGATATAGTGAATATCATTGTCTGATTAGCCCCAAGAATCCATTAGAGCAGTCAGGCTCACCACTGACTATCTTATATTTTCCATAGATTGAGACACATCCTTGAGTTGATTCTAGCATTGAGATATTTTTTGGGATAAACTGGCTGGAATGGAGGACTGGACTTTAGCCATCTCAGAGGCAGTCATCTCTTGAATTAAGTCCATTGCCTTTTCCATTTTAGAGGAACTTTTATTAAACATCTAGTGCAGATATGTTTTCAATTTTTCCAGATCATCCTTAGTGACAAGGTTCTCAGGAATGGTAACCACTGGAGGCACTGCAGCAGGTTCTAAAAAAGCAGGTATAGGGTGTCTCTAGCTTGACATTTCACAATCAGAATCATCATAATCCAGACCAAGTACCAAGTATCCAAGTTCTTCTGACCATTCCTCAATGCCATTAAGAACAGATACAGAACCAAGATGTTTCCCCTCACTTGGAGCTTTCTCCTGAGCTAGTTCTTCTCTAGTTAATTTCACAACCTCCTCTTCAACTATAGCATATTCAATCACTGTCTGATCGATTTTTTCACCAGTGTGGTGAATCTCAGCCTCCACTGAGTCATCAATAACCTCTATCTCAATGGTATTAGATGAAACTCCTTCTTCTTGGTCAGACATTTTCCTGTCGGTATTACCTATCAGAGGACTCAAACTAAGCTCCTCTCCTTCACTGTTCACATCATCATATTTAGAAATAGCAGCTTCCTTTCCTTCATCTTTATCACCAGTCTCCCTTTCCTCATGATTAGAATTATCTAACTCAGTAGCCTCATCCTCTTCAAGGGTGTCTCTGACAATATTCTAAGATACTTCTTCTTCTTCACTGGTCTCAGTATCGTTGTCCCTCAGAACAGTCTCTCTTCTTGGCAGTTATTTTGGAGGGCTAGCTGCTCCGAAAGCTATTGTCCTTAGAGGACTGTCAGGTATATCAGGATCACTCACATCATCAATGGCAGTGTCTTGTCTTTCAGGTTATACTACTCCTTCAACTTCCTCCTCATCATCTGAATAAGCTGGTTCTGGTTCATCAGTCTTCAGGCCTGGATCTCTCTTGTCTTTTGGACTAGATGGGTGAGTAGTAGGGTCAAAATTTTCATACACCTTTTGTTCATCATTCATCCATTCCTTCTTCCAGGGATTCCATCTAATTTTCATGAATTTATAAATAATCTTATGTGGAGGATTGATCATAATCGTCTTCCTACTGAAGTCTGCCTCCAATACTTTGGAATCCAACTTTGCTCCAAAATTCATATGTGGCATCAACATAGGGAGGATACGAATAACCTCTTCCTATCTTGTGACACTTCTGATACTCTCTGGAACTTTATTGCTGACATGTTTGATTACATATGGATTTGTTATGACTCAATTCTTACTCATCTTAAATGCTGTGTGGAGATCATCACATCGAGGAAAATCAAGAACATTTTTCTGGCAGTGGTTTCTGAGCTCCTCCACATTATCTGGTACGATCTTAATGATATTATTCATAATAGGAACTCACTTAATCTGAATGCATGTGGCATGAGAATTCTCACTGCTATCAGAGATGATACTTTGATTCAAACTGCCTCTTGCAACAATTCTGTTGAGGACTTTGTGATTCTCAGATGTCTCAGGGTTGTTGGGATTTACAAAAAAACAGGGACAATTTATTGAGGTCTTCTGGAAATCTCCCATTCTGGGGTGGATCAAAATAAATGTTTATGGAGCCTCGAAGGGGAACCTAGGTCCAGCTAGTTTTGGACCGGTCTGCAGGGATTATCTGGGTCACTGTCATGAGTGTTTCTATGGAGGTTGCGCCAGTGCCACTTCCTTATAAGCTAAGATGATGGCGGTGATTCAGGCTATTTATTTTGTTCAAAGGAAGGGTTGAGACAACATTTGGATTGAAAGAGACTCTACTTCCATTATCCAAGCAATCTAGAATGGTGTGATCCATCTTTCCTGGTCTCTTACCTCTCATTGGATGAGCTGTATGGACTCTCTTCGAAATATCAGATATATTTCCACTCATTCCTACCAAGAAGAAAATATGGTGGTGGCTTCTCTTGATAATAAAGGTATCAATTGGGGCGTTACGTGGTTGGATAATCTGACGGTTGACCTTCTGTCTCTTTTTTAAAGAGATGTTAATAAAATTCCATCTTTCATACTTTTGTAGCTTCCCCCTCTTATTTTATTAATAAATTGTGTCTTGGTCTTTGACCAAGACATTACCCTTAAAAAAACCGTGGAGATACAGACAATGTTCTTAGCCACTATCATCTCCTCTTTATTTCCAGCCACACCCTTTACCTTTAGCATTACTAAGATTAGATTGTCCTGGAATAGGGCATTGGACTTTGATCTTGCCTTAGTCATATCCTCCAATTGTGTCATCAGTAACCTAAAAAGGTTAATCTTCTCCCCATGAATCAGAAATTACATCAGGAATGTGTCGTGATACTTCAACACTGCAAAATTCCCTCTCATGGGACTCATCACATGCTGAATGAACATAAATAATAGCTTGTCTTCTCCATTCATCTCAACTGCAATGATCTTTCTTGATTTTCCATTCCCTGTCAGTTCTTCTAGAGCTTTTTCATACTCAAAAATCTCACTGTCTGGAGGAGCCACTCCAGAATAGTATTCATACACTCCTTCGTGAGGGACTCTCAAACAAGAAGCCCACTCAACATACGAGAAGCTAACATCATTGCTATTAACTCTAGATACTGACTATGCACATAATCTTCCTATTCGAACATCAGGTATTCATATAATTCCTTCACAAGAATCGGTTAGTACAATCCATTGCTGTTGGAAAAGCATTCGGTCCATCCTTGGGCTTCTAGTGCTTCTAGCACTAATGACTTGCTCGACAGTAGCCATTCTTCACACAGCTCCTTCTCAGCCATGATTTCTCTCTTTGTCAAATGCGGGTTGACAGGTCCCTTCAGGGTACTAATGGTGCCACGGGACTCGTATCGAGTCCTCTTTGGCCTTGGCGCATCCTCATTGATAGTCGGGGGTCGCTTGGTTCTAGCCATGGAGATTTAAGGAGGTTCAAGAGTTCAAACGGAGAGTTAGGGTTTAGGGATTTCGAGAGCAATGTTTGAGATTGAGGAAGAAAGTGGACAGAGATATGTTCATAGTATTAGTTTTATCCTTTAGGGATAAAAAAAATAAAACAAAAATAATGAATAGGAATAAAATGGTTCAGATTCCCAAAAAAATAACCAGTAAAATTAGACAGTGAAGTATCCAACAGTGAGGTACACCAGTGAGGTGCAACGGTGAAGTCTAACGGTGAGGTCCAATGGTGAGGTGTAACGGTGAGGTTAAATGGTGAGGTATAACAGTGAGTTTCAACAGTGAGGTGTACTGGTGAGGTCCAATGGTGAGGTATAAGAGTGATGTCCAACAGTGAGGTGTAACGGTGAGGTCTAACAATAAGGTGCTTATCAGTGAGGTTTGACTGTGAGGTTTCCTATACTAAAGTTAATCATACCTTACTCATTTTTTATGTAATTTAACCTCTAAGAAATCAAAGGCTTTTTGAATATATCATCCAATTAATGTTCAGTGCCAATGAATTCAAGTGTGATATCACCCTTTTGATAATTATCCCTCAAAAAGTTATGTCTCACATTAATATGCTTTGTCCTAGCATGAGATACTGGATTTTTGGAAATGTTAATATAACTTGTATTGTCACACTTTATAGATACATGTTTGAATTGATATACAAAGTCTAGTAAAGTTTGTTTCATCCACAGAATTTGAGTACAACAACTACCTGCAACTATGTATTCAGCTTCGGCAGTAGATAATGCAACAGAATTATTCTTCTTACTACAACAAGATACTAGTGACTTGCCTAAAATGTGACATGTCCCAGATGTTCTTTTTCTATCTAACTTTCAAATGGAAAAATTAGCATTAGAATAACTAAACAAATCAAATGATTTTCCTTTTAGATAAAATAATCCTAAGTTGGGAGTATATTTGAGATATTTAAAAATCTGTTTAACAGCAATTAAATGAGACCCCTTTGGATTGGCTTGAAAGCGAGCACACATGCATAAACTAAACATAATGTCAGGTTTTCTAGCTATAAGATAGAGTAGACTCCCTATCATACCTATATAGTTGGATTGATCCACTGGTTCTCCTACTTCATCAGCATCCAACTTGCAAGTGGTACTCATAGGTGTGTCATTGCCTTTACTACCATCCAAACAAAAACGTTTTAAAAGATCCTTAATATATTTACTTTGATTCAAAACAATTCCATTTTTATTTTGAAAGATCTGAAATCCACGGAAAAATTTGAGTTCCCCCATTAAACTCATTTCAAACTCATTTTGTATCATTTTTGAGAAATCAATACATAACGAATTTTTAGAATATCCCAAAATAATCTCATCCACTTAAATTTTTACTATTAAAACATCTTTGGATATCGTTTAAATGAAAAGATTAGGATCAGCTATCCCATTGGTAAAACTATTTGAAATAAGAAAAGAGCTGAGCCAATCATACCATGCTCTTGGAGCTTGTTTTAAACCATATAAAGCTTTAGAAAGTTTAAAAACATGATTTGAAAAATGGGGATTTTTAAAACTAGGGGTTTTTCGAAAAAAACATCATCAACTATATACCCATTTAGAAAATCACTTTTAACATCAATTTGATAGATTTTAAAATTTAGATGAGCTGCATATTCAAGTAGTATCCAAATAGATTCTAATCTAACTACAGGTGCAATGGTGTCTTCATAGTCTATTCTTTCCTCTTGACTGTATCGTTGTGCAACTAACCTAGACTTATTTCTAAATATGTTTCCAAACTCATCAACATTGTTTCTAAATACCCATTTAGTTCCTATTGTCAACGTGTCCTTAGGTCTTTCAACTAATTCCCAGACTTTGTTTCTTTTAAACTGATTTAACTCTTCTTGCATAGCCATTACCCAAAATTCATCATTGATGGCATCATTAATATTTTTGGGTTCATGTTGTGAAGGAAAAGCTTGATATTCAACTTGGTTTCTCAGAGAATCTATTTTTTGTGTTCATCTATTTAAATCACCTACAACAGCATCTAGAGGATGATTCTTAAGAGTCCTAACGCCTCTAGGAAGGGTTGAACTAGATTCCTCATTGTTGTCTATTGGTTCAGAATAGGCAGGTGTAGATTCTAGAAAACTCCCAGAACTGGATACTTTTACAGGGGATTCATTATCCTTATCATTAAGATTCAGAATTGACAAATCTTCCTCAAGATGTTCAAGAGAGTTTTTAGGCTCATGTGGATCAGTCTCATCAAATTTGACATGAACTAATTCTTCCACACATTTGGTTTTATTATTGAACACTCTATAGGCTTTACATGAGATAGAATACCCCAGGAAAATTCTTTCATCACTTTTGGTAGCAAATTTTTCATGATTACCTTTAGTATTAAGAATAAAGACTTTGAAACCAAAAACTCTAAAGTAATTAACCTTAGGATTTCTATTATTCCAAAGCTCATAAGGGGTCTTCTTTAGAACAAGTCTAATTAAAACTCTATTGATAATATAACAAGCTGTATTTACAGCTTCAGCCCAAAAATAAACAGGTAAGTCATACTCATTGAGCATTTTTCTAGAAATTTCTTGAAGGGTCCTATTTCTTCTTTCTAAAACTCCATTTTGTTGAGGTGTCCTAGGGGCAGAGAAATTGTGACTATAGCCATAGTGTGATCAGTAAGATTCAAACTCATGATTTTCAAACTCATGGCCATGATCATTTCTCCGAGTATTGCTTCTAAGTCCACTAAGATTTTCTACAGACATGAAATATTTGATAAAATAGGAACAAGCTTCACTTTTTTGAGAAATAAAGTATACCCAAGTATACCTAGAAAAGTCATCTACAAGAACATAAACATAGTGCTTCCCATTTAAACTTGAAACACTTTATGGTCCAAACAAATCCATGTGCACTAACTCAAGTGGTTGAGAAGTTGAAACTTCTTTCTTTGGTTTGAAAGAAACTTTCTGTTGTTTTCCCTTTTGATAGGGATTACACACTTTATCATGTTGGAATTCTAAGTTAGGTAAGTCTCTAACTAAACATTTCTTAGATGGATTCCTAATTGAGTGCACATTGTAGTGTCCTAACCTTCTGTGACATAACGAAGCCTCTTTATGAAAAGAATTTAAGTAGGAAATATTTTTTTAGGCTAAAGAATTTAGATCAACAGCATATACATTCTCATTTCTACATGTAGTGAAGACTAAATCATTTTTTGAATTAAAAACATTTCATGCATCATTTTCAAATTTATCATTAAATCCATCATCACGGAACTGAGATATGCTAAGTAAATTGTACATTAATCCATCAACAAAATGTACTTTAGAAATTAATATCGTGTCAAGGTTATCAATCTGGCCTAAGCCGACAATTTTTCCTTTTGCATTATCACCAAAGGTGACATTCCCACCATCATCTTTAATTAAACTCTTGAATAAAGAGTAGTCTCATGTCATATGTTTTGAACATCCACTATCCAAGTACCATAACGTCTTACTGGAACTCTTTAAAAAATTGCCCTGTAAAACATATTAAACATGGGGTAATTTGGGTACCCAGATCTTCTTGGGTCCAGAGAGGTTAGCATGTAAAACATTGGGAACCCATATTTTCTTTATAGGTTTTCTAAAATCAAAAAACATATTTTGAGACATAAATACTTTGTCAGGTCCTTTAGAAAATTGTTTCTCAAAGGATGGTCCAGAACTACCAGTGAACTGTCCAGATTTTGGAACAAATTTGGTTTTTCAAATTTTTCTCTGTCCGGGCTAATATCCTAGACCAGGTGTATATTTAGGAGAAATATGTTTTCCTAGAAACTATGTCAAGGTATCCCTACCGGTGGTGAACTTCTCAAGATCCTTTCTTAATTGTTTATTAGATAATTTTAACTCCGTATTTTCCTTTAGCAGCTTAGCAAATTTCTCTTTTTCTATATCCAGATTTGATTTGTAATTTGCATTTAAATCATGTTGTCTTTTTAATGACTTAATTTTTTCCTTGAGTCCATTAAAAGTATCCTCAATCATTTGAAAATATTAAAATAAATCTTCTTTAGTCATATCTTCATCATCAAGAGAGTCACTTTTATAATAACTATTATGCACAGGGGAATTAATTTTTACCTCAGATGTCTCTATCATAAAACATAGATTGTCATGTTTGTTCTATTCTAAGTTGGAATCATTAGATTCACTTGAACTATCCTCTGATTCACTCCAAGTTTATTTCATAGACTTTTTATAACTTTTTCCCTTATCCTCATATTTTCTCTTGAATTTTAACTTGGCTTAGTCTGCTTTCACATGACCTTTCCATTTGCCTTCATATGATACTATTTCACTTGTGTTCTCATTCCACTTCCTCTATTTCTTCCATTTTCCTTTATGATAATACATTCCTTTGAAGTTTGACTTTCTAAAGAATTTATTCTTTCTATAGAACCTTTTGAATCATCTGGAAAGATGTTCCATCACTTCATCACTGTCTGAGTTTGACTCTTCACTTTTAGAACTGTCCACAGGTACTTGAACATTTTCTTTGTCTTTTCTCTTTGAGGCAGAATTCTTGAATGCTAATGAATTATTTCTTAGTTCTTATTATATTTCTTGATTCACCTTAAGCTCTTCTTCATATATCATTAGTTTTCCAATTAGATCCTTTATTGTTAGCTTGCTAATGGCACATGATTCTCGGATTAATATAGAAGTGCCTCTCCATCTGTCAGGTAGGCATCTAAGAAACCTCATGATTTGGTCTTTTATGTCCACTGGTTTCCCAAGAAAATTCATGGTGTTAACTATCTCATTAAACCTGAGATACATTTCAGAGATAGATTCATCAGACTTCATCATAAAATTATCATATTTAATAGTATAGGTTTTTAATATCATATATTTGACACTGTTTGTTCCTTCATGAAAAACAACCAAAGTATCCCAAATGTCATAAGTAGTCTTACAGGAAGATATTCTATTGAATTCTTCATCAACCAAAGCACATTATGAGGCATTAATTTCTTTAAAATTATTATTATAAGTAGTTTTAGTTAATTGAGACCATGTATTTCTAGAAGTAACAGGTAATTTATGTGGTTCTTCAATTGTGTCACAAATTTCAGGTCCTAAGCTTTCATGATACATTTTTATTTTAATTTTCCACTGACCATAATTATTACCATTAAAGAAAGGTGGTCTGTTAGTAGAAGCACCCTCAACTCAGTTATCCATAGAAAACTAAAATATTAAAGAATTGAAAATTTTGATATAACAGAAATTTTGAGATCTTTAAGGTACAACTAAAATCACAGTAGAATATAAATTGAAAATCTTGAAAAACTAGTTTGATGGTATGAATAAAGAAACATCTGATACCAAATGTTGGTCGGAGTGGATACTCAAGAGAAGGGTGAATTGAGTTCTAATTAAAATTTCTGTTAAAAAATTTTAGGATTAAAATCCCCCAAATTAAAACAGCCCAGTTAATTAAGGCAGTAGAGACATAAGTGATTTTTAATTCAACAGGTTTCTCAAAGGTTGATTATTCCTTAGTTGAATCCTTGTGAGTACTAATTCAACTTTTCTAACAAGTTTACTAAAAGAATCATATACACACACTAACCAAAACTAACTATCATAGTTAATGTAAAATCAGATTTATGTCTTTGAAAATATAAGAAACGAATAAATTTAAAACAGAGTACTTGAAATTTGTGCACGACAATTTAAACAAGAGTTTCAGTCTTAAGACAAGACCTAATCCTCTTCACTTGGTGATCACCTGCCACCAAGCAGTTATATTAAAAATGATACACAGCACGTGTCGAGATTTACATAAGTTTTCACAAACTGTCCAGGTTTAACAACCTCTTCCATAGTTATACGTGGGAAAATAAACTACCAAGCCACACTAGGCTTCTTCCACAGTTATGTGTGGGAAACAAATATAAATAGATTTTGGAATGGGTATTTTCATTATCCCTCAGTTCAAGCACAAGAGTCAGTTTGTGTGAAACAGACACACTGTTCACAAATTTAAAATACTAAACACATTAGAGCTAAAGAAATTAGGAAGAGTTTTAGAATGCTCTATGTGTTGGGAGATCAGCTCTGGACTCTTTGAAATGAAGGAAATGAAGTTATGGTCCTTCTCTCCAAGTTGCCTCCAAAACAGAGTGTCGCAACTTCCAGGTTCTGACTTTCAGATGTATATATGATCAGCTTCTTGGGTGAGAAACTCTTTGTAGCACACCACCACAGCTTTGAAAAAGTTCTTCCAACAACAGATCTTCTTGAAGCTCTTTGATCTTTAGAATGAGTGCTCGAGTGCTATTTTTCTTGCTTGGTATTTTTGGAACTGTGTATGGATCCTTTATGTGTTAGGTTTTTCTCACGATATATATTTATATCAGTCTGCCTTTTTATTTATTATCCTTGTTCCGGTTCACCTTTTTCTTATTTGATTCATCAGGGGCCGACAATAGAAATGATTCATCCATGTGTGGTCTTCCTCATACCTCATACTGTTTCCTAATCTTCCAACAAATATCATCAACTAATATAAGGTTCATTAAATTGTACAAACAAGACCACTGTGATAGCATAAATAAAATTGGTAAAGTAAAGAATAAATTATTATTAGACTGGTAGCAGATGCATGTCACAAGGTTAACTTCAACCATAGGCTCTTCAACTATGGACTTCATTTGTAGGCTCACAGTAGACCTTTAATAGTAGGCACTTCAGTTAGTAATCTTGATTGGTGGTAGACTTCAATCAGTAATCTTCTAACGGTAGTGTTTCAATAGTGACCTTTTCACTAGTAGACTGTCTCAACAGTCGACTTCATTAACGGTGGAGTTTGTCTAGCGGTAGCCTTCTACTAATGGTAAACATGTATAGTGGTAGACTTGAACTATGAATCTCTTAACAGAAGGCTTATGAAAGAGTCTGACAGTGGACTCCTAATAGAAGCATTGTCACAGCAGTGACCTGCAACGGTGACTCTTTGTCTGTAAGCTTTGGTAAGCATATCAACAGTGGACTTGTGACAGTGACCTTGTACCGGAAGCATCCAAAAGAGACTGTAGAACTTCAATGGTGACCATTTAGCAACAGTGACCTAGAGTAATAGTGATCTATAATGGTGACCTTGAATAGAAGGCTCTTCCCAATAGCCTTTAATTGTGAACTTGTACTTACAAAAATGTAAAATGTAATCTGATGCAACCAAGTCATGAGACTCGAAAAATATAGCTTGTTCAGGATGAATAATACGGATCGAAAAGGATTAGAAAATGAAATAATATATCATGATCAGTATTTAAACATGATTTGGGATTATCAAAACAGGTGAGTCCAACAAAAACATCTATGAAATCATAGCGAACCTCATATTGGGGAATTTCAAACACAAAAATTTCCTCCACATCATCATCAACTTAGAGGGTGAGTTTCCCTATGGATACATCAATTATGGCACCACTAGTATAAAGTAAGGGTCTTCCTAGGATGATTGGAACTCTTTAATCACATTTCATATCAAGGACCAGGAAGTCTATGGGTAGTTTGAGTTTTCCAACACACACTAATAGTTCTTCCACCCTCCCATAAGGGTGTGTCAGTGACCTATCATAAAGTTTAAGAGAAACAAAACTTCTTTTCATATATTTAAGACCCATATTTTTAAACATGGAGTAAGGATTAAGATTGATACTGGCTTCTATATCATATAGACAATTGAGTTTCCCACTTCCTCTTATTCGGTATTGAATGATGAAGCCACCAGGGTCCACCAATTTTGGAGGCAACTTCTTCAACAGTATCCTATTACACTTCTCATTGGGATCAATTTTATCCACCTTATTCAAATCATTTTTCTTTCAACAACATTTTGGTCAATGAAATATATGAGGGAATTTTATCCAATGATTCTAAGAAATTCATGTTGATGGTGAAGCTATGAATCAATTACACAAACCTCAGGTAATCATGTTCATCACTCTGTTTCACTCCTTCAGGGAAGGAAATGGGAGAGGAATAATGTTTTAAAATAGGTTGATTGTTCACCTTCTCATCAAACCAAACAATCTTCTTTTATTCTTTAATCAATTCACACATAACTCCATTCTTTTTAGTATATTTCAAATGTCAAAAAGATATATTTTAATTAATAATTAACAATTGTTTTGTTTTTGTACATTTCTATGTAAAATAATAATTTTTTTCGTAAATCATGTATTTTAGTGATAATTATTGTCATTTTAAATAATTCTGAAATTAAATATTTTTTTAACTTTCATTTTTTATTCATTTTTGGTATTAAGTAAAATATAATTTTTTATTCCTTTTGTTCTTTCATTTTTTCATTTCATTTAATTTTAAAAATATTTATTCTATTAATTATTTATTTTTAATTTTAAATAAATAAATTTTACATATTATTATTTTTATATTTAATTAATTAAACTAGTTTTATGAATTTAATTCTATTAATTTGATACTTTTATTTTAATTTAATTATTTAATTTCATTAATTTCATCAATCGTTTAATTAGTTATTTAATTCATGGAATTGAATTTAATTATTTTTAATTTGTTTAATTTAATATCTTTATACGCTATTTGAAATCTTATAAAAATTATTTTTTGAATAAATTTTAAATAATTCTATTTTTTAAACACCTTCATTTAAATCATTAATTAAAATTTTCTACTCTTTCAATTGCATTTAAGAAAATTTATTATTGTTGAAAAATTACTTTTTTAATTTATTATTTCTTGTCATTTTATTATTTTAAATTTTTAGTTTTATTTACATGTTGCATCTTGTGTAGGTGACACCACCCGGCCACCTATCGGCGACTCAATTGAGTCACTGACGCCCCTCTAGTCACCGACAGGAAAATGTGGGAGGTGATTAGGTGGTTATGAGAGGCATGCATGGGAGCATTCAATTAAAATATGTATTATTATTTTATATGTTATATTAATTTTAGAAATTATTATTATTATTTATTTTATAATATAATATATATATATATAAAGAAAAAAATTGGATGGGGGAGGTCGTGAAGGAAAGTACTGGGAGATTGCGATGGTGCTCGGAAAATGGACATAGTTGTGAGAAAGGGTAGTGTCAGAGGATGGGTTAGAAGGGGTGATAGCGACATGATAGAGGACAAGAGGTTGGGGTGGGTAAGGCAAAGGGGTCAGTGGCACATGGTTTGGGGATTCACAGTGGTCCGGGGAGGGGTGGGCGAGTTCGGCTTGGGGTTCAAACAGGGGGAGCGTGTAGATGAGGTAGCACATAGAGAAAGCGAGAGAGGCACCTCGCGGTAGGGGTAGATTCGGTGAGTGGCTCACATAAAGATTTTGGATGGTGTTCTTCACCGGTTCATAGGGAAGGTTCCAGATCAAAAGGAGTTTGGGGATTTCAATTTTCTTAGATCTGGGTTATGGTTGATTCTGCTAATTTTGTTTCTTTGGTTTGCAGTTGCTATGGTGTGCTGTATTTATTGATATTCAATTCTTTGTGTTGCTAATTCATGAGTTCCTTTGATTTTTCTTTATATGGATTTTATATTTTCTAGTGATTTCTGGTGTGTTTTTGTTTGATCTACTACATCAAATTTTCTTCTTGTCGGTGTTTTTTTTATGTTGGTGTTGTAAGTGAGACGGGAAGAGAGGAGCGACATCGGTAGGATTGAGGGACAATGGTGGTTGTCAATCACCATTGGGGAGGGGAATTTCGGTAGGCTAGGGGTGCAGGGCACGAGTGGTGTTGTCATTGCCTCAATTGAATCAGCGACATGTGGTGCCGGTAGGTTGGGCGTCGGTGATGGGAGGGGCATGGGTGACTCATTTGAGTCACAAATAAGTGGTGATGACACCAGTATACACAAAAAACACGCACAAGAAGCAAATTTGAAGTATCAATCATACAAAAACACACCAAAAATCACTATCAAATAAAAAATCCATAGAATTAATTAAAATTTATTCAAAATATAATTTTTTAATATTTAACTTATTAAAGAGAAAAAAAAAGTTTGACTTATGAATTAAATGAAGGTGTTAAAAAACAAAATGGAATTGATTAAAATTTATTCAAAAAGGTATCTATTTAAGATTAAAAATATTGTACAAACATATTAATTTAAAACAATTAAAAATATTTAAAATCTATTTCTTAAATTAATTAACTAATTAACTGATTGAAGGAATTAATGAAATTAAATAATTAAATAAAAATTAAAGTATTAAATGAATATAGTTTAATTGTTCACACTAATTTAATTAATCCAACAACTAAAAACTAAAATTTTATATTTATTTATTTAAAATTAAAAATAAATAATTATTTAAATTATAGAAATAATAAAATAATTATTTTAAAATTTAAAAAAAATAAAAAAAAATGAAAGAAAAAAGAGAATGAAAAATAGTAATTTAATTGAAAACAAAATAATAAAAAATGATTGTTAAAATAAAAAATATATATTAGATTTTAGAATTATTTGAAATGAAAAAAAAAGATAAATAAAATACATGATTTACACTAAAAATGATAATTTTACACAGAAATGTATAAAAACACCAAAATTGTTAATTATTAAAAAAAATTCTTTTCCAAATTTTCAATATATTTAAAATAATAAAATGATGAGTAAAATTATATCGATAACACCCAGATCACAATGAAATGGGTAAAGTATGTCTGGACGGAAGAATGTGAGGAAAGCTTCAAGGAGCTAAAAAAAAGGTTGATCACTACACCTGTACTCACATTACCGAAAAGTGGATAATATTTTGTGATATACATTGATTCTTCAAAGAAAGTACAGGGTTTTGAAGTCATGAAAAATAAAAATGTGGTATCCAAATCCTTATGATAGTTGAAGATACATGAGCAGAACTACCCTACACATGATCTAGAGAAATAAGCTATTATTTTTACCTTAAAATCAGGTTGCACAATCTCTATGGAGAGAAGTGTTACATATATACTAATCACTAGATCCTAAAGTATATATTCACACAAAAGGAGCTTAACAAGCTTCAAAATAGATGGTTAGAGCTAATTAAAGACTATGATTTATATATTCAGTATCATTTTGGCAAGGAAAATAAGGTAGATGATGCTCTTCGTAGAAAATAACCTGGTACTCTATCCATATTGCAGATTGGGAAATACAATATCTTCATGGATATATAAATGATGGATTTAGAAATCATAATGGTAGGGAATACACCCTACCTTTCTAAAATAATTTCCCTACCATCTATCCAAGAGAAGATTAAGGAGGCTTAAAGGGATGATACAGAGTTGCAAAAGAAGGTGAACGGAGTAATGTAATGGATGCATATCGATAACTATGGTGAGATTTATTTTTAAATGAGGCTTTTTGTGTATCTCATCCCACCTTTTTAATACATAACTTTTCATTAAATTTTACATACAGAGGATCTTTAAAGTCTAGTGCCTTAGAAATCAGGAATGAAATACATGAAAACATAAAACACACTTTTAAATCCCCTTGAAAAGTTCATCCTATGTAAAACTACTTCATCTCATAACCTGGAGACATACAAAAAAGGAAAGGTTGAGCAGAAGTCCCAGTAAAGAAATTCAAGGAATCAGTTTACTTTTGATATCAATAAGAACTTGATGAAAAACATTTAGACATGAGAAATGAATGTAGAGGCATATAATAATGAAAATAACTTGAACCATAACATGAATATGTGGCTACAACATTTAATTTAGACATTAATTAACCTATCACCAAGGTTCATCCACATGGTGTCTTAAAAATTACCAAGGTTATTCACCAAGGTATCGTGAAACTTGTCATCTTTAGAGATTAAATTATTTACCCAATGCATCGGAGCGCTTTCAGGGCACAACCTTAATATGTATTTATTTTCATGTTTTCCACATAGATCATAATTATAAATTTCACCAATAACCTAGAGAGAGTAAAATAAATGTTGTTCACTTCAAAATCATGACATTTTAAAAGTGCTTAAAAATAAGATCATTATGTCATTTATAACCCATGGAAAGGGGGTGAGGGTTATATATATGTAAATTACAGAATATAATAGATCAATTTTATTTCTAGATGAATACCCCTAGAAATGAAAACATGTTTGGGTATTCAAATAAATAAGACAAGAGAATTTCTTGAGAAAAAGAGAGAGGTTTTGAGATGAAAATTCTACAGCATAACGGCTACATGACATGTTTTTTAGAGAACATTAAAAGTGAGGGGAAAAAGATCAGACACTAAGAAATAACTTATAATACAGTATAGGGATAGAATAAAATATAAATAATAACATGTTAAGGATATTTGATAGACATACCACATGGAAAAGAAACTTGAAATAAAAGAGAAGATGCGATTTCTTTTACGAAAATTTGTCTGCCTAAGGGCATCACTTAAAAATCTAGAAAATCATTTGATGAGAGAAGAAATGGTCTCTCATCATTTGGAAATAAAATGGAAAACAATAATGATATATAAGAACATACCCCCGCATAATAAAATGGATACATGAATACATAATATAAAGGAAGTCGTGACTTAAAAGAGGAGGGTGAAAGGTTCCCTTACCATGAAGAGTAACATTGAAAGATTGAAGGTTGGGACCTTGGGGGATTAAGGGAACCATGGGAGGACTCCTTGGGAGGTAAAATACCATATATTAATTGATGATTATTTTTTAATGAAATTAATGAAGGAAATGGTCGGTATTTATAGCAAAAGTGAAGGAATATTTAATTAATTTCCATGGGACACCTCATCGGTGGTATTTGAAAAACCATGGGATTTCCCACAGTATTTTACCATGGTATTGGAAACATGGGACACCTCATAACATATATTACTATTCACAAGTCTACTAGAATTATTACATCAATATTACATCGTTAATAATGTCATTAAACACACCAAAACTCAAAACTATATTTTCATTGTTCATCGAAAAACTAAACATTTAATAAAAATCTCATAAATTCACCCTAACCTAATATAGAATCTATGAATTCAAAAATGAACTCCATTTGATGAAAATAATTTTCTAAATATTTTTAATTTAATTTTTAAATATAATCATTATTTATTCAAAAAAACCAACTCTAAAACTATAACTCGTTTTTTAACACCTTGAAAAAGTTATCAAGGTCCCATAAAATTATCATATAACCATAAGACAATAAAGTAAAAATTTATGATTACATTTTTTAAAAATAAATTTCGATTTAAATTATTAAATTAACTATAAAATTGTAAATAAAATATTTATTACATACAAAAATACCAAAACTTATACTATGATCTTTTTTTCACTTTTAAGATATCTAAATTGTATTTATACATTCATGGGTGAATTTTATATTTTTTTGGCCGATTTACTATTCATTACTATTCATAAGGTTATATTACTATTCATACTTTACTATTCACTAAAAAATAAGTAAATCATATTATACTCTAAATTTCGTAATGGTCACAACTATAGAAGACCATTTTTTTAAAATCATTTTACATTATTAATTATTTAAAGTATACAAAAAAGATTTTAAAATTACCTTTTTCCAAAATTCATCAATATTATTGAACTTCTATAAATTCATTTTATATTTATCTGAACATTTGAAATTCACAAATTTAACATAATAAGAAATAACATTTTTATGTATACAAAAGGATTACACAACGTAACTAAGGTCTCAATACTTTTCCCCTTATAAAACATGCATAAAACCTAAGAGTAAGATGTGCTATGTTGATGGAATCTTGGGGTGGCTTGGACAACATTACCCAAGTGGTGATTTCTATAAGCTTGATCTTCTCCCTTAGGAAATTTTGTTCAGGCTTTACATGTTAGAGGTAGGCTAGGGCACGGTCTTGAGCAAAGCCCAGTGATGTAGCCTTCTACCCAATCTCTAACAGATGGGCTTCATATGGCCCGAGTCTACTGGATGAGGCCATCGACTCATCTTTCTGTATTAATTAACAATGATCACTTTTTATTTATAAACAATAGTCATTACGTTACGAATTTAGTTTCCAATGGTCATATTGTCCAATAGTCATATAATATTAAAAACTCAGTGGTATTATTTTAATTATACTCCCATCATTAATTAAAGGATTTAGTTTTTTATATATAAAATATAATAATACTCAAATTTAAGAAACTGATACTATTTAAAATTTAATGTCGTTACATTCACCCCCCTTAAGAAATTTCGTCCCCAAAATTTTAATTTATACCCTTAGAAGAGAAAATTTGTCGGTACTTCTACCTCAAAGACTCCTCTAGTTTCCACGAGGCTTCTTCATCCACAACACCTTAACAAGGTGGGTTGCCTTACTGCATAGAACCTTGTCTCTATGATCCAAGATCTCCAATGGATACTCATCATAAGAGAGGTCATGTTCCAGTGGTACCACCTCTGGATTTATTAAATGTGAAGGGTCAGGTATGTACTTCCTCAAGATGGATACATGGAATACATCATGAACATGAGCTATATTTGGAGGAAGTGCAAGATGATAGGCCACTGCTCCTATGCAGTCAAAGATTTCATAGGGGCCAGTGTACCTAGGGATGAGATTCCCTTTCTTCCCAAACCTCATGGCTCTCTTCTAAGGTGAAATTTGAAGAATGACATTGTCACCAACATCAAACTCCATGTCCCTTCGATGTTTGTCATCGTTGATTTTTTCGGACTCTGAGAAACCTTAATGTGTTGTTGGATGACATGGACCTTTTTTGTCATCTCTTGCACAAGATCAGGCACAAGAAGCATTCTTTCACTAGCTTCATGCCAACAACTTGGAGTTCTACATAGCTTATCATATTGATCTTCATAGGGTTTCATTTGAATTCTTGAGTGGAATCTGTTGTTGTAGGAGAACTCAAATAAAGAGAGATGTTGATCACATCCACCTTTAAATTCCATTGATCATGTTCTCATCATTTCCTTGAGTGTTTCAATAGTCCTTTCAGATTGGCCATCAATTTGGGGGTTATTGGCCTTACTGAAATTCAATTCAGTGCTCAAATCATGTGGAAGACTTCACTAGAATTTTGATGTGAACCATGGATCACGATAAGATACAACAGAAAGTGGAAATCCATGAAGCCTTACCACTTCTTTCACGTAAATCCTAGCATGTTGATCAAGAGAAAAATCTTCCCGAATGGAGATAAAATGGGTAGTCTTGGTGAGATTGTCCACAATAACCCATATCACATTGTTTTCTTTGGAATATCTCAGGAGACCAATGATGAAGTCCATAGTGATATTGTCCCACTTCCATGCTTGTATGGGTAGTGGTTGCAATACCCCTTTAATAAGTTGTCATTCTTCCTTCACTTGATGACATACTAGGAACCTTGAAGTGTAGTCAAAACTCTCCCTTTCCATATTATTCCACTAATAATTATCACAAAGGTCTATATACATTTTCGTTATTCCTGGATGTATAGAAAATGTAGAGCTATGAGCTTCATCCATCAATTACTTTTTTATTTTTTAAATTGATAGAACACATAGTCTTGTACAAAATTTTAGTACACCTTCTTGATCAATATTGAACTCAGGAAACATCCCTTCCTTCATAGCCTCAAACTTCTTCTATAACAAAGGATATTCTTTCTAAGCTTTCATGATCTTCTCTAGTAATGACAGTTGATAAATCATTTGGGTTAGGGTTGATGATGTCTTATCCCTTATAATTTAGATGTCCAGCTTTACTAGGTCATTGATCAAATGATCTCTTTGAATCCTCATCATGAAAAGAACTACTCGCTCTTTCCTGTTTAATGTATCAGCAAGTTTGTTTGCTCTTTTGGGATGATAATGAATTGAATAATCATAGTATTTAAGAAGTTTCAACCATCTCCTTTGTCTCATGTTATATTTCTTTTGTGTGAAAATATACTTCAAACTTTTATGGTCTGTGTATATATCACATTTCCCCCCTAAAGATAGTACCTCCATATCTTCAGAGAAAAAAAGACTACATCCATCTCCAGATCATGCGTAGGATAGTTCTTCTCATGATTCTTTAACTGTTGAGATGCATAAGCAATAACTTTTTCATTTTTCATGAGGACACACCCAAGACATTTCATAGATGCATCTCTAAAAACGAATCCTTCTCCACTTGAGGGTAGAGTTAACACAGGTGTCGTAACCAATCTCTTCTTCAGCTCTTGGAAACATTCCTCACACTCATTTTTCCAGATGAACTTGACCCATTTTCGATTTAACTAGATTAATGGATTAGAATGTCATGATAAGTATTTCACAAACCTCTTATAATATCCAACTAATCCATGGAAACTACAAATCCCAGTTATTATTGTAGTTTGAGGCCACTACTCTAAAAATTTTGTCTCTGTAGGGTCAACTGTGATTCCTTCATTGGTAATAATGTGCCCCAAAAAAGTAACTTATTGTAACAAAAATTCACATTTTCTAAACTTTCCAAAAAGCCTCTCCTTTTGCAGTGTTTTTAAATTAACCCTTAGATGATCCTCATGCTCTACAAGACTTTTTTAATATATCAAAATATCATCAATAACAACTAACACAAATTTATCAAGGTAGTCCTTAAATACTCGATTAATTAAATCCATTAAAATAGAAGGTGCATTAGTCAGTCTGAAAGGCATAACAAAAAACTCATAATGCCCATATCTTGATCGGAAGACAGTTTTTGGAATGTCTTCTTTCTTCACCATCAATTGATGATAACTAGATTGAAGATAAATCTTATATAATAATTGATCCCCACAAAGTTGTATAAATAAGTCCTCAATTCATTGGAGAGGGTATTTTTTTTCTTCACTATGATCTCGTTGAGTTCTCTATAATCAATGCATAGCCACATTGATCCATCCTACTTCTTCACAAAGAGAATAGGTTCTCTCCAAGGAGACAAACGTGGATGGACAAACCCCTTCTCCAAAATATCATGTAGTTAATTCATTAATTCATCCAGCTCCATATTTTCCATCAAGTATGGGTTCTTTGATATCGGATGAGATCTAGGTACGAGTTCAATGGATAACTCTACCTCTCTTCCTGGGGGAGGTCCGGGTAACTCCTCATAAAATATGACAACATAATCTGGGATGATGGGGACATTTTCTATCCTTAAACTCCTATTTCTATCTTCTTATTCACTGATAAACTCCATAAAGATAGAAGTAGGAGGTTCTTCTAGACAAATATTAGGTTGAGATATCTCTCCTTGGAAGATAACTGTAGGTTTTCCATTCAAGAGAACTGTGATTTCCTTACTTCTACATTTGATCTGATCATTATACTTTGAGAGCCAATCCATAACTAGTATAATTTTGAATTCCAACATGGGAATGACTACTAGATTTGCGATAATATTATGCTCAATAAAGTAAATACTAGAGTTTATAAACACTTAAGATGCTTGGATAATCCCATCAGGAGTCTTGACTGATTACTCTTCTTTTAGATAATCGAGGGGTGATTCTAAATTCATTACAAACTTGGAAGAAATAAAAGAATGTGTATAACCAAAATCAAATGAAGTACTTTCTAGCTTTGATTGAACAACAGGATGACCTACCACCACATCATTTGGTGATTCAAAATCAGTCGTAGTGATAGAAAAATCAAGAACTTGTCCCTTTTCCTTTGCTGAGGCTGATGGTGATTTCGCTCCACTTCCCTTGAATTTGGACAATGATTGGAAAAGTGCCAAGTTTTTCACACTTATAGCATTGTACATCAGGTAGGTACTACATCATATTCCCCTTTTCATTAGTGTTGTGAAGTTGTTTCTTAACCTCACCACAACAATTCCGCATAATATGGCCATCTCTTCCACACTTGTAGCACTTCCTTCTCCCGAGAAGGAAGTTTCCCGAATGCATCTTCCCACATTTATTACACGTGGGATGTTGCACTTACTTGCCTTTTCTTCCCTGATCAAAATTCCACCCTAATTTTGGATCCATCGATCATTTCTTTTCATTGGATTTATGAGACCATTGTGTCTCACCAAACTCCAGTTCAACTTTCCTCGCACTCCGCATGATCTCCTCATAGCTATTATATTCTCGGTTGGCTACATTCTTCGACAGATGATGTCTTAGTCCACAAAAGAATCTATCAACCTTCCCACTAGGATCCATGAAAATGCTTGAGATATAATGAGAAAATATAGGGATTTTAATCTAGTAGCTTCCCAACAAATAATTCTCTTTATGATTTAGCTCGAGAAACTCCTTCTCCATTATTTTTATCTTGGAACAAGGGAAATACTTACTGAAATAGATACCTCTGAAATCTTCCCAATCCATAGCTTCAACCTCAAATTTTGGCCTCAGGTTTTTAATCAGTTCCCACTACTGATCATCTTCTCCCTCTAAGTTGTAAACAACTAAGTTTACCTTCTCTTACTCTAAATAATGTTGCACAGAAAATATCTTCTCTATAGAACTAATCCATTGATCAGCAATCAATGGGTTAGTAGATCCACTGAAGGTTAGTGGTCATTGATGCATAAAAGAATCAACAGAATTTTTTTCCCTTTGCAGTGAGATCATTCTCTCTGCTTGATTCAAGTTATTTCCCATAACTTGAGTCAGTTGGTTCATAATTCTCATGAAAGTTTCTATTCAGACTTCCATCGGAGGGTCGTCAGCGCATGATCCATTGCAGTAACCATTTGCATGATTTCTCCTATTGCACGCCATTTTATAAAAGAATAAAACATTAGTCATAAGAATATTTCCGTTACAAATCTTTTAACTATAAATGATTTTATGTCTTAAAACTTCGTGCTTAAAAAATTACATTTCTCTATAAATCCTTCATAATGAATTATAAAAAGCATGTGGTTGACCAAACATATCCCCCAGGAGTGTCAATCCAGGAGTGTAGCAAGGATCGTTGTAATGTGCCCGGATACCCCAAGTCAAGCCTGAAACTCCTTGTTGGAGTTTTCACTCCTAGGTACATCTGTGCCAGATACACATCCACTTGTTCGTATCCAGACATGAATTTATTTGTTCTGAAACCACTTAATTAATATTTCACCAAAATACCAAGATGTTTTCCTAAATTTAAAAATTTCTACAGGTTTCTTCCTAAATTTTTCAAAGCCTAATTTTCATAAATAACTAAACTATCCTTTGATACAAACTATGGAATCCCATCTTTTTAATACATAACTTTTCATTACATTTTACAAATAGAGGACCTTTAAAGTCTACTATCTTGGAAATCAGGAACGAAATACATGAAAACCTAAAACACTCTTTTAAATCCAATTTAAATGGATCTTGAAAAGTTCATCTGATGTATAACTACTGAATCTCATAACCTAGAGATATATATCAAATGAAAGGGTGATCCGAAGGCCCAGTAATGAAAGAAGGGGAATCAGTTTACTTGTGATATCAATAATAACTTGATGATAAACATAAATACATGAGAAATGGAAGTAGAGGCATATCATAATGAAAATAACTTTAACCATAACATGATTATGTGGATACAAAATTTAATTTATACATTCATGAACATATCACCAAGGTTCATCCCAAAGGTGTCATAAAAATTACCATAGTTATTCACCAAGGTATCATGAAACTTGACATCTCTAGAGATTAAATTCATTACCCAATGCATTGGAGCACTATCTGGGCACACCCTTAATGTATATTTACTTTCATGTGATCCACATAGATCATAGTCATAAATTTCATAAATAACCCAAAGAGAGTAAATGAAATTGGTTTCACTTAAAAATCATGATGTTTTAAAACTGCTTAAAATAAGATCATTAGGTCATTTATAACCCATGGAAAGGGAGTGAGTGTTTTATGTATGTAAATTACAAAATCAAATGGATAAATTTTATATCTATTGGAATACCCCTTGAAATGATAATAGATTTGGATATTCACATAAATTAAACAAGATAATTTCTTGACAAAAAGAGAGATATTTTGAGACGAAAATTCTACAGTATAACAGCTACATGACATGTTTTTTTAGATAACATTAAAAGAGAGGGGACAAGGATCTACCACTCAAAAATAACTCATATTACAGTATAGGTACATAATAAAATATAAATAATAACATGGTATGGATATTTTCATGACACTCCACATGGAAAGGAAACATGAAAGAAAAGAGAAGATGTAATTTCTTTTACGAAAATTCGGCAGCCTAACAGCGTCACATAAAAATCCAGAAAATTAGTTGATCAGAGCAAAAATGGATTCTCATCACTTGGATATAAAATGGACATCAATAATGATATAGAAGAATATACCACCACATAATAAAATTTAAACTATAAGACATAAAATAAAGGAAGTCATGGCTTAAAAGAGGAGGGAGATAGGTTCCCTTCCCTAGAAGAGTAAATTTTAAAGCATGAAGGATGGGACCTTGGGGGGATTAAGGGTTCTATGGGATGACTCCTTGGGAGGTTAAAAACCATAGTTTAGTTTATGATGAATTTGGAATGAAATTAATGAAGGAAAGGGTTGGTATTTATAGAAAAAGTGAGGAAATATTTAATTAATTTCCAAGGGACACCTCATCGGTGGTATTTGCAAAACCATGGGAATTACCATGGTATTTTCCCATGGTATTGGCCACTGTGGACACCTCATAACATATCATACTATTCAAAAGTCTAACAGAATTATTACATTCGGATTACAACATTAATTATTTCATTAAACACACAGAAACTCAAAACTATATTTTCACTATTCGCTGAAAAACAAAACATTTTATAAATTTCACATAAATTCACCCTAATCTAATATTGATTATTTGAATTAAAAAATGAACTCCATTTTATAAAAATAATTTTCTAAATATTTTTTATCTAATTTCAAAATAAAATCATTATTTATTCCAAAAAACAACTCTAAAACTATAACTTGTTTTTTAACACCTTGAAAAACAAATCAAGGTCCCATAAAATTATCGTATTACCATAAGAAAATAAACAATTTATGATTACATTTTATGCAAATAAACTTTTATTTTACATTATTAAATTAATTATAAAATATTAAATAAAATATTTATGACATACAAAAATTCAAAACCATATACTATGATCGTTTTTTCACTTTTATGATGTCTAATTTGTATTTATACATTCATGGGTAAATTTATATTTTTCTAGCCGATTTACTATTCATTACTATTAATAAGGGTATATAACTATTCATACATAAATATTCACTAAAAATTAAGTTGATCTTATTATACTCTAAATTTCATACTGGTCACAACTGTAGAATACCATTTTTTGAAAATCATTTTACATTATTAATTAGTTAAAGTATACAAAAAGTATTTTTAAATACCCTTTGTCCAAAATTCATCAATAATATTGAACATCTATAAATTCATCATATATTTATCAAGACATTTGAAATTCACAAATTTAACATAATAAGAAATAAAAAATTTATTTATACAAAAGGATTACACAATGTAACTAATGTCTCGTTACATAGCCCCTTATAACACCTGCAGAAGACCTAAGAGTAAGATGTGAAATAGAGATATAATCTTGGGGTGGCTTAGACAATATTGCCCGAGTGGTGATTTCTATCAGCTTGGAATTCTCTCGTAGGCGATTCCATTCATGTTTCACATGTTGGAGTTTGTCTTGGGATTGGTCCAGAGTAAAGCCAAGTGATGCAGCCTCCTTCCCAAGCTCTGATAGATGGGATTCATATGACCCGAGTCTACTAGATGAGGCCATCAACTCCTCTTTCTATATTAATTAACCACGATCATGTTGTATTTATAAAAGAAAATAACATTAAGAATTTAGTTTCCAATTGTCATACAATAGTCAAAACCCAGTGGTATTATTTTAATTATAATCATTTAATTAATTATAGGGTATTGATTTTTTAGTATAAAATAAACAATACATAATTTAGGAAACTAATATTATTCCAAATTTTGGGTCCTTACAGTGTGCCTACATCACTTAGGATGAAGGTGCTATTGTAAAATACACATAGCTTAACTTTATCTATGCATACTGGGGGTACCAAGATGTATAGTGATCTCTGAGAACACTTCTAGTGGGACAACATGAAGTCGGAGATTGTAGAATATATCTCAGGGTTCTTGATATGCCATAAAGTTAATATAGAGTGACAAAAGTCCAAAGTGTTGATGAAACCATTGCCTATACCCAAGTGGAAATGGGAGAAAGTCACTATGGACTTTGTCATGGGTCTCCCGAAGATATCAAAATGAAATAATGTGATATGGGTTATGGTGGAATGACTCACCAAGACAACCCTATTTTTCACTATTCAGAAAGATCTCTTTCTTGAACATATTGTAATGATATATGTGATAAAATTTGTGAGACTACATGGAGTTCCACTCCCGATTGTCTCTGATTGTGATCCCAGGTTCACATCAAAGATTTTGAGGAGTCTTCAGCATGTTTTTGAGTACTGAATTAAATTTTAGCATGACATATCACCCCCAAACTGATAGTCAATCTGAAAGGACTATTTATACACTCAAAGATATACTAAGAGCCTGCTCTTTAGAATTAAAAGGATGATGAGATCATTATCTCCCATTGGTTGAGTTCTCATACAATAATATCATCCAATCGAGTATTCATATGCCTCTATATGAAGCTCTTTTTAGAAAGTGATGTAGAACTCCAACATGTTGGGATGAATTTAGAGAAATGAAACTATTTGGACATGATCTTGTGCAAGAAATGATAGAGAAGGTTCAATCCATCCAATAGCATAGAAAAGATAATCAGAGTCGGAAATATATATATGTTTCCAATCGTCAAAGGGACTTGCAGTTCAATTTTGGAGATAATGTATTCCTTTGAATATCACCATGGAAGAGATTCATTCAGTTTTGAAGGAATGGGAAGTTAAGCCCAAGGTACAGTGGCCCCTTTGAGATCCTTGATCTAATAGGAGTTATGCCATATCAGAATGCACTTCCATTGAATATGGCTCACATTCATGATGTGTTCTGTGTATAAGTCTTGAAAATGTATATACCAGATCCCTCACATATACTGAACTCATAGGTGGTACAGCTGGAATATGATCTCTCATATGGGGAGAAACCTGTAAAGATTATCGACCCAAGAGATAAATATCAATGCAATAAGACAACCAACCTTTTAAATGTTTTTTGGAGTAACTATAATTATGAAGAATAAACATGGGAACTAGAGGAGGTTATGAAAGAGAACTACCCTCACCTGTTTATATAAAATTAAGTTTTGAGGGTGAAATTTCAAAAGGGGGAAGAATGTAACAACCCAAACTTCTATTAAAGGGATTTATCTATTCTTATAGTAATGTGACACGTTATAAATATCATAAAGTCACTTATAGACTATAAAAACATTATAAATGATCAATTAAGGAAATAATAATTATTTTTGGAAGTTAAAGGAACCAATACCGATGAAATAGTAACTTGACCTTAGGAATAGTAATATGACTCTTATGAATAGTTCAGTCGCCAAATGAACCGTAACCACACCCATGAAACTATAAATAAAATTTTATCATCTTATAAATTAAATTATGGAACAATTATGTCATAGACTAAGTAATTATATGTTCTAAAAATTATTAATTTAGTGTTGTAATTTTTGTAAGTCATAAAAATTTAATTACAATGTTATGATTAATTTAAAATTTTAAATGAAAATTTATTTTTACAAAATTTATACATACATTAATATTTTTAGGTATTATGATTTTACAATAATTTTATGAGTCCTTGAGAAATTTTTCAGAGTGTTATAAAATAAGTTATAATTTTAAAATACATATTTTCCAAATAAATAATGAATTTAATTAAAAATTAAATTAACCATATTTAAAAAAAATCATAAAATGGATTTAATTTTTTCATTAAACAATTTGAAAAATATTTTGGGTAATTTTTTTGGTATTTTTCCAAATTACATGAATTTTTGGTCAATAGTAAAATACAATAAAATACAATAAATGATAAAAACCTGAATTTTTGAGTCATGTTTAAGTCTTGGATGATATAAGTGACCATTGGTTCAAATTTACTTGCTATAATTACAATATTTAGTAACAATAATCTTCACTACTGATTGTCTTGAGAAAAATAATAAACTAATGATTAGGATAATGTGAAAACACCCATCTCCTCCACTATAAATACCACCAGTCACTCCAATTCATATCCTCACCCCTCTCATGCTTTTATCCTTTCCTAAATTCTTCCCAAAAATCTTCCATATACCCTACATAATTTTAAATATCTCTTGGTCTCATAAAAATACCATGATTGGGTGCCTTGTGGAGGATCTCAAGAAGAGAATTCAAGAGGTAAATCCTCTTTCTTTTTAATTTAATTTCCATTCAATTTCATTTCCATTCTTATTCTCTCCTCACATACCTTCATCAAAATGGAATGATGACTCTATTAACATAAATATACTATTATTATATCATTTTAATGGAATATCCATCACTAAACTCCTCCTTCTCAATCTTTTATTATAAAATGGAATCATCCCCCATGATGTGTCAATTTACCGACATCATGGGCGATGCACTTTCATTTTACTTAAACACCTTCATGTATATTAAAAAACAATTAAAATATTTACAAAACAATTTATTTGTATGATAAATATATATTTATGTTATATAACTAACATTTATAAATAATAATAAATGGTAAAAAAACAAGTTTTTTGTGATCGAAAACCCGCCAAAATTAACCTAAAAAGATCATCAGTAAGTTTGATCTAATGATTCATCCTCATGGTATATAAAAAAATTCATTTTAATATAATATAAAATTATGTAATGTAATTAATAATATATAATAACAATTATGGATATTAATCCTCATTTGACATGAACTTTCATTCATGAATACAAGTTAACTAATTCTGAAAAATAAAAAAAAACGAATGCTCCAAAACAATGAAATTAAACACTATATCACATATAAAGGCCCATAAATGAACTTAATAAAACCATAATGAATCGTATTAATCTATAAAAGGTTTATTAATTTATAATTAATGAATATAATGTGAATATATAGGACATTAATCTTAAGAGAGCATTTAGACACATGGTAATGGGAATTCTCGAACACGACTATCATTCATTGGGTTTTACCTATTTCACTCCATTTATAGTATGGATATTCCTTAAATATAATTTATGCATAATTATATTACCTTTTTGGGATATAAATTTTTTCTACTCGATTTTATTTCCTAACACAATGTTTTCTAAAAGAAATATTATTTCGAAAAAAATGCACCTTTTACTTCTTCAGATTGATTCTTTTTCACCCAAGGTTGTTGATTCTTATATCATATATGTTTTTATATCTTTCATTGGGGAAGAAAAGTTTGATGAATTTATGATTTATGAAATGAACCCCATTTCTTTCCATGGGCTAATTTATTTTCATTATTGATATTTTTTCTATGTGGCATGCATTGTAATGTAAATTTTATGAAGTGACAGATGCACATCCATTTATATAGAGAAAATTAAATATTATGATGTGATGGGTATGCTAAGAATAATATAGAACACCAATTAATTGCCTAATTTGATGTATCTAAATATTAAATTTAAATATGCATGAACATGCTTCTAGATTTGTTCATAACTATGTGTGTTTGTTGACCACTAAGACATGATATTTAATTTTATGAATTTCCACATTCCAAGTAATTTCATAATGCTTAATCTCATGATTATGATCATATGAATATGTTATGATTATGCTCACCCTATGTTATATTGTTTCATGTTCTTATGTATTCTCTTATTGTGATTTTATCTCACCCCTTTTTGTTGTATATCCTTAGGTGATTACATGTACAAAGGAGAATTCAAGGGATAGTAAGAAGATATATAATAAAGAATTAAATAAGTGTTTATGTTTTATATTCTAAATTTTATGTATGGTCCTAATTTTTCCAATAATCTAAACTTTTGATGTGTATTTTTTAATGATTTTATGTTTTTATATAAATGTCAATGTCACTATAGTGGAGGATTTTCAAGAGGATTAATCTTTCTCTTCATTTTGCTGGACCCTTTCAGGTGCCTGGAAATTTAGTGATGTGGCATATCAGTCTGTGTTTCCAGTGTAGGTGGAGAAAATATATAACTTCTTCCATGTATATCACCTTCAAATATATATTCATGATGACTCCCATGTAATTTATTGGGGATAGTTGGATATTGAAGGCAATGCAACATTTGTGAAGCTGCCAGTAGAGATTCAAGATCTCTAAGAGAAATCACTTTTGGGATGAACCATTCCCTTGTTTTGTGTGTTTTCGATTCATGTTGACCTAGGGGAGACTACTTGGGATTGCGATGTGGAGATGTGAGCCCAGTTCCTGGAGTAGTTTTGAGTTTTATCTATTTTTATTGTGATTTGATGATTGGATCTTGTTATGTGAGATTTTCTATTTCCTTGATGTAGGATTTGTAATAAACATCAAAAATATGAAAAGTATAGGAACTAATTATAAATTTAGATGAATTATACTTTTATGAACATAAAACCAATTGGTTGAGTTACCTAGAGGAGATAGTACCTTGAAATGGAGGATAAAATTACCTAATTTGTGAGTTTTGGGGAAAATAGTTTGTTGGTTGCGGCGGTTGTTGGTTTTGGGTTGTGTGAGGAGTATAATGTTATTATCAGTGACATGTGGTGATATGGTTGTGTTTGGTGATTTAGATATCATGGGATGTTTTTGGAGTTTCAGTTGGTGTGTTTGGATAGTGTTAGAATTAAAGAGTAATGATATCCTTTAGAGGCATCTCATGGGGAGGTTGTTCGTACCCCATTCTTTTCTAGTTTTGGTATGGATTATCATGGTAGAAAATTATTTGAGAGGTATATTATGTAACATACTATGCCTTCATGACCCATTACATCCTTATTTTTGGGTTTTTGAGGTGCTTTAGAGGAGGCTTGATAAGTTTCCAAGGTGGTTGGAGGAGCCATAGGGCTGCTGTGGGATATTCACATCGTGAATTGTTAACATGGAATGATTTGATATTTCTCCATTTTTATAGTTGGATAGATTCATTGCATGAGTTTTATGATATAACGAAATCATGAGACGGATTTACATCATGAAATTAATTCATGATGTGTAATTAAATAAAGGCCAAGGTGACGTTATTTTTGGAGGAAGTTAGTTTGTAGTGAATTCCCGTGGAATTCATGTCATGAATTGGTTTGGCGATGTGAAAGGGTAGAGATTCTAGTTTTTGAATTATTTTGTTTGGTCTAACCCCTATTCATTCAAACAAAATTCGTCCACTCAATTTTGGTATAGTCCAATCTGATTTTGACGGACCTTCTATCCCTCCTTTCCACTCCATGATCCGTTGGTTTCAGTGGATTCCCATTATCAATCTATGGTAATCCCTTATCTTATTCGTGGTTGTTTTTCTTCCTTTTTTATCATAGGGATCCACTATGGTGGTGTGGTTTTGTTTTGGTTTTTTGATGTATTATAGGTTTATCCATGGGGTTTTTCATGAAGTTCTGATTTTTAGGCATTTATTCTTCAATCTGTGGTGCACAATGAGTTGGAATAAATTATTTGTGGTATATAATCCCTCATTTTTTACTTTTGTTCATCAAGTGAGAGTGGTTTACTCTTGTTTATCTATAGGGGTGGTTTTTGCTTTCCTAATAATGATAATTTAATTGGATAATTGATATTTATGGGTAAAGGGAATGATACACATGTTTTAATAGATTTTATATTATTGTGAAATTATAATTGTATGGGATAAACATCTCACTAAACATCATGGTTATTGTGGTCTATGTTTTCAATGATTTCGCATGAGTTAAGGGTTTGTTCGGATGTGCTTTTAGGAAAGCCAGGTGGTATTTTTTTGTTTTTCATTTGGGGTGGAAAGGTGATGTATTTTTTAGTCGTGATTTTGGGGAGGAAAAGTAATGGTTCAATATGGATGATGAGATGCTTGTGAGAATGGTTATTTTGTACTAAATATCTGATTAGTGATGGAATAATTATTTAATAATGATTTAAATGGTTAGGGTTTGGTTTTCTTAATGGTATGGAAATGACTATTGAAAAAAAATGATGGGTTATGTAGTTAAATTTTTTTGTTGGTAAATAATGAAATGAATGTGTTGGATAATGGAATTAGATGGTGGTGTGAAATTTTGATATATATTTTTGTGGTGTTATGAATTTTGAGGTGGTAGAGAAAGTGGGTATTTTTTGAGTTGGATAATTTTTTGCTGTCAACCCATAGTTTGGCCTTATGTATGTATATATGTATATACTTTTATATTCATTGTGATTTTAATACGCACCCCACCCGCATAGAGCTCTATGTGTCAATACCCAAATTTTCACATGGGGTGTTTTTTCCAATATCTTAGTGAAGAGAATGGATTGTTTCCTACTAGCTCTTCCCCAATATCTCTTTCAAGTGAGTATATATGCACATGATATGATGTTAAGAGGTCTTTTAGTGCACTATGTGATTCCCCAAGTGTTTTCAAGTGAGATGAGACATGATCGCTCTAGGGGATGTTGGACTAGGTGTCTTCTAGCATGATGTGATGTGACTATGCTTAGGGAGGTGGTATATGTTATTTAGAAGATATGGGAGTACAAGGACATATGATGTTGGGGTGTGAGAGTGGAAAATTAGTGGGAAAGATATGTGGGGTACCCTTTATCGATAAGATTCATATTTTGTTATTATATATGGTTTTTATTATGTTTTGAGCATTCTTTGGTGAGGTTGGGATGGATATTTGAATTGTTTAGGTGTTTTTGGTTCTGTTATTTTCTCATGGTTGCATTAGTATGCTTCTTTCACATTTACATGAGAGAATTTGGTTTCCCTACTAAGTATACATTTATAATCTCTATATATATATAATATTATTTTCATGGTTCTTATAGGATTACATGAATCATGTTGTAAAGTAATATCTCAGGAAATTTAGGATAGTTTTTTGTGATAATACTTTAGCTTTGATTTTGGTTATTAACTTTTAGATACTTATATCTATATCAGGTTTATTTATGAATTCATTGCAGGATAATTTTGGTTTCTTCAATATTATGTTAGGAAGTTTCTTTTTTATGATTAATCTTATCACATGATACTTTATTATTATAGAGGGAAATTCCCTCTATTTCATGAGATTTTTATACCATTGGTGATTTTAACCAACATGAGGCCTATTGGAGGCAAGACTTGGGGGTAATTATCTCTCTCCCTTCATTGAAGTATCATTGGTGGGAGGGGATTCATTACACTATCACCATGACCAGAGGTGACCGTGGCCATAGGTCATTGAAAGGTGCCTTATAGCCATGATTTTCTATGACAGTTCCCATTGGTGTTCCATACGTCTACTAATAGATATAAGATATTTATCCTAGTTATAAATCACCTTTATTAATGATAAAAAACACTAATGTTTTGAGATCCTTTAAAAGTATGTTGTTATTCTCCATACATAAAAAAGTAATGATAATGGATCCCTTTATAAGCGCTAAAAAATGTACAGATAATGTATGTCTTTACTGGTCTTAATCTCAAGCACTCAAAAAATAAATAAAATTATTTTTAAAAATTATACTTTATTTATTGTGGGTAATTAAATTAACCATAATGTAACTTCAGACACTACTCAACCCCTCTTTTATCAGTGATAATTTTAACCAATGTGAACACTAATTATAGAGATAATCTACACCAGCCACCATACTCTTCCAGACATGATAGTAAGGATTCGTAGCACTAACTTCCATTTGCATAGAGAATGCCCTTATCACTGCTCCATCTCGTTTTATTCTATATTTTATAATATATCTATTTATTTTTATATATTTACATACATTTTTTATCCATATATTTTTTCATAAATTATAATTATTTATATAATTATTTTTAAATACATCTATAAAATATGTTTACACATTTACAAAAAAATTATATTTACATATATTTTTTAATGTATTTATAAATTGCACATTTATTTTAAAAACATTTAAATAATATATTTATGTAATATGTTTAAATAAATTTTTCATACGTGTGTTTATATATTTATATATGTCTGTGTGTTTTTCTGTGTGTGTTTTTTTATATATGTATATATATATATATATTTGTTGCAAAATGTATGTATATACATATATGTTTCTATGTATCTCAATGACACGCACGCACACACACACACTCTCTCTCTCTATATATATATATATACATATATTTGTTTGTTTGTGTGTGTATCGACACACACACACACACACACACACACATATTTAGATAGGTGTTTGTGTGTGTGTCTATATATGTTTGTATATATGTATATATCAATGTATATATAGTTTAATATAAATTTTTTTGTAATGTTTATATATACATTCATATATATTGATACACACACATACAAATATATATACACACAGACACACACATACATATAAATCTATGTATAAATGTACAAATATATCATTATATAATGTATTTAAGTATATTTATATTAATATAAATTTTATAATTCTATGTTTTATGAATTATGAAAATAAGATTGATAATAAAATATATTTTAATATTATTTATATATTTAAATATTCATATTATATAGAAAAATATTTTTATATATTTATTTTTATATTTTATAACATATAATCATATATATAAATATATATATAAACACAAACACATATATAGGTATATAGGTATATTGAAAATATATATGTATATTATAAATTATTTAAAATGAACTATACTTAATGTATATATATAGGTCATATTAATTTAATTATTTTATTTATATATTTTTTATATAGTTCATATCTCTACATTTATAATATATATATATATATATATATATATATTTGTAATTATAATTATATATATGATTATAAATAAGTATAAAAGAATAAACAAAGTTATAAATGATTAAAAATATTATATATATTTATATATATATATATATATTGTGTGTGTGTGTGTGAATTTTTATATATACATATAGTGTTGTGGCCAAATGGTATTCAGTTTCAGCCAATACATCAGGAGATCGAGGATCGTTTCCTAGAAATAATAGATTTTCCCCTCATGTGGCTTGCTAGAAGAAATAGTAAATAGATGGAAGGTGGGTGGCATGAACATGGAGGAGGTCATAAAATGGTTAAGAAGGCCGGAAATTGATGTTGGTCATCACATTGGCTTGGTGGTAGCAGGATCATGGGGATGTTGGCGGGCTAGCAGCTGATGGTGTTTGCAACATTGGTGTGGTTAGGTGGTCAGATTGTGTAGATGCAGTCAGACCAATGGAAAATAGCATTTATGACACCAGTGAGGCCAGGTGGTCGGTTTGAGCGGGCCGTCAGATTATAGTGAAGAATGGTTTTAGGGTGACATACGTAGCGGCATAGTAGGTTGGTGCACTGGGTGAGGGGTATGGGAGGATCCCCTCCTCATCATATAAGCCTTATGATCCTTGGGTCCTCTAGACCATGTAATTGAGCATACAGGTCATTGGGTCTACACAAACCATGTAACAATATCACTCTGTCCAGAAAAAATCGAGTGTGGGGTTTCCCCTACCCATTCAAAATAATTATGTATTATTATATAAATAATATTTAAAGGGCACACTTTTTATCAGCACTAATAAAGGGAGTTTTTTTTCTTCATTTTCTAGAAAAATTTAAATACATCTAGACAAATAAAGAATTAGATATCGGGATGGAGTCATTGGGTGTTCCTCCTTTGCCTCTCATAGATGCGGATCGATAACTTGAAAAAGGCAGGTGGTGCGTGACCGCCTTTTTCCTAAAATAAAGAGAATGCCCCCTACTACCTTTCCCTTATGTCCCAATAAATCGAACCCCCTCACTTCAAAATTTTATCCTCTCTTTAAATTCAATAGACACTCTCTCTAAAATATGACTTATTTGGGCATGGTAGTTCTGGTGTCGTAAAATAATTAACGATTTTCATTATGAAGCATCATTTAGAAGTTTTTTTCTTTTTTAATTTAATTTATTTATTAAATTGATTTGTTTTTCGTTAGTTATGAATATGTTATTTATTTAAAAGTTTATTTATTTATATATAGTTTAGAAATAATAGTTATTATTAATAATAATTAAGTATAGATTATCTAATGAATAACTTCTTATTAAATAATGATTACATATAATTATTAGCTGATAATAATTAACTAATGAATACCATATGATTAACTAATTATTACAGAATCATTAATTAATGGTTAAGTAATGTTTAACTAATAATTACCTAATTAATACATAGTTATTAATGAATGATTAACTAATGATTAAATAATGAATAAGTACTGACTATAGAATGTTTAACTAAGGATTAACTAATGATTTAGTAATGATTAAATAATGATTAAGTAGTTGTTAAATAATGAATAAATTATGACTAAATAATGAATGATAAATTATTAACTAATTATTAAAGATTTATTTACTAATTATAATGTAATGATTAAAGAATGAGTAAGGAATGATTAAAGATTTATTAAGGAATGATTAAGAAAGGATTAAAGACTGATTAAATAAGGTTTAATTTATGATTAAATAATGATTATGTAATGATTATGTAATGATTATGTAATGATTAAATAATGATTAGGTAATGATTAAAGTATGATTAAAGAATTATTAAGGAATTATTATAGAGTCATTAAATAATGATTTAAAAATGATTAATTAATTATTATTTAATGATTAATTAATTATTAATTAATGGTTAACTATTGATTAACTATTGATTAACTAATTATTAACTAATGATTAACTAATGATTAACTAATGAATAAATAATTATTAAAGATTGATTAACTAATGAATAAGTAATTATTAAGGAATTATTAATGAAATATTAATGAATTATTATCTAATGATTAAATAATGAATAAGGAATGGTTAAGGAATGATAAACGAATGATTAAATAATGATTAAGTAATGATTAAGGAATGATTAAATAATGATTAACTGAGGATTATAGAATGAATTAATAATAATTAAATAATGACTAACTAAGGACTAAATAATGATTAACAGATGATTAAATAATGATTAAATAATAATTTACTAAATATTAAGAATGGATTATGGAATGATTAAAGAATGAATAAATAATTATTTAATAATGATTATGTAATGATTAAAGAAGGATTAAATGAATGATTAAAGAATTATTAAGGAATGAATATGGAATGATTAAATAATTAATAAATAATATTTAATTAACGATTAATGAATGATTAAAGAGAGAATAAATAGTGATTAACTAATGATTAAGTAATTATTAAAGAATGATTAACCAATTATTAATGATTAATTAATTAATGATTAACCAATTATTAAGCATATATTAACCAATAATTGACCAATGATTCACTAATGATTATATAATGATTAAATTTGGATTAACATATAATAAAAAAAGGATTAAAGATGACAAAAAATATGAAAAAGAGGCCTAACTACAGACATGATTTTTTTCTCTCATGATTTAGATGATTCATCTCTTATTGCATGCTTGTTTTGTTAATGTCAATGGATATTTTTTAGACGAATCAAATTCTCTTTAAAAACTATTGAACAAGCCCTAAGAAAAGTTAATAAATTGTACTATAAAACATTAGTGTCATTTTTTATGATATAAAAAATGTTCTTAAATTTCGGTAGCAAAAATATTATGTGTTTCTCTAAGAAATAAAATCCCTACCTCGATACTACTAGTGGATGTGGATCTGGAATAGGTGTATCTTGGGGTGAAACACAAAAACACCACACTGAACTAGACCCGGTCTGAAACGGGTGCATGAAAAAGGGTCTTGTTCACACTTGGTATGAAACTCCCATGGGATATTCATTAGATGAACTATATTTTCTTTATAAACTAGTTAAATACCATTAAGAATTTTAAAAATTGTACTATTAAACATTAGTATCATATTTTATAATATAAGAAGTCGTTCTAAAATTTCAGTTTCATAAAGATTATATTATCAACCATAACTATCAACAATATTCATAAAATATTTTGGAAACAAAGGTAAAAATAATATAAAACAACAAATTAGTTTATTCATCCATGATAAATTAAAAAATATGATCGAATAATGTGAAATGGATAAGAAAAAACCCATTAAATAACTCATGAATGATTTATAATAGATAAGAAATACGTTTACATTTTCACTAGAACATAGTTTAGATGAGATGAGTCTAACTTTGTAATGGAAGTAAAATCCATTTTTTTCAAGTGGTACCTTAATAAAATATTCCAAAGGAATGTATATAACATTTTAATTCTCATAATCTTTCAAAATTATAATTACAATCCTCCACATACATTAATGATTTCATTAGAAGTATGAATGATTTTTAAATTTTTAAATTTAAGTGAATCCTTATGGAAGATGTTATTAAGAGACCACATGAAAATAAGCTAGATTTTACTTCACTTCTAAAGACAGTCTCATCTCATCCAAACTCAAATCTATTGAAAAAATCCAAGGTATTTCTTGTCTATTGTAAATCATTCATTTGTTATTTAATGGGGTTTTTCTTGTCCATTTCACTTTATATGATCATTATTGTCATTTTATGATGGATAAATAAACTGAATTGATGTTTTCTCTTCTTTTTTCTTCAATTTCCAAAGCATTCGATAACATATTTTATAAGAAAATTTTATATAATGAAACATTAGTATCATATTTTAGGATATAAAAATAATTTCTAAAAGTTTATTATCATAAATATTATATGGTAAAATCTCATTGTAAATATTATTACAATATCATAATCTTGATGAAAAATAATTTGATGTAGAGAGTCATATTTTCTTGTGTCTACTACTATAGAAAGGATATTCAAACTGCTTAAAGAGATTCTTATAGTACACAATTAAAAAAAGGTTAGGACATCTAATTGTGTAACCCTATGTTAAAAGAAAGATACAAATCTTGGTTTCTTAAATATGGGACCTGATCAAGAGATAAAGTCTATTAGATACAAAAATTCTCAATTATAAACTACACTATAGAATCTATCTTGTCTATTTCTTGGTGGTGAGAAGTGGGTCTAGGTAATAAATATATTTCCCCAATGGTCATATAGTTCTATGTAGGAGTTTTATGTTTAATTTTCTATTGTACAACAACAATATCCAATTGTATGAATATGTAGATATACAAGAGTGGTTGAGGAAGGTCTGTACCATGAAATTGAGGATCCTACCTATGATATGAAAGAGTAAAACCTAGATGATCTCCAAAATATACTTGTAAATCCTACATCCATTGATAATTTTGTAAAGGATGGATCAAACAATGGAAATAGTGCTAATGAGGAGGGAGAAATAGAAGTTATGGAGGAAGTTTCTAGAAATGAAGTCGTTTTATAGCAGCCTCAACCCAAAATAAATCATACACCACTCTTCACATCTTGGTCAAAAGTAATGGAATATTTTCTTGAGTTCAACTGCAATGTTCTCACACCTTCATCTTAATTTCCTGGAGTTGTAGTGGATAGGTTTAGTGATTTGGAAAAAAACATTATACATTGGATGTGATTTTACAATTAAAATATGCATTAAAAACGTACTAAAAAGATTTAATATTGAGAGTCACTGTAGTTATTTAGTCCAGGAATGAATCCATTAAAAATACATCATATGGTGTGATAAATATGTGGATGATTGTATATTTTTCTTGAGGGAGATTCTAGACATTTTATTTGGAGCCTAGGGAATTTCAAATGTTGAGGTATCTCATGCATTAATTTATCTAAAACTGATATAATATTATACTTTATTGGATGATGAATTTGTGTCATTTATTTTCTTCGAGATGATCAAGAGCTCTAATATATTCCTGTGGCTATTTTACAGGAGTTGATACTGAAGAAGTTTGGTTATAATATTCCATATAATAAGGAATGGATGGAGAAATGGAAGGGAATTGTGAAGGTCTATGATGATTGGGATGTGATAGCCCTATGGGCATCGTTAATTCATGCAAGGTTACTAAATTTTGAAATTTAAAACATGAAATAAATAAAACATTTGACTACAAGGTAGTATAGGAAATGAAAGTCCAGTGTCAAACCCATAAAGACAGGGTTGGTGAAAATATTAATTAAATATAATAACCTTAAAATAATTTCTATTTTATTAAAATTAATCTAATCTAGATATAATTTGTACTATGAAGAAAGTGGGAGAAGAAAATATAAAATGGGTGTCGGGCAGCAATGATTCCAGGTTCATGGAATAATATGATATGAAATAATTGAGTAACAATCATGGAGTCATGGGAATCAGTTCCTAGTGAGTTAAATGGTCATGATAAATGCAGTCCATCCCAAACACACCTTTTCTAATGGTTAGGTACTTTATATTGTAATGAATGGGTAAACCAAAACCTTATTTAAACATAGGTACATGACAAACCCAATGGTCATGGTGGAAGTATAGAAATAAGATCTCATATCAAAAAAATGTATTCAATCATCTTAGGAAATGGTTATGATCAAGGAAGGAATGAAATTTAACCCAATTCTAAATCCATCTCACAATGGTCATGCAAGACGAAATCATGGAAAGCATATATTTAACGAATAGATATGAAATTCCAAAATTAATTGCATTAAAATAGAAAATACCTCATTCTATCAATTCCCCGTCATCAGGCATGCTCTGGCCCAATGATATCACCGAATCATGCTAACCACAAGTAGGCATAGAAAATTAATAAATGAAAATCCTATAGAAAGTGGAAAAGTATGACCTTGCCGTGGTGCGTATCCTAGGAAGTGGCTCTTCGTCAAGATCGTAACAAAATCAAATAGTGTGGATAGGGGATCTATTTATAGGCTTCAAATTTGTTCTGCCTGACCCAAGTAATGATGTCTACTGTGATTACATATCCTGATGTCTAGATCTAAAGTCCCCTCCATGATTTTTTACTACATTTGACCATGTCACATTTATATTTTAGTACATCGTTAATTACACTATGTGTAAAGGATTTTCATAGCGTGAATTGAGGATACAAATTATTTTATTGATGGGGCTTCACTTGAAAACTTCACAATATTTAAATGTGTTACAAAATATGTAATCACTTATTCTCTAGTTTTCCAACATTAAACTTCTTGAAAAATCTTATGTTAAGTCGTGAGTGAAGCACGCGGCACAAAGTGTCTTTAAGATTATATTTACTATACCTTTTCATTCATTTTTCAAAAATTCATTGTTTCCTTCCTTAAGACATAAAACAACTAAAATAGTTCAAAATTGGAAAGAATATTTATTTAATTACAAAAATTGATATACTAAAACACACTAAATTATATGCCTAAAATAAACTTATCAGGATGACTCGTATATGATGTGGCCACAATTTTTAGCCATACTGAGGCACAACGACCAAGTTGTCTTCCATCATTATAAGAATGAACATGTGTCTCAATTAAGTTATCATGAGGATTGGTATGTGAGGCCTTTATTATTTTTTACTATTTCAACATAAACATAAATACAATTTATCTGAAATATGATCACTTTTTTGTAGAATATGAGCTTGATCAATGATGTTTAGAATATCTTTTTGAATAAATACACAAGGATAATCAATTAGAGAATGACTATATGATTCAAATTTTAGAAAAAAAATATACATTGGTATATAATGGGGGAGAAGATATAAAAACATGACCAAAAACATTATTGAGTACATAAATGGTGTCCTTAAGGGGATTCACAAGATACCTACAACTACCCTGGTTCATGAGACATTTTTTCATTGTGTGAAGTACTTCGTTGATAGAAACAAATCAGCCTTAGATGAGATTTAGAAGGGGATAATGTATGGAAGACACTTTCAATGATAAATTGAGAAGAACCTTGAAGAAACATCTGGTTATTGAGTGTTCCTTTTTCACTAAGAAGACTCTCAATTTGTTTTTCAACATTGTTCAGACCCCAAAAAAATATAAGCGATGAAAAAATAGTGGTATTACTAGAAGAAATACATTGGTAATGTGGAAATCTCCATGAATTATGGTTTCCATGCACACATTCCATCACAGCATATGCCTCTCTAAATATATCATGGGAAGAATATGTTGATCTATTGTACCATTTAGACTCTATTACTAACTATTATTCTTAACCATGGATGCCTATTAGGGAGTTTTGATATTTACTAATGCTTGAATACCTATTGATATTGATACATGACATCAATAGGTTGTGTCAATGAGGGACACCAAAGTCCAGAAGGATGTGGAATGAGATGGAATGGCCTAACGAACAAGTGAAAATTTTGAGATGTTGTATATGTCATCAAGAAGGTCATAACCAGAAATGATTCCCTAACATTTCTTGGTCTAGTTCACACTCTCATCCATAATTATGTATTGTCTCTAATGTGATCTTTTAGTATTGTCAATTATGTGGTGTTAATATAAGATCCTTCATTTTATAGAATTGTATAATTTTTTTAAATACTTTTAATATAAAATAATAATAATCCTTTCTTCTTCACATTAAAAGGAATATGACTAGAACATGTGAGGTGACATGAAATCATAATCAAGTTATCCATGGCTAAACCATAAAATAAAGCATGTGTGAATATAATCATTTTACACTTAATACTTATTTAATTTTTTTATATTGTCACAACCCAACCAAATGGGGCTAGAGCTGCAACTCCCCAAGCCTGACTCTATATACCAGGGGCTGGTGACCAACCCCGAGTAGGCTATCGCACACAAAGAGGCCTTAGCCTAAATTACCTATACCCATGCACCAATATACACCTCCAAGAAATAGTGTAGAGATATTTAAAAACTGAAAATAAATCTATATACATCTATCCCAACAAGAGTACAGTAGAAGTACAAAACGTTTGAAAACATCGCCCACCAAAAGAAAACTAAATAAGTGTCCAACATGCTATGAAGGAGGGGATTTCTCTCAAACATCCACTGGTAGGATCCTAGGACAATATCTGATGAAAAACACGGTCAGTTCACCTATTATTCTCTACTTACTCTAGATCCTACTGGGACTCTGTTGGAGGACTTGTCGTCTGCACTAGACACAAGACATGTGCAGGAAAATCCCATGCAAGGGTGAGTATAAAAATACTCAGTAGTAACTCTAAGAACCCCAAACCAAAATGGGAGTAACTAATAGGCATCAGTTAGCTCGACCCAACCTGGGGGATCCTAAATGAGAGATTAGCTCTATCTGTAGTCCATCCTCAGAAATACCGTACTAGTCAGATTAACATCCCTGGCATGTCAATAAAATGACACATGCCACGGGGACACCCAAAACACACCCAGATGTACCTAGATCCAAATCACATGATCCTCAACATAGAATTCCCATGGAAAATGACTTTATGATCTGACACAACACTCACACCGGTCTCATGAGGTACCGACGTCAAAGACCTAAAAAGGATGAAACTCGAGTTGAAGGTAGAAACATGCCTTAAAGAACACACAATGAGAGAAAAACCATCCCTAATAGCGCAAAAAATGAGAGGGGGAGAACATCGACAACTCAAATTCGATGATCCGACCTCACCAAAAAAGTTGGTACTCAACCAAGAGATGCCACATGATCGGTAAAACAAACAAACACCAAAACCTGACCAACCCTCACGATACCCATCCATGAGAGCATGCTCAATAGACACCATCAAGGACATAGTCACCTGGTTACTAAACTACCACCAACTCCTTAGGTAGGGAATCCCACCTAGGTTCCATTGTTGGACACTAAAACCCTAACCAGAATACCTAACATAGAAAAGGGGTATCACATGATAACCTAAAATTGGTAGAACTTTTCTCGCAGAGGATCAGCATCCATGTGGTGCTGGTCACACTGATACTAAGAACTTCACCGAGGAAAATGGAATGATATACCATAGATTGATGAAATGCATATCGATACACAGATAGGGAGTCTGCTCCTAGGGCTCACATGGGATCTGTAACCTACCGGAACATCCTGGGTAGAGGATCATCACCCAATTTAATATTGGTCATGTAGAAACCAAAAATCCTACTTGGGAAACACGAAGGGATATGAGGATTGCATTAGGCCTCTCAAGGTGGAACATTCTCCAAATCCACTGAGTCCACTGTCCAAGAGGATTGAGACAACTCAATCCAGAAAGTGGGAACACAACCACACTGCACATACGCAAAGAAACTATAGAGGGGCCATAGTTCGGTGAAGGGGACGTGATACTGAAAACCCTCATAGTAGCCAAAGAGGGGTCACAATCCAGTAAAGGGGACATGATACCGAATATCCTCATAGCTAAAGGACTCGAGGTACCCACTCAAACCATATGATGAAAATGTAAAAAACAAGAACCAGAGGGACCCACTCAACCCTATCGGAAAAGGTGTCACTAACCCTAGTGACCCACACAACATCACTTGCACACCACATCTCCTAGGCCCAAACTATGGAAACCATTGTGTTCTTAGTGGAAAAACACATAGGATATGTAAATAACTTGCCCAAAATAGATAACTGTTGAGAATGGTACAATTAACTGAAATAATCCCAAACAAGTCATTGTGGGTCCCACACATCGATCTAGGAACACATCGAATGGATAACATCAAAGTGATGATCTTATAAAAACACACGTGATTGACTACTCACTCATCCAAATCAGACACCCGTTAAAATGCCACATTTCACCACTAACACCCAAACAAGGCCTCATTGGGCCCACACTACAATTTTGGTTTTAGAACCCAAAATCAGCTTTAAATTTTCATCAAGAAAGTTAGGTCTGTGAATCTATTGACGGTGCATCGATCAGGAATCAGATGCAGAATATACGTCTGATCCAAGGTTTTCCAAATAATAATAAATATTTATAATTTTCATAAATAGGCCTCTCATGACCCCAAGCATCGATCCCGACTCACAATGTCCTCAGAGAAGCTTCAAAAGGTCCACCTCGAAGCAAGGGTCGCATCACCAGAAATGGAATGAAAAAACTAACCCCTCGATTGAGAGTTATAGGGTTTTAATAAAAACTTCAGCCCTAAACAATATGGACCCGCTCGGTCCGGCTCGCTCAGCCAGCATGCTGGCACAACCACGATTTTTTTCCGCAGCACTCTCTAACCCATGGTCTCCCAACCATGCTTCCACCTGGTACTTCACTCTACCATCCCTATTCTAGCACCCCTGCATCACCACCCATCTGATAGGCATCTGCCACACCGTTGCGCCCAATCACAGCCTCTACCACACAACCACCACCTTCCACCTTTAGCAACCCATTCCACTGCTGGAATCCAAATCCTCTTGCCGAACCTGTGACCTATGAAACCACCTCCATTCAAGGACCTCTGAAAGCACTCTAGTGGTCCAAAAATCAATCTAAAATATGTTTTTGAAAACTTAAGACCCGATCTACACAGACACTGCTTCCAAATGATTATCCAATGACAAAATTGAACAAAAATGAAGCTTAATAAGGGGAACTTTCATAAAACTCAAAATCAACTACCTTTTGGTAGATCTCCAAAGTTTTGAGGCTGGATTTGTGCTCTGGTTCTACTACTGTGTGATCCCAGGATGATCGCAGTCAAGATCAGAGCTCAATGATGCTTCATTTCTTTGATTCTTCCAGTTCATTATTGACAGAGGAATAGGGGAGGGGGTTTCTGTATTCCATGCACTAGAGGATAGGGGTGATGATATTTTTTTATTTTTTTTATTAAAACCTAATAGACACTTAACTACCCGACTTTTGACCTATTTCCAAAATTATCGGCGTCTACAAATTCATGTTTCACCTAATGTAAAAAAGGAAGTTTCATACTCAACTACGGTATCAAATATTTTATTTGAGACTCTATTCATAAGTCATTTGATCTGGCATTTGAAATAAATTAATTTAATTTATTTACTGAAAAACTCTTGATTACTTTTTCTATAGCAGGCCCATGTCAAAGAAACTTATACCCCACCTCTGGTAAATAACATGCTCTAAAATCAACTATGCCCTTGGATTTCTAATCTGAGATACCATTTAAGAGATAACCTCTATCTGCCATGTGCATAGTATAAAATTAATTTATATTTTCATAAAATTTATTCTAGGTACTCTGGGGCATGGAATCACATGTTGTCTCTGCACCTAGCTCCAGAATTATCTTTAGAAATATTTTATTTTCTAAAAAGGTTAAACTTGAGTCGTTACATCCTCCCAACCTTAAGGATTTTATTCTCTAAAAATAAAATGCCTAGGAACATGGGAAAGTTCCTAATATCTCCATTAGGACCCCCATGCCAGTGATCCCACGAATGGATCATGTGCTGTAAAAAACAGAGACCAGGAAGAACCACAACACCAACAACAGAAGAGACAGTTTACAAACATAAGAGGAAGCCTGACACCACTAGCCAACACTCTGAACCCTCGACGAGATCCAACAGAACACAATAACTCATCACTAGACACCTAGGGCCACCCTTTTCAGTCTATAACCACACAAAACGAGCCCCAATATACCTCAAACGGATCTGAATGGTCTATTCCAACACTAACATGTTTCCAAGGAAAAGACCACCTCAGCACCATGTCTTTCCATGTGACTGGTGAAAATGACAAACCTAGTAAGGATGAATCACTCCCCCCTTAAGGAAACTCCATCACCCACTGGATATTCCATCACATGATAGCTTGCAACAAAAACCGCAACACCTCAAGAAAAATGTCTCCACCACATAGAGAACAAACAGGGTCAACCAAGTATACACACCGGGTATTACAAGCCATTATGAGACCACTGCCAAAACATGAAACTGACCACAAACTCACAGGTCAAAGGAACTCATCCCCTGCACTTCGACACTATCCAATTTGGGCAGCACTGACTCGCCCACATAGATTTGGATTTCATTACAAGGATGAGACTTGGTGGGGGAAGTGTTAATCCGTCCTGTGAATTCGAAGCGACAACAAACCACACCAAAACCTCCTCAAGCGTCCTACTTACATGCTAATGTTGTGCATGTAAATAATGAAGGCCTTCCCAGACATTAACACTAAGTTTTATCTGGACCTCATCTACCAACACTCTGCCAAGCCTTATTCACACAAGTTAGAGGTACTCAACCACCACACCTCGATATTTTTAGTTTTGGGTAGTAATGACTCGCCCGCATGGTTTTAATCGCATTAGAAAAACCCATCTCATTGGGGGAAGGACCCCTCTTCCTCATGCAATAAAAGATATGTTGAACCACACCACCACCAATAGATCCATCTATGGCACAATATTATAGGATGCATCCACCCGAACCCTCGAAGGTGGGTCAATGCGCAACTCGACGGGTGGTGGCTCCATGAGCTACACAAGCAAAAGAGAAACTTCATCATGAACAGGCACCTACACGGAGACCTCATCACTCATCAATTCTATACCAAACACATCAATGGAATCCATGAAGTCTACCATCATGGAAACATCTGGATAAAATTCAAGATGCACCACTATCAAAGTGTATATCCGGGGAGCTGACTCAAGGACAAGAAAAACCCAAAACCCAGTACTATATGATTCATGTACCATTATTTCCCTATAACCAGTGTCTAGATTTATCAAGTTGAAAGGCAAGTTATTAGAGTCTTGCGGTATGGATATGTCAGTCACTCATACCAACACTAGAGTCCCTAGCCTGAAATCCGAACTCGAAACATCCTAACACTAAGGCTATGTTACCCAAAAAAGATCATATATAGACTAAATATTCTCTAAGGTCCCAAAGGTGGGACCTCCTCTAATACCACTATGTCAGTACATGACCCAACGGGACATGATCCACGACTCCCCAAGACCACCTCTACAGTCCATGGGCTGGTGACCAGTGTCGAGTAAGCTATCACATTGAAGGAGACCTTAGCCTAAAGTACCTACACACACACACATGTATACACCTTCTTGAAATAGAAAAGAGATATATAAAATCTGAAAATAAATGCATTGACACATCTATCCCAACTAGAGTATAACAGATGTACAAAAAGTGTGAAAACGTGTCCCATCCAAAGAAAACAATAAAAGATTCCAACATACTCTGATGGAGGGCATCACTATCAGACATCCATTTGGTAATCTCCTTAGACAAGATTTGGTGAAATCCCTAATCAATTCAGCTACTACACTCTGCCTTCTCTAGGAACTACTGGGACACCATTGAATGACCTGTGGTCGGCACAAGTCACAGGACATACACAGAAAAATCCCATGTAGGGGTGACTATAAGAATACTCAATTGGCACCCTCAAAACCCCAAACCAAAATGAGAGTAACTGATAGCCATTAGTTACCTTGAACGAGCCTGAGAGAACCCAAACAAGAGAGAATCTCTATCTCGATACTATCCTCAGCAATACATGACTTGTCAGTTCGATGTCCATGGCATGTTAACAAAATGACACATGCCATAGGGACACCCGGAATACACCCAAATATAGTGATCTCCAAGTCTCATGGTTCTAGCCATAGAATTTCCATGGTAAATGATTTGATGTTCCAACATAACACTTGCACCGGTCTCATGAGGTACCAACCACGTAGAAAGAAAAGGGATCCAACTCAAGGAGAAGGTTGAAAATTTCAATGAAGAACAATCAATGAGAGAAAAACCATCCCAGATGGCACGCAGAATGAGAGGGGACAATCATCAACTACCTGAAGTCAATGAGCCAACCCCTACAAACCAGTTGGCACTCAACCGAGAGATGCCACTCGATCAGTAAAACATAAAAATGGCATAACCTGACCAACCCTAGTGATACATATCCAAGGTAAGATGATCTACAGACAACGTCACAAAATTATTCCCTCAGTGACTAAACTATCACCAACTACTCATGTAGAGGATCTAACCTAGGGTATGTTAGGGGACACTAAAACCCTAGTTGGAAACCCCAAACATAGAAATGGGGTATCACACAACAACCCAAAATTGGTAAAACTCATCTCATAGAGGATTAAAAACTTCATGGTGTGTGTCACGTCAATACTAATAACCCTGATGAGGAAAAATTCCATAATAGATCACAGAAGGATAAAATTCATCTCTATACATAGACATAGAGTCTGTGCCTGGGGCTCACAGAGGATTCGAACCCTACTAGAAAATCCTTGGTAGAGGATCAATGCCTAGGTAAATATTGGTCACGTGGACACCAAAAACCCTACTAGGGAAACACAATGGGATGTATGGATCTCATCGGGCCTCTTAGGGCGACACATGCTCTAAATCCACTGAGTTTTCTTTCAAAGGGGATTAAGACAACTCACTCCAGAAAGCAGGAACACACTCGCACTACATGTACATAAAGAAGATGAAGAGGGGACCCAATCCAGTGAAGGGGACATGATACCAAAATCACTCAGAGTAGAAAAATATGGGTCATATTCTAGTGAAGGGGATGTGATAAAAAACCCTTATAGCTATAGGACCCAGGGGACTCACTCAACCTAGATGATCAAAATGTCACAATCAAGAACTAGGGGGACCCAATCAACTCAACCAGTAAAGGTGTTGCTAACCCAAGTTACCCAAACAACATTTCCTTCACATTTAGTCTCTTATGCTCAAACTATGTCCACCATCATGTTCAATAGGGAAAAATACGCAGGACATGCAATTTACTCACCCAGAACGGACAAATGGTGAAAAAAGTACTATTCACTACGTCACGCCTGGATGGGTCATCATGGGGCCAATGCATCAATACTAGAACACATATAAAAGATCAAACCATTAAGATGATCTTGTAAAAGCACACGGGCTCGACTCTTCACTCATCCAAATCAGACACCCGGTGAAAAAGTCACATTTCACCACCAACGACCAAACAGGGCCTCATGGGGCCCATAATGTGATTTCGGTTTCAATAATAGAAATCATACTTGAAACTTCCCCCTTTAAATAAGGGTCTCATCGCCATTAACGGTGCGTCGTTAGGATATTGGACAAAGAAGATACGCTCGATCCAAGGTTCGCCAAAAAATAATAAATTTATTATTATTTTAAAAAATGCACATTTCCTACCCCCAAGCATCAATCCTGAATCAAAAATTCCTCATAGTAGCATCAAAATTTCCACCTTGAAGAAAGGGTCACGCCATCATAGCCATCATGAAAAACAAACCCCCAAATTGGGAGTTATAGGGTTTTTAATAAACACCCCTACCCAAAACCGTCTGCACTGGCCTGGATCAGCCGGTCCAGTTCAACTGCACCGGCCCAGCACTCCATGATGTTATCCCAGTTCCAGCACCCCTATGTCAATGCCCATCCTATTATCCTCCACTATACTACCACTCCCTATCGTAACCTCCTCCATCCCTCAACCGCCTTCGACAACCCACGCCGCCACCGAAATCTACCGCCCCTCACCAGACCCACAACCTGCGCCACTGCCTCCTTCCACGGACCACCACGAGCATTCTAGTGGTCTAGAAATCAATCCAAAAGATGTTTCGGAATTCATGAGACCCAATATACACAAAAACGACCTAAAAATGATGATCCAATGGAATAATCGAACAAAAACTAAGCTTAAAATAGTTGTTAATATTAAAACTAAAAATCGCCTACCTTTTAGTGAACTGCTGAAGCTTTGATGCTAGATCTGCGCTCCGGTGATGGTGTTGCACGATCCAGGGATGATCACCATCAAAATCGATGCACAATGATGCTTCGTTTCTTTGATTCTACTAGTTCTTCATTGAAGGAGGAAAAGGAGAGTGGGGATGATGTCTACCTTGTATAAGAGGAGAGGGTTGAGGATATATTGTTTTTTTATTAAAACAAAATATACACTTAAGAGTATGGCTTTAGAACTCTATCCAAAATGCCCGACACAGACAAATTTATATAGTTCCAAATGTAAAAATGACATTCCATACTCAACTGCAGTCTCATAAATTTGATCTAAGACTATTTTTGGATGTTATTTGAGCCACTGTCCAAAATAAATAAACTTAATGTATTTATAAAAATGCCCTCGATAACTTTTTCTAAAGATGGCCCATAATGAAAAAACTTATACACATCCTAGGCTAAACTAAATGATCCAAACTCAAATATTCCCTATGAATTTTAATCCATCCTAAAATTTAAGATATAACCTGTTTCCACAGCGTGCACAGTGTAAAAATAATTAATATTTTTATAAAATTTATTCTAGGCACACTTGCTTTGGAATCACACTCTAACAAAGGGACTAAATATGTAGTTATCTATAGAAATATTCCAAATTCATATGAGGATAATCCCATGTTTCTACATATATATAGATACAGAATACTACACTACTCACTCTGTAGGATAGGCATGTTTCTCGTGTCAGGACAGCGGGTCATCAGGTTTGACGGATCAGGGTGAGTCATGTAGACCATCATCATCACATGCTGCCTCTAGCTTCAATTATGCAATACCTGAACTATGTTGGATTACACAACATAATGTTATTTGATTTTACATTCATTGATCATCACCAACTTGCTTCCCTCCTTGAGAGATAGATACCAGAGACACACACATTTCACCTTCATGAGGGAGAGATGATCATCACCCATGAGGATGTGGTAGTCCTACTTAGTCACCCTGTCTAGTGGGATGTAGTTATTGGACCTATCCATGAAGATTGAAAAGATATTGTATATATATTTCTAGGTGCTGACATTTTGGCTGATGATGTTGTTTACAGATGGTGGTCACTATTTATGAGGTGGATTGAGGTACACTTTTCACATTTACCTGATGATGCTAATGAACAGATTATCATGCGTCATGCTAGTTCCTATATATTACGAATCATTGGAGGAACATTGTGTACTAATCAATCATATATACATGTGCACATGATAAATATAGGGATACAAGAGGTTTTTTATCATGCTAGGACATACAGCTATAGATCTTCATACATGGATTTAACTTAAAAAAATATGCATGACATACTTCTCATATCGCATGGATCACAAGGGATGTGTTATCCTTCTTTAAATATGGACATGAGTGGGAAACCGTCCCATCTCTCTTATTCATTATTTCCAAGATCTACCTATATATGTGATGTGTGCTGCTCCATGTGGACACTAGTATGATCACTCATCTCTATTTGTTGTTTATTCTAGAAGTAGTTATTAAATTTAATTTTTTATAATTTATCACTTTTGATGTTTTATTTTTAGAGTTTGATTCAAGAACACCACTTTTTCAAAGCTCTAACACACCATCTGGGTGCAGAGAATGTCATGTTGGACAGTCTCCATCCCAATGATATAAGCATATACATAATTTCATTGACTAAAAAATTTCATAACATCATCATTTTTGGATTTTAGTAAGAATCATTTTGGATAAATCTCACATGTCATTTAAGATTTCATGGATTCCATACAGGGATTTATTGAACCAATTTCCTATATATTTCACTTTTTGAACTCATGATTATATGGCTATCGTTCCACTAATTCAATTTCATATTATTGATTGGTACCAACCTAATAGATTCACAAGTCAGTTTGGCTATGTTCATTGAATTTGATTTCCACCAAGACAGTCACCAACGCTTCATTCTAAGAAGATGATGGGGATGAAGGATGTCAACTAGCACTGACAACATGCTGAGTATCTTGAACTCTAGGGTAGATGAACATCGCTTCATATCGAGGGTGTGTAAATGATACTATTCCATCTATCATAGCAGGTCGAGTATGATCCATGGTAAAGACTGAAGTCTGTAATATATCTTACTCCACACAGAAGAGGGATTCAGGATATGTTTAGCCAATAAATTTACATTAGTTTTTATTGTACTAATTTCAAATTCATTTTGAATATTTTTATAGCATACTCGACTACAATAGATTATCTGCATGAATGATCCACTGGAGGAGGAGGTTTCTAGCCTCACAGTGATCCATGCTACAATGCATGGGATTATTCTAGCTTATCATGTGGTTCATGACATTATCATTGATCATCCACCCCAGGGAGATGACGTTCCTACCTTGGGTGTGGAGGTTCCCGATCAAGAACCTCCTCTAGTATCTGCTAATGCTATAGAGTAATGATGATGATGACGTAGACTATGTCGTACTGCATGTGAGGCCTCACCTATTCCACAGAAAGTGGTCAGCCCTCTAGCAGTCCAGACTAAACCGATTTGGGATGCGCATCAAGGGGCATGAGATCCATCTCTAAGGGTATGATATCAAAAATTCATTTTGGGTGATGATTATCCAATCTTCTATCAGGGTTCATTTCCCATGCCTCTATATTTTCTGCTAGATCATTCACATGCAATATGGTTCCCCCCTATGATGATGGAAGACCCTTTTAACTCGCCTAGTGGGAGAAATATCGAGTGCACTAGACGATATCTATTTGATACATGTTCCCATTGAGAAGCGAGAATAACATCTGATAGTTAAGCTTCCACTCCCCGAGGATCAACCCTCTCTAGGTCACCATACTCCACCCTAGCACATCGGTCGATGATATCTATGTTTTCATCCCATTCACACACTACCATGTGGGAAAGAACATCCCCATAAAAAGTTAATATACTCATTTATGTATATGTTGTATATCTATTAAAATGAAGAATTTTTTTTACTATCAACCATTTTTACATGTTTAGCCAGTATTTAAATTTTCATTTATATTTTAGGTATAGTTTATATTTTGTAAAATTTATAATTCGACTACTTGAAACATAATAAAACTTATTAAATTTCATATAGGTAAGTTTAAAATATTATAAAATGTAAAATTTAAAGACAAACTAAATAAAACGTTAAAAATAGAATAATCACCTTAAAAGATATTGAAAATAAAAATAATTTCATAAATATAATAAATAATTAAAAATGAAAGGAATGTAAAAAATATTATAAATAAAATTTTAATAGTTTAAGACAATAATATATTGTGCTACTAAAGTTAATTTTCATTAGATATTTTATTGAAATACTTGTTATTTTGAAATATTTTTCATATGTTCAGTATGTGTTTCAAATATTATTTATATTGTATTTATATTTTATAAGTTATATAATTTCAAGTATGCCAACTTCAAACATTATTATCTATCATGTAAGTGAATTTGAAGGTATATAACATATAAAATATAATTACAATATAAGGGATATTTGAACAAATGACTCAACATATAAAACAAATGAAAATCAAAAAATAAAAAATTTAACAAGTAAATGCTAATTTATATGTCACAATATTTATTGCTTAAAAACAGAACATTTTCACTTTCAAATATTAATGACACATTTCTAAAAAAAAATAAAATAATCACAATATATATATAAATATATATCATAATATATAAACATACATATTTTTAAACTTACAAATTTACATTAATATTTAATATATATATATATATTACTAAAAGGCGAAAAAGGCCTTTCCACCTTTCAGAAATAATTTTTTTATCTAGATTTAATTAAAAAAATCAAAAAAGAATAAAAAATGCATAAAAAGGTGCAATAAAAGGGTTACCCTTTATCAGTTATTTTTTAGCACTGTTAAATGTTTACCGTTTATCATTGTGTTTTTAATGTTGATAAAGCATACTACTGAATATAAGTGAGTTTATAGCGGGGAACCATGGTCATTAACAACCATGGACGTAGACCCCCTATAACCACAATAAAGACTAATTGTTATCATAGAGTCACGGAATTTTTTTAAAATATATAACAATATATTACTATTTTTTGTGTTTTTTGTGTTTTTTGTTACAACATATGAACCCGGGGAGGAGTAAAAATTAAGAAACATAAACTGTAGTTGGGGAGGGTTAAACCATAGACCTCTCCAAAAACAATAGAGTAGAGAAACCACTAGGTTGTAACTCATCGGGCTAATAATAATAATAATAATAATAAGTAAGAATTTGAGGAACCTTTCCTCTCTTTAATCTTGACTAACACACCAGATGAACCACAATTTTATTAATTCCTAAACCAAACATTTACACCAATGAAACATTTATAGTCAGGTTTAGAAATTGGTAGGAGTCCCCCAAACAACCAAGATAACATTAATCCAGGTCAAATGCCCACTTTAGGGGTAGTTTTTCCCAATTCGTTGTTATAAAAGTATGAATAATGCCTGAATTAATACTTGAACAATCACATGGTGATTGTAAAAAAGTTGATGAGATAAATTCACACCACATCCTCTCAAAGAGTGACACAAATCCCACACCACACCACCTCTTTAGAATAAAAATCAACGGCCTTGCGAGATGAATACCAATCAACCCAAGAATAAATATTACAGAAACCACCAATGGTCATCCCAAAAATTAGAGAATTACCAACTAGATACATAAACATGTTGGATAATAGGTAGATACCACTAAAGCATTTGGTGACATGATATATGATAATGATGTGATGATTTTGATGATAATAATAATAATGGTTTGATAATTATTAATAATTAAATATCAACTAATATGTATAAAATATATTTTAAATATATATTTTTTAATATTCCATTATTTTTAATTAATAATTATATATATTATTATATTGTGTCACTACCACATTTTATTTAATGCTTCTTCAAGGGATAGAGACAAATGGAAACCTTAGTATGGTTACTTTACCACCATTTTTAAACAGGTGGACCTAAGATCAACCCTAATAAACAAGATTATACTATCAATCAATAATGATGATATTAGTTTTTAGACCAAGTATAATAAGCTCCATCTTTTTTTGTTTCATTTAAATCAATTGGGAATTTGAAGGCAGGTTTTTGAACAAATTCTACATGTTCACTTTTCTCCTTAAAATGGCACGATAAAATAATTCACTACTAAAAAATACACAATATAAAGAACTATACTTTATCAGTGATAAAAAAAGTGATGATAAAGGGCAATTTTGTCAACAATCAAAAAAATGTTTATAAAATCACCCCTTAGACAACGCTTTTATTTAGCTCTGATAAAAGTACCCTGAATCAGATCTCTTTTCTAGCACTGACAAAAGAAATATTTCCTAAAAAAATATAGATCATTAAAAATAATATATTAATTTATAAATATAAATATATTCATGTAAATATAATATATTTTATTAAATATTATTTATTCCAGAAAAAATTTTCATATACACTTAATATATATAAATATTTAGAGAAAATGAATTATTAATTAATTAAATATTAATATTAATTAACAATTTTATAATAATTAATTAGTAATATTCATTTTATAAAAATTTAATTCCATAGAGATATAATAAATTAATGAATAATAGAAGATAAGTTTAAAAAATTACTTGAACTTCAAATGACTATAACATTTCATAAGGGTGCCTATTTGGTATCTACCACATAAAAATTTATTCTTGAAAAAAACTACACCATGATGATTGGGGAAACCATAGTAAGTATTTTTTTTGTGGTTGAAAAGTCCAATAAGGAATCAAATTTCACACTTGGGTTTTTAATTTGGACCTCTCTTGGAACTTATCTTTTGGCCTTGGTCACTTCTTTTGATTATTGGGTGTGATGGGTTTAAATTTTTAGTTTTGGGTTGTTTTATCATGTTTAATGTTTTAGGTGAATGGTTAGAGAAAACCATGTAGACCAGCCTAGGAAACTGTACAGCTTTGGTTTGGTATCTAGGGCATGGCACATGACTTTCACATGGTTTGAAAAATTATGTGACAAGCATGTAGGGAAACTTTATGTCAGGACAAAACACTTTCACATTTTTGGTATAATTTTTGAAAATCATGTGGTCAAGCCATGCAGAGTTCTTGGTGTGTCCAATAAGGGGCGCATTCTTGGCGCATGATTTGGTAAACTGTGCGTACAAACCTTGCGAGCAGCCTAGAACTTAAATAATTATGAAATTACATTATACCCTTTAGGTATTTATATCCCCAATCCATCCATTTCTCCCTCATTTAGGTTCTTACATCCCTTGGGAGGCTCCACCTTGGTTATTCAATCCTCATCCTTCCACTGTTGGTGTAGATCTATGGATTTCTTCAAGTTTTAATGGTGATTTCTCAAGGTAATATAATGTCTTCTCCTCTCTCTTCATTCTTATTCTATTTTCTCTTGAGATAATCTTATCCTATGGTCTCATGTACCTATGATTCAGGATTCACAATGATAAATGTTGGGGGGTTTTCTTGGTTCAGCTTCCTCTTGGTTTTTATTTTCTCTTGGAACCTTGGAATGATTTTTTCGGGTGTGTGTCGTTGAAGTACTATGTTATTGAGGTAGGTTTCCATTTTCACCTACCTTTTTAATTTCAAAATCATTGGTTTATTTCTTTTCACACCTTCCATTAATATTAAATAGTGATGTGTGATATTTGGAATAATGTTTTGGCATGAAAAGTGGTGATTTATACCCTATTTTGTGATAAATGGCATTGTTTTGTTAAATGTTGCACACCAAGTGTTTGATAAAATGTCTAGATGGCCTTTGTGAGTGATTTGTGATATAAAAATCATCGTATAGATTTTTGAATGAATTTTTGGAATTTAAAATTTTGTTTTGGAATTTTTAAATGGGTTTCTAACTGTTTTAGATTAGAAAGTGATGGTCATTTCATGGTTTAGAAAATTGTTTGACATGTGATTATGGTGTGTGGATCATTTGGAATTTTAATGAAAGTGGATTTGGTTTGAAAATGTGGTGTGAGTGTCTAAGTGGAATTCTATAAATTATTATGAAATGAAAAATGGTGTATCAGTGCATTTTGGAAAAGTTGGTTTTGGTTCTTTCAAAACGTGATGGTTTCTTAAAGAATGCATGAGGCTTGATTGAAAATTTTGTTGAAATGGTGAAAGTATATATTATGAAAACTTTTGTTGGATAATATAATTTAAATATTTATATTGAATTGATGGAATTTCCTCACTATGGAATCTTTTTGATCCTTTTATGTTAATGGGTGTGACTCCCTCACTGTGGAGTCTTATCTTTATGACCCATTACGTTGTGGCCAATGAGTTGAAAGGCCAGATATTGACCCCTGGGGTGACTCAGTTGATTTGTATTATGTTAATTATTATTATATATGTTCATGTGATTGGATTCTCAGTTGTAATCAGCTCGATCACCCCATTTATACATCTTAATATGGGAACTTGACATAGTGAGTGAATTTTATAAGAATGATTTTTGGATTATTTATGTTTATGATATCACTAGTGGACCATAACATGGTGATATATTGCATTTTATTTCTATGTTATAGTTCCCCTTGGGTTGTACCACGTTGGGGATGGTCGGACATGTGAGGGTGTTATTGATGTCATTGACTGAGGTATGCTTTACAGGATGAGTCAACATGAATTAGTATATACTGGATTATTCACAAGCTCTTAGGTTCTCCCATGTCTACTAACACTTAGTTATATATGGTGAATGATCCTGATTCATTATCATTTATATACCCTTATGTGTTATTTTATATTTACCTTGTATTATTGACATTATTACTTCTTATGAAGTGTGCATTTATGCAAAAAGTTATGAAATGTTTTCAATTTTTTTACTAAAAGGGATTCAAAAATTTTGTACACTCTTTATATCCTTTGTAAATGAAATTCCACCATTCTATTTCAAAATACATATGGTTCCCCTTGGAAAATAGTGTTTCTTTAAATAATAAAAAGGCAAATGGATCATGTTTTGTTTTAAAGTTAAAATTTGTGAAAAAACATACTTATATATATTGTTTTTCAAACTAGAAAATGATGGTTATTTTATACTAAAGTAATTTCACTGGTGAATATTTGTACAAGAACTCCTACTAAGTTTTAATACACACACCAATAGTTATTTCTTGTTTTTAGATTTTGGTGTAGGTTTTAGATTGGTTTGATCACCATGGTCATTGGTTGGTTTTGGTATCATAGAGTGACTGTTGGTGTTATGTGAAGACATCATGGTCATTTGGTTCGGTTCGGTTCTATTTTATAGACCTATTATATTTTCATTTTTTAAGTAAAAGATACTCAGTTTGGATATTTTATTTATATACTAGGATCTTCTATTTATATCTATTTTTTATTTAATTTTTATTGGGATAATTCCTTTCCTTGTTTATTATGTTAATGCCTAACACTAGTTTACAGCATGTGGAAATTGGGAACACCCTTCAAGCCATTTCATGGATTGGCTCAGGTAACTAGTTTAGGATCACCCCTGGTTAGTTCAATAAAAAATGGCATCATAGGAGACTGGTTATATATATGACCTATGATTTTGAGCCCCCAATTTTATTTTGGTTGTCTAGGTAGATGGAGAAGGACTGTCATAACCTAGGGGTGTAGGTATGATGGAGTGTCAGTCAGACACTTTTTTCCGATCATCGGGTTTCCATTGGAATTCAGGTTACTTTTTTCTATCTAGTTATTGTTTTTTTTGGTGTTTGGGATAGGAAAAGGGAGTTGATCTTGTTGTCTTAGTGAACTCAGAGGACCTGAAAAGTAAGGTGGATCTAGGGACATGGTCCTAAAATAATCTCTATACTGGTGGTTTGAATTGCATGTGGTCTCTAACCATGAGTCCAGGTCACCCATCGACACTAGTTTCCCCTTTTGAGTTGCTTTGAGTTTCTCGTGGTTATGAAATTTTTCATGAAAATATTATTTTTGGTTTCTAAAAAATATATTTAAAAATTAAAATGATTTTTTTTGGGAAGATGGAAAATGAGTAATCAGTTTCATTTCAAATATTCTTGGAAAATCTTTTTTTGTAAAATGATCTCTAGGTATTATCAATATTTTTTTAGAAAGAAGATATTTATTTTGAGAAAGGGGTATTTTGAAATCTATTCAAAATGTAAATTTTTGATTTTCAGATTTTTTTTAATTAAATGTATTGAAAAGGATTTTTGGAAGGAATATGAGGGATTCAATTATGATAAATGGTAAAATGAATTTATTTGTGAAGTTTGAAAATTATTTTCGACATGGTGGTGAGGGAGATTTTAAAAGGTTTTGAGGATTTTAAATGATATTTTTTTACTATGGATGTTCACATACATGGATTTGTTTGGAAAAGTGTATGGATGATGATATATGCATATGAGTTTCCAAATTAGCATGAGTTGATGGGTTCCTGGGTTAGAACGAGAATGTGCATGTGAGTGTGACTCTAATAAATACCAATGGTGAGTGAGTAACCTACTGAGTTTGTTTTTATTCAAAAGTGTTTTGAAGAGGGAAATTTTGATGTGTTGATAGCTAGTGGTTGTGTGGCTTATTTCCCTATTTTTTGGATGTGTTTCATCTATAATTTTTTTAGTTTGAGAACTCTTGTTGATCAGATGGATCTAATTAATCTCTTAGTTTTCTTATTGGTTAGTGTTCACCCCCATTATGTTTTGATGGATATTTGAAGTGAAGCCAAGAGGGGTTCACTATTGGTAGAACATACAATTTATCCACCTAAGGATTTCTTTCTTGAGTTTTTAAAGTTAAATTCATCTAACTTTTATGATCAAGAGGATCCCCTTGAAGTGAAAGGGGTGATGTGGAAAATTGAAGGTATCCCCATTATCTTTGAGTTTCATGAGTCATTGAAGTTTAAGTCTACTACCTTCATTCTTAAAGTATTTATGTAGAAGTGTTGGAAGTCTATATATCCCCCAAAATAATTGGGAATATCTTATTTGAGAGTTATTCAATGATTCATTCATCTATCAGTATTTCTCTATGATACTTCATGTGAGAAAGGGGATGGATATGTGATTTTTATAGAATGGTGATGGATTGGTGTGGGAGTACTTCAATCATTTTGTGGATATTGTTTTTTAAACACCCGAGTGGGCCAAAAAATACTCCATGAAGGATCAATGTGTTTGGTATGTAATTAATCCTAATATATAGTTTAATGTGTAATAGCTTAATATAACCACTATTGCTGATATGGGGAGGCATTATTTTCATGTTTAGGCTATGTTAGTATTATTTTTTGAGGCGAACATCCTTCCTCTACTATTTGGAACCGACGAGGGGAATTCCAGTAAGGAAGGGGAAAACTGCCCTGAAGTTGTTGGTACTGGTCATGGAATTAAAATGCCTCTGTATCATTCATAAAATTCTTCCAAGAATAGGATCATGTTCGGTTTTCAGTTTGGAAATCCATTTCATAAAAATCTATCATGTCCAAGTGCCCCGAAGAACTTTTTTTCCTATGGATGCCTAGGTAACTTGAAATGGTTCAATATGGGTGTTTCCAAGAAGCATCATGGAGCCAGGTAAACCTCTCACAAATATCCCCCTACCAAATTGTAGGAGTATTGTGTTGTTAGGGATCATTATAAAGTTCGTTTCTTCTGTAATGTTTCAATTTGTCATAGCGGTTTTTCCAGTGGTGTTGTGAGATGGAGTAGTTTTCTTTATATTTTAATAGTTGATGTTGTGAATATCATGAGAAATTTTGTTATAATAGAAGCATGTTTATCTTTTTAATGTTACATATTTGTTCCCTCATGAGTGGAGGTGTGTTATTTTGTTTTTATTTATTTGGATGTTTCTTATCTATAATGAAGAAGGATTCTGAATGTTCATCTTTTGAATCCCTATTTTGGTGGATTATGAAGGGGTTCCAACAATGGATTTTAAACTTAGGTTTGTGAGGTAAGGGATGATTCAAACATCAGGGATCTACCCACAGGACCCAGAGTAAAGATCCAACATAGTTAGAAACCCTAGTGGTGTAGGGGGCCTTGGGGTAGTTTTTTTCTATGATGGGTGACAGTTTAAGATTCACTATTGTAATTTTCCTTATTTTGGTTTAATTGTAACTTGGATTAAGTTACGTTCGGTAGGATTCCCTTGTGGTTCAGGTGGTTGGATTGTGTGGGAGATTTTTTGGTTATAATGTTCTATTCATTTAATCTAGTTGCTTCATAATGGTGGGGAGACCCACTAGAGGTCTCATTGAGGATTATTTTAGAGCTGCTCAGTTATAGTTGTTTTCTAATGGTGGTGAGTCTTTTCTGGAATGTTGTGTTGAGAATGAGGTTCGGTTTCAGATGTTGGTCTGGTCAAAGTGGATTTCATTGGAGGATTTTTGTTTCGAGTTTCCTTTAGTTTGGGTGAAATTTGGGGTTCTTTGGAATGTTCCTGAAAGTCATTTTGAATCAAATTTGTGGAGGTTGTAGTTCAAGTTCCCATTACTTCTTGAGAAGTAATTTTGGTTTGTTGATTTTCTTCATACAAGAGATTTTATTTTTTTTGTGTTTGTGGTTCATGTTTTCTTTGTTTGAAAGGTTGGATTATGAAGAAATGGAAATCCTTAGTCTTTGATCAATCAACATGAAGACGTTGTGGATTTATAGGGGAGAAAGAATTATGTCAAAGGGAATTCTCACTCCCAAGATTTTATTTTGGAGCATTGTTTAACATTATCTTTTGGAAAAGGGTTTTTCTTTTATGTTTTGGGTGTCATGGGTTTAAATTCTGAGTTTTGGGTGTTTTTTTATCATTTTGATCACTTTAGGTGATCAGTAATAGGAAACCATAAAGGTCATCCCATGAAACTGTATAGCATTGGTTTGGTGTGTAGGGCATGGTGCATGGCTTGCACGTGGTTTAAAAAACTGTGTGGAAAGCATGTAGCGAGGATATATGTCGAGGAAAAACCACTAAACATGATTGGAACATGGTTTTAAATCCATGAGACTAAACTTTGTAGGGTTCCTGGTGTGTCTAGTTTGGGGTGCATGGTTGGCACAAATATCAGTAATCCATGCGACCAAATCGTGTGGGATTCCCCGAACTTAAAAAATTGTGAAGTTCCATATTTCTACCTCATAGAATTTGTAGCCCCAATATTCCCTTTTCTCCCTCCTTTTTCTTCATACCACCCTAGAAAGGCTCTTCCTTGGTTATTCAAGCCACATCCTTCCTCCCATAGTGTATATCTATGAATATTTTTATGTTTTAGTGTTGATTTCTCAAGTTAATCTCCTCTCTTCTCATCCCTCTCCATTCTTATTCCATTTTTTATTAAGATCTTCTTTTCTTATGGTATCATGGACCTAGGGTTGATGTTTCCCCTTAATTTATGATCGGGTATTTTTCTTGTTTAGGGTACCTCTTTGTTGTTCATGGATCTTATAGCCTTGTAATGGTGGTTTTGGGTGTGCATTATTGAAGCACCATGTGATTGAGGTAGGTTTCCCTTTTCACATTACTTTTTTGGGTTTAAGAATCATTATTTACTTGCTTTTTCACCTTACATAAATATTGTTTCCGACGCTTTCGTCGGGGCGCGCGCGCATCCATTCGTGGAGGAGGACGTGCTGCGCTTGTTGCCCCGTGTTCCCGCTTTCCAAAGGCGGGCGGCATTCGCTCCTTATTCAGGGACGTCTGCTCCTTGATCGAAACGGGATGATGGGATGTTGGTTCTTCCTTCTGTGGATTCCTCCTCAGAACTCTTGACCTAGTTCGGGTCTCCCTCATAGATTTAATATGTAGTTCGTGAAACTCTTCCCAGTTCCATGTTTCCATGGACGCCGGTTAATTACACTGCTTCTGTCGGGACATTCCAAAGGGTCCGGTCAGGGCATCAACCTTCAGTCGGGGGAGTAGTCACGTTGAGGCATCAGTAGCGTGTTTGGATGCTGGGGAACCTGGCATGTCTGTCTATTATCCCTGGTCACAGGGCTTCTCGAGGGCGTGGAAGCTCGAGGCATCCCACATCAAGCGTGGGGAATTATAGGTCATAGACACATATCTGAGGTTTTCCTCAGCTTCCCGTGTTTAACACAGGGTACGCCGTGAGTTTAACATCCAGTGGAGACGGATCAACCCAACCGGAGCATTAGCTAAGATAGATCGGATTGAGGGATTTCCCTTGAAGGGATGCCGATACCGGGGCCAGCCCATGGGCGGCTGTGAAGAGGAGCGTACCGACATGGTCTCACTGAGATATGATGGTCCGGGAAAGAATTGGGATGGGTGATAGGTGGATGAATGGAGTGGAGGGGGAGTGAAATGGGACCATCGTAGGGGTGACGGTGAAATTGGGCTTGAACCTTGAAGAGGCTTCCTACGTATCCCCGTGGCAGGGAATCAAAGTCTGCGTAGTTCGGGATGGTGCCGGTAAACCGACGTGAAGGTGGACCTTGGCCCGATGAATGTCGTCAGCAAACCGACGTGAAGGTGGTCCTTGGCCCGATGAATGTCGTCAGTGAACCAATGTGAAGGTGGACCTTGGTCTGATGGGCATTATCAGCGTACAGACGTGAAGGTGGACCTTGGTCCGATGGGCATCGTTAGCGTACCGACGTGAAGGTGGACCTTGGTCCGATGAGAGATGGTCTTGAACCTCGGGTAGGCTTCCTACGTACCATGCCTTTACATGGATCAAAGACTTTGTAGTTCAAAGGGATTCATCGGTGAACCGATGTGAAAGTAGACCCGTGGGTCCACTAGTGGTGGGATTGAAACTTGGGAAGGTTTTCTACATACCATGCCTTGACATGGATCAAAGTTCTCGTAGTTCATAGGATTGATGGAATACAGTTTAACGTCATGCGGGACGATAGTGAATCCTGACGTGAATAAACGACGGGCGGTGGGTGTCGGTGAACCGACGTAAATGAGGGACCTTGGTCCGATGGGAGATGGGCTTGAACCTCTGGGAGGATTCCTACGTACCATGCCTTGACACAGAACAAAGTCCTCGTAGTTCGGGTTGTGGAATACAGTTTAACGTCATGCGGGATGGGGGTGAACCGACGTGAATGAGGTCGGAATGACTGGATGATGGGTTTGAACCTCGTAGAGGCTTCCTACGTACCATGACTTGACATGGATCAAAGACCTCGTAGTTCGGGTTAGTCACAACGGCTTGCCGTCGGACTAGAATGCAGTTTAAAGTCATGCTGGACGAAGGTAGAACTCGACGTGAATGATTATGGGTGGGCTTGAACCTCAGGAAGGCTTCCTACATACCACGCCTTGATATGGATCAAAGACCCCGTATTTCAAATGGGTGTGCAGTTTAATGTTGTACGGGACAAGGGGGGCACACAGTTTAACGTCATGCTGGACGAGGGCGAAACTCGACATGAATGAACGACCGAGCAATGTGGCTTGAACCTCATGGAGGCTTCCTACGTACTATTCCTTGACATGGATCAAAGTCCCCATAGTTCAAATGGGTGTGGGTCAGGGTCGGTGCTCACTCTAAGCCCACATGAGTCATGCTCGGTGTGAGAAACAAGAGGTTGCAAGGACCTGACGACCACTTCGTGAAGGATGCGTCCGTGAGAAGCGAAGAGGGGCTTACGTGTTAGGCGGCCAATGGTGTTGGGACATACTCCAGGATGGAGGCTCAGAGTGCGACAAAGCACAGCGAAAGAGGGATTTGGGACCAATGATGGGAGGTGCCTCGTTCTCTATCACGCCCTCTACTGACCTTGGTAGTGGGGAAGTACGGAGATGCAGAGCTGCAGCCATCCGTTGGGGAACTAGGGTCACCCTTCTCCTGAGAACATGCACCACTCCAATAAGGAGGATATCACCCCTTGTGGATGGGTGATTCCACTCCCGTGGAGACGAGTGGTGTAAAAAATGTTCGAACTGGGGGGACCCTTCGTAAGAGGCACGAGTCCGGGTCACAGTTTAACGTCATGTGTTGAGGACATGGTGCTTGGCAGTTTAACGTCCTGTAGCTCGGACGAAGTGGGTTCACTCTGCACCCCTGGGACTTACATAACCGGTACCCTCTGGTCCTTGGGGAAGGGAAGGTACCAATAAGGCCATAGTCAAGGGGGGTTGTGGAATGAACCATCAAGGGTTCCACGTTAGCATGGCTACGCGAAGAAGCAATAGCCGTTAGCGTGCCTATGAGAAGAAGCATTAGGCAAAGCAACGCTACGAGCGGTATTGTCCATGGGACTTTGAAATCACATCGTGCAAACCTAGAGGGTCGCACGAGAAGAGGAATTGCTAAGCAAAGGAGTGTTCTTCGTGAAGAAGAGTGCCTTGGTCTTAGCATGGGGCATAGGTGTGAGTGGAGGGTGCTTCGCGAAGTGGAACAGTATTCACGGAGCACTGCCTCGCGAAGAAGGGGTGCCTCGCGAAGCAGCGTGCTGCGAAGCAGTGTGCTTCGCGATGTGGAGTGATCCTACCTTAGCATAGGGATCACTTGTATGGGTTGGGTGTTTCGCGAAGTGTGAATGCTTCGCGGCTGCCCGGGTTCCCTTGGGAATCCCCTTCCTTCGCGAATGCCCTTGAGCTTCGTGAAGGGCATCCCTCTCGGAAGAGGGGCTCAAAAAGAGACAAAGAAAAGGCATCTCACGAAGTAGAAGTACCTCGCAGAGCTCATGATTTCCGGGGCAAAGTGTGCTTCGCGATTCGGGAGAGGAGAAGCCGAAAGGTCAGATTGTCCGTCCTCGGGACTCAGGGGGAGTCCAGTATTTATAGGGAAGGGGCATCGCGAAGCAGAACTCGCGGGCAACCTCAGGTGCTTCGCGGCGCGCTCGCGAACGTCAACGTCGTCCGCGGAGGGTTACCACCTCCGGAGCTTCGTGGCGGGCTCTCGAACGTCAAATGAGTTCGTGGAGACTTACCGCCTCCGGAGCCTCGCAACGGGCTCGCGAACGTCAAATGAATTCACGGAGGGTTACCGCCTCCGGAGCTTCACGGTGGGCTCGCGAACGTCAAATGCGTTCACGGAGGTTTACTGCCTCTGGAGCTTCGCGAGGCCGCAATGATCGGGGCGCTTCGCGTCGGTGCTTCGTGAGGCAGCGCACCCGCCGTCTTTTTCGTCCCTTCCTTTCATGCCATATTTTGGCGCCAAAAAATGCCCCCCCTCAGACTTGGAGCCGCGGAGGGTGAAGGGTCGAAGTCTGAGAGAAAATCGCCAAAATTGTTGGTGGGTCGCGATGCAGCTACGCGAAGGGGGCACGTGGTGCTGACCGGGGCCACGGATCCGGACGCGCCGCGATGCTCCGCGTGGGTGAGGCGCGTCGCGATGCTTCAGGGTCACCGCCTATAAATAGGGGGGTCGACCTCTTTTGTCTTCACATGAATTCCTTTACTTTTTGTGCTCTCGACTTTGCGAAGCTCCGCGTACTCCGTGATAGCCCTCCGCGAATCGAGCTTCGCGGTGAACCGCGGGTCTCCGACTCCACGTCCGCACCAAGAGAACTTCTGCTTGTCAGCCTTGGCCAGACTTCGCGGCTTGGTCTTGCAACTGATCTTCGCGATCTAGCTTCGTGATTCAGCTTCGCGGTCTTGCTTCGCGATCCAGCTGAAAAAATTCTTTTCTGAGGGCCAGAATCGAAATGGCCCATCAAGAGGCTGTATTGGGGGTGCTTGCAGATGCTGCTCATCGGGATGAGATGGCCAACAGTCCAGGCCTGGGGGAGATGGTCCGAAGTCACTCGTATCACACTTCTATGACAGATCTTCTATCGGAGGGTCATAAGGATTATCTGCAGTGCAAGAAACTGCTATTGTATGGCTTCGGGCTGAGGGATGACGTCTTCATCCCTAAGGCGAGTAGGGATGAACCAGCTTGCTGGTTCAGGAGAACACCATGCCAGAACCAATGGTTCAGTGCGGCCGATGGTCATGGACGGGAGGACTTCACACCCATCACTGTTGACTGTCTCTACAACCATGTGAATGATATTGACGGGATGCCACTACAACCGGAGACGTCCCCTCCTCTCTACCGCACCATGTTTAAGGCGGCTTTGCAGGATTCAAAGAAGGGATGGTCTGATGAGTTGGAATTTCACCAAGGTGGAAACTTTACTGATGACTGGGCCTAGGCCTACTGGGTAGGTGCCTCATGTGAGGAGTTTGGGGCCGAGCTGAGGAGAGTGGGGTTGTATGAGGCGGTATGGGCCTCCCAATTCCACATTTACCAACCAAAGCAACTAATGACGGAACTGCTGAGAAGATGGTCGTCTAGGACCAATACCTTTCACCTACATCACGGGGAGGTGGGAATCAGCCTGTGGGATGTCCACCAGATTTCTGGGGTCCCGATCTTGGGGGCCATGTATGATGAGTTCCTCCCCGTTATCAGCGCGTGGGAGGATACGGAGAAAATTCCGCGACTGGCGTCAGCGCTGAAGGCACTTGTCCCTGGAGAGGACAAGGAGGCAGTGAGGGATGTCCACTTTAAGAGATGGTTCAAATGCTTCCTGAATTTCCCAGAGAACTGAGAGTTCCCTCTGAGGCCTCGAACTTGTCCAAGGGCAGCCCAACGGGGTAAGGGGCACTCGTATTGGCGGGTCTTGGAGGACAGCCAATGGAAGACTTGGGGTTTCAGTGTCAGCACTGAACAATAGCCGATAGTCAGGCTGGCGGCGTTCATTGCGGCTCTCATCTGTGGTTGGATCCTACCGGTGATGGATACAAGCATGGGGGTATGGCCCAGCTCATTTATTATAGCGTCGATGTTGGCCATGGGGTAGCGGATCAATCTGGGGATTCTGATGCTCACCAAACTGTCCAGAATGTTGCGTCACATTAGCGAGGGCAAAAAGCTGCCAAGGATATGCGGGCCCTTCCACCTTCTGTATGGGTGGATCATAGCGCATATCAGGGGGATTTACAATTATCCAAACCCCATTTCGCCGTTGGGATCAATCTTCCTCCCCTCCATCCTGAACGCGGTCGGGAGCTTCCCGTTCAAACTGGTCGTTCTGATGGTGTTGAATCGGGTGTGGAGGGCGGATGAGTTTAATTTCCACCCCTTGCCATTACTGATGGGGATACTTATTGATGACGGGCGGGGAACAGAAGAACATCGGGCTTGCCTCCTGGCCTTTCGAGGTGGAGTTTTGGTGGCACGGATAGATCGTGAGCCACTCTGTGAACTGTACACCCCGCATCGGTTTGCGAGGCAGTTCTGGTGCCTCCAGTGGCTGACCCCGCAGCTCTACTGGGAGGTGCGTCATGAGGAGCACTCGTGTGTGATGAGGCAGTTGTGGCTCATATTCACACGGGAAGATGGGAAGATGCAAATTGCATTGCCTCCATCCACCGCCGCTTTCGGATTGGTGATGTAGTACGCCATTAGTTGGGAGGCTGCTTACCCAGGGGATATGCTGAAGCAACCAACTATTCGGGTCGGTGACGGTGGTCCTCCTCGATCTCGAGGTCGGGGTCGGAGGGCAGCTAGGGCCGCTCGCGGTAGCGGGGCTGCGATGGCGGCGAGACCTGCATCGGCCGAGGGTATGGCAGTAGCGGTGGATCCAGTGATTCCAGAAGAGCAGGGCCATCCGGAGGGGCAGCCACCGAGGGGATTTTGTAGGATATCTACTCAGGGTCTGGGGAAGCGCCTGCGTCATGTTGACATGGTAGAGGATGTCGTCTTCCCGGAATCAGGGGACATTTGGGATGTCAACCGGCAATTCCTCAGCTCACCCGAGATATGGGCCCACCTGAATCGCCTCGGGATGGAATTACCAGGCATAGGCCCAGTTCGGGCTGGATTCATGGCGTCTACGGCGGAGGCAGAACAATACCTGGACGAGCTGGAGAATTACTTCCACTCCAGTGGTGTCCCTCGCCCAATGACAGATCAGGTGAGGGTACTGTTGAATCAAATGGTCCCCCACAGTTATCGGCTTCCGATCTGAGGGAGCGCTTCCCCCTACCGGAAGAATCAGAGGACTCCTCTCGGGAGGATGAGGCTGGAGGAGGGAGCCCGTTGGAGGAGGGCGAGGTCGGAGACCGAGGCTCAAATTCCGACAAATTCACAGAGGCTCTCGAGGTATCATTCTGAACTTCTTTCCCAATGATCCGTCCTTGGGTCACTATGAACTTCTCACCGATGTTTGAGCCATGCAGGAGGAACATGTTCGCAGGCCTCGTTCCCGCCCCTCGGCGGGTGATGATGTGGGACCTTCAGAACCCGCGCCTATGGTTGCATCCAGTTCCGCGTCTGGTGGAACCAGAGCACCCGAGGTGGCTCCTCCGGAATCTCCATACCTTCCAACAGTATACGGAGGGCCTCGCCTCGGGGTCCCATCAGTGCCGGCTCAAGAGCAGCGCTAGGATGTCGATCTCCGTAAGTCTCCTTTACCGGTTCCCCTATCATCATATGTAGACTATGCCTGCCAACTAACGTTTATGTCCCTCTCTGTCGTACAGTTCTCCGACCGGCGTGGGCTGTTGCGGCAAGACTGGTCGGGATGTCTGGTGGCGTCCCTCCTAGGGGCATGCCGGTGATGGTGGCGATAGTCCCCCCATCTCCTCAAGCTATGATTCACATCATCACTGGCGGGACCAACAGCAGGGCCGTACCCCAAGTCATTGAGGTGGACTCCGAGGAAGAGGATCAACCGGTCGGTCGCAGTCTTGTCACGCATGCTTCGGCGCCAAGTTTCGTACTGGATTCAACACCAGATGTTGATCCCGCCGAGGATTTCTTGCGGGCGTATCCCGTGTACGAGCTCGCCAATCGCGCAGACTGGGATGAAACAGCCTCTGATGAGGAAGACAGCAGCATAGTCCGCCGCCGGTCATGGAAGCTGATCACGCGCTTTATCAAGTACACCCACCAAGCGCAATGGCTGGCCAAAATGGATAGACTCTGCTCACGATTGCGCGAACTGTGTACTAGAGGAGTGGATGCCCAACGTCCTCACGCACTCATCCGAGATCTTATGGCTGAGAAGATCTGGGAGCATGATCGTGGGCTCAGCGTGGGCTGGCAGCGGAGGAAGGTGACCAACATAAAGAAGCTCCAAGAGGCTGAAGGTGAGGTCCAACAGATGCAGACCCGGGCAGACGAGCTTTCAGCCTCTCTTGATGTACAATCTGAGCTGGTCTCATGGTTGAAGGCCCAGCTGGCAAAGGCAGAAGAGCATATGAGGAAGACCTCTGGAAAGATGGTTTCTGTTCAAGCTGGCGTAGAGAGGGCCCAAGCCAGGACTGACGAACTGCACCCCGACACTTCTGAGGAGGAGCGGGAGCTAAGTCAGCGGCAGCAAGCCTTGGATGCCACAATCCAACGGGTGGCAGAGCTGCAACGCTCTTTTGACAGGGTCAACCCGTCCATGGGGGGAGTCGACCCCCAGGTATTGTAACAAACCCAAAAACCTTTTATTATTACTTTTGTGCTTCAAAATTTTTTCCTTTCTTTGTTTTGAATGTCGTAGTGTGCACGATTTCCACAGTTTGAATTGCCTTGTTACATCCCTACAATGTTTACGGGACGTTTAGCGACAATTCCCCAAGCCCACGTGGGTCGAGCCCGATGTGAGAAACAGGAGATAGTTTCCCTCTCATCCCACCTAACATAGGAGTGGGGATCATGCTCCGGACATCTGGGATTCGGATTACCAGTGCGGATTTCTGAAGGACGGGAGAGGCTTGATCGGAGAAGGAACTTTCTGGATAGCCGAATTGTCGTTTCTTCAGCGTGCTCTTATGAATGAACGGGGCAACGCCAAGGGCACTGAAATCGGTCCAAACAGATGAAAATGGAAAGTGTGAATCACGATACCCAAGATTCGGAACACTGTGGGGATGGTGTGATAATAAGGGACAACCATTAACCTTGGAGGAGAAGTGGTATCCTTACTGTGTTAGCCTGTAATGGGGACAACAAATGAGGGTCGACCATTGACCATGTTTGAAACACGGGACCATGTCATGAGTGTTGTCGATCAATCCTTTGGTACGTTGGCCCAGGACAGTTGGCGGACCATAGGTCAGACATCCATACTGTTAGGGGGTCCTTCCAGACATGACCCGTCTTCCGGAACGTTGGCCCATGACGGTAGGTGAGCCGATGCGGCATGAGACCAGGCCGTTAGGGGGTCCCGTGAGACATGAAAGGGGACGAGGGTCCGAATAAGGGGTACGAAAAGCATAGAATATGGAGTGATGGTTTGTTCGAACAGAATCCAACACTTAGGTAGTTACACCACCGTGGTGGGAGTACACCATATGGGTGCATTGGTTTGATCATGGATCATTCCTTATTTCAGACAAGGACTCTCTGGTGAGGGGATCTGTCACTTCCCAATGGGATCTTGGGGAATCCTAAACTTCTTCAGGGTAGAACCGAAGTTTAGTGTCATGCGTTGAGGACACATGGACTCCTGTAGTTTAACGTCATGCTATAGGACGTGGAATAAAAGGTAATATCCCAGGGAGCGTGTGGCACGGTAGATATGAAATTGACGTGAATGAGGACTTGGAGTCCAAATCATACCACATACCCCTGGAGGAAACTTTTCAGGCCGAGGGACCAAGAGTAAGGATTGGGATGGGCCCAAAGCAGAGTGGTCGGGCGTTCCTACGTACCCCATGAGGATGGGAATCAAGACATATGTAGTTCTGGAAGTGCAGTTTAACGTCATGTTGGACGATGAGAAGCCTGGACGTGTTGGTACACATCCTGCCAAAACTACTAAGCCCACGTGAGTCGTGCTCGGTGTGGGAAACAAGCAGTAGTGGTGGGAATTTCCCGACATAGAAAGGGGAAGGTTAGGGAAAAGGGACGCTCGGTGAATACTGGCCCAATGACACTAACACGATCATTTAGCGCACCTAGATGCGCGAAGAGAAAGAGCCGAGTATGATGGAATTCCACTTGAACATGAGGAATTGGAAATGTGTGAATCATGGAGCTCGAGTTTCAGATCACGATGATGGCGGCATGACGATGGAGGACAACTGTTGACCATGGCGGAAACCCAGCATCCATATCGCGTTATCATAGAATGGGGACAAACAAATGAGGGTTGACCGTTGACCATGTTCGAAACATGGGACCATGTCACAAATGTCGTCAGATATCCGTAGGGACGTTGGCTCGAAACGATTGGAGGATCCTTAGGTCCAGCATTCATGGAGAGCCCTTAAGCCTAGTATCTATGTAGTCCAAGGGTCCTTTTGGATGTGGAAGAGTATGAGGATCCAAATGGTGGGCTCACGAAGCATGGTCATGGGAAGAGGAGGATGTCCCTATAAAAATCCCACACTTCGGGCTCTTTGTCGAAACACATCTAAATACTACAACGAGACGTATTGGATAGGGGGAGAAGATTCCTTTCCCATAAGGAGATCTTAGTTTAGTGTCGTAGCATTCGGACCATGGATGGGTAAGGGGAGCAGGGGATACATGGCAAGGTGGTTACAAAACCCGACGTGAATGAGGACCTAAGCCCTACTTACCATGCATTCACTAGGGAAATGCTCGAGTTGAGGGACCGAACACGAAGGTTAGGCTGGGCCTGTGGGGAATTTCCCGGGTGCTCCTACGTATCTCATAAGGATGAGAATCAAGACATACGTAGTTCTGAAAGGCGGCACGATAAGGTACCAGTGCCAGGGGAAAAGGGGAGTGCGGTCGTGGCCCTAGCACTAAATGAAGTAGAATTTGATAAGTCTGCTTTGTTCTTTAAAAGTGGTTTTTTTGTGAAGCGACAGGCCTAGAGTAGTAGGTCGTGGTGTCGCCACAAGGATCAGGTCGTGATGGGAGTTGACAAATGGCATGGCACATGACCAATACCCAACGTGATGTCCTCTACAACGAGTTCACCACAATGCAGTGTCGTTTTTTGTCGTGCGGCCAGGACGATAATGTCACAGTTTAAGGTCGTATGATAGGACCAAGCATGAATTTTATCGTCATGCAGCGCAGACGTAGCAGAGACGATGCTAGGCAGGAAATGTGTGCAGTGTTATAAAACACAATTGACGGAGACATGATCCCACATCAAATTTTATGCCAATCGGAGAGGGAGACCTTAGGCCAAGGGGCCTATATAAAGGTAAGAGGTGAAACAGGGGGGGAGACTAGTTCCCTAAATGGGCTGTACCCGAAGACAGGGCATCCGGGTCGTCCTACGTATCCCGTGAAGATGGGAATCAAGCCACACGTAGTTCTGATGGGTGCCTTTTAATGTCATTATGGACAAGGAATAAGAGGGCTAAATCTCAGAACGGGGGTGTGCGTGGTGCAACCATTGCAAACCCAACGTGAATGAGGATATAATCCCGCACTACGCCACGCGATCCCATAGTCAGGGTCCTGAAGGCAGGATTAGGGAGGTGAATTTGCTGAACTCAAGCTGGACCCAAAGACAAGGGGTCTGGGCATTCCTACGTATCCTATCAAGATAATAATCAAGATGAACGTAGTTCCAGATGAGAATCTTAGTTTATGGTCTTAGATCTCGGACCGTGAATGGTGAAAAATTCCCGAGTAAGCACAGATGTCAACCCGATTCCTAAGCCCACGTGAGTTAAACTCGGTGTGGGAAACAAGGGGGGTATCCTCATCGCAATACTTGGGGCGAGTCAAACGGGAGTTGGTAGAGCCCCGAAGGACACCTTTGACATGGCTTGATCCCCCAACACGCGGACATGCACGGAAGAAAAGTTCCAAAAGTTCTGAGACTCCACTTGGACACGGTAAAGTGATGAAGGGTTTGAATTGTGCACCCGACATTTTGGGCCTAATGGGTTGGTGTGGCGATAGAGTAAAACTGTTAACCATGGTGGAGATGCAGCATCAATTTCACGTTAGCCTGAGGTGGGAACAACAAATGAGCATCGACCGCTGACCATATTCGCAACGCGGGATTTTATCGATTTGTTGTCCAAAACCCTCGGGGGCGTTGGCCCGTAACGGTAGGAGAGCCCTTGGGCGTAGTATCTAGGTCGTTCTTGGGGGTCCCTCCGGGTGTGAAAGATGATGAAAGCCCTAATGTAGGGATACACAAAGCCTGGAAAGCGGGTGCGGACATGTCTGAGTAAAGCTTGGAATTCCAGGTAATAAACCAGAGTACTCTTAGGCACATCGGTGAACTGCCGAAAAGGGATCGACGAAACACCTCAGGAGGGAGAGGTACATGGCGTGGTCATTATGAGATCGACATGAATGAGAAAATAAGCTCACGCCACACCATACACTCCTATAAGGGAGGACCTGGGTCGTGTCTTGGGAAGGCCAAGGGGCCTGATGGTTAGGCATTGGTCAGGAAGGCCTGACCTACTTGCAGTTTAACGTCTTGCAATGAGGACGAGGGTCGGGGACCTGAGAAGGCCAAGGGGCCTGAGGCTGGGCCTCGTAAGAGGAGGCCTACGGCATGGTACATAATCCCGACGTGAATGAGAACGTAGTCCCACACCACACCGTGCACCCCTATGGGGAATTGGTGTCGTGGGCCTGATTGCTAGCACCACCCAGGGGGAAGTTTGTCACTTCGGGATGGGGCAAAATGAATCATTGCACTCGATGTTTGGGAAATATCGGGGTGGATCCGAATATCCAGGACATTGTTGACCATGTTCGAAATACAGCGTTCCTATGGTGACCCGATATGGGAGCAACAAATGAGCGTCGACCGCTGACCAAATTCGCAACGCGAGACTTGTATCGGCTTGTTGCTTGAAAACCCTCGAGGGCGTCGGCCCGTATCGGTAGGAGATCCCTTGGGCGTAGTATCCAGGCCGTTCTTGGGGGTCCCTCGGGGTGTGCAAAAATGATGGAATCCTAGTCAAGGAGTGGGTGAAGCATAACTGTATCTATCCACGAAAGAGGAAAACATCTCCAGGGGGATGTGCAGCTGGGTCGAGGCTTGCTCGATGTGAGTTGGGGAAAAAGTGTGCACATTTCCATATCTTGACCCGAGGGGAAGATTTTGGCTTTTGGGTTGGGCCAACGGACGAAATGCCTGGGCGTTCCTACGTATCCCATTAGGACGGGAATCAAGCCATACATAGTTCTTGAAGGCCATGCAGTTTAGCATAATGCGGTGAGGACGTGGGGGATAGAAGAACGGGAGTGGGCACATGGTGCGACCCTTACAATCCTTGTGTGAGCGGGGTTGTATGAGCAGGGCTAAGAAAGCCTTCCCCTCGCTACACAAGGAGCCTCCAAGGAAACTATTCCCACGGGGAATAGTGGAAGAGAAAAGCTTGGGTCTGGGCTCAAGATGAGGTGTCCGAGCGTTCCTACGTATCCCATAAAGATGGGAATCAAGCCACACGTAGTTCTTGAAATGTAGTTTAACGTCATGAGGGACGAGGAGCATCTCATTTGGGGATATGTAAGGTATGACAAGTAATCTGATGTGAATGAGGACGTAATCCCATACTATACCATACAATCCCGCAAGAGGGTAAGTCGGGGGAAAAAAAGGGGCCTGGGGCTGGACCGCGGTCAGGGAGACCTGACCAGCTTGCGGTTTAACGTCTTGCGGTGAAGACGGGGGGCCAGGGGCCCGAGGAGGCTAAGGGGCCTGAGGCTGAGCCTCGGTCAGGAAGGCCTGACTAGCTTTAAGTTTAACGTCTTGCAGTAAGGATGGGGTGCCTTGGGGCCCGAGGAGGCCAAGGGGCCTAAGGCTGAGCCTCGGTCAGGAAGGCCTGACTGGCTTGCAGTTTAACATCTTGCAGTAAAGATGGGGGGCCTTGGGGCCCGAGGAGGAAAAGGGGCTTGAGGCTGGGCCTCGGTCAGGAAGGCCTGACTGGCTTGCAGTTTAACGTCTTGCAGTAAGGATGGGGGGCCTTGGGGCCCGAGGAGGCCAAGGGGCCTGAGGCTGGGCCTCGGTCAGGAAGGCCTGATTGGCTTACATTTTAACGTCTTGCAGTAAGAACGGGGGACCTTGGGGCCCGAGGAGGCCAAGGGGCCTGAGGCTGGGCCTCGGTCAGGAAGGCCTGACTGGCTTGCAGTTTAACGTCTTACAGTAAGGATGGGGGAGATCTTAGTTTAAAGTCATAGAGCTCGGACTATTTTGCAGTTTATTGTCTTGCAGGACGAAGATGCAGTTTAAGGTCATGCAGGACTTTACAGTTTACGGTCATGTTGGACCATAATGTGCAGTTTAAGGTCATGCGGGATCTTTTCACAGTTTATCGTCTTGCAGGAAAAATATGCAGTTTAAGGTCATGCAGGACTTTACAGTTTAGGGTCATGTTGGACCATAATGTGCAGTTTAAGGTCATGCGGGACCGTTTCACAGTTTATCGTCTTGTAGGACGAAGATGAAGTTTAAGTTCGTGCGGGACCAACTTGCAGTTTAGGGTCGTGCAGGACCATAATGTGCAGTTTAAGGTCATGCGGGACCGTTTCACAGTTTATCGTCTTGCAGGACGAAGATGCAGTTTAAGGTCGTGTGGGACCAACTTGCAGTTTAGGGTCGTGCAGGACCCTTTTGCCCTAGGCAATGTATCTCTTAAGGAACTTGGCATTGGTGGGAGGGGTTATACGCTCTCCATCCGTGGTCACCAAGGAGTATGCTCCATTGGGGTAAGCCTTATGGATGATATAAGGCACTTCCCATTTGGGTTCTAATTTGGGCGGTTTCCTACCGGGAATCATTGGCACTCAAAGGGCCAGTACCAGTTCGCCCTGCAGAAAAGCGCGGAGATGAACCTTCTTGTTGAAGGCCCTATCTATCTTATCCCGATGCCTTTCCAGATTGTGCAGGGCACGAATTCGGTTCTCGTCCAGTGCTTCCAATTCAGCTAGATGGATCTCGGCTACCTCATCTGATTTCTGGTGATCATAAACTGTAGTGCGTAACGATGGCAGCTGGATCTCAATGGGTAGGACGGCCTCAGCTCCATACACTAGGGAATATGGGGTCACCTGGGTAGAGTTGCGAGTCGTCGTCCGGTAAGCCCAAAGGGTATTGGGGAGCTTGTCCGGCCAACTTCTCTTATTCTAACCAACCATCTTCTGCAGAATGTTAGAGAGGGTTTTTTTGAATGCCTCGATCTGTCCATTTTCCTGCACGTAGTAGCGGGAGGTATGGTTCGACCGGATATCGTACTTGGCGTACAATTTCTTTAGTTCAGCCGCTCGAAAGTTGGTGTCGTTATTGGTGAGGACAGTGTGAGGGACCCCAAACTAGTGGATAATTTTGGAGCTCACAAACTCAACGATGGAACGGGCCTTGACCTCTTTGAGCGGAACTACCTCTTCCCACTTGGAGAAGAAATATGTAGCGGTCAGGATGAACCTACACTGGCGGGCTGTTGCCGGTGGATACGGTCCCACTACATCAAGTCCCCATACCGCAAATGGCCAAGAGTACTTGGTGGGGTGGAGGGGCTCCGGCGGCCGATGCAGGAAGTTGGCGTGGACATGGCACGCGTGGCATCTCTTGGCATATCCAATACAATCGTGGATCACAGAGGGCCAGAAGTACCCCAACCTCCGGATTTGATGGGACAGCTTTGGCCCAGCTTGATGGGCGCCATAGGAACCGGCGTGAACCTCTTGCATAACTTGAGGTATCTCTACTCCTTGGATGCAACGGAGGAGGAAACCATCGAAACTCCACTTATAAAGGATCTGTTCAAGATCGGGTCCGCTCTAGAGGGTAAATTGCAGCGCGCGACGTCAGATTCGCTCGTGCTCGGCCCGGTCGTCCGGGAGGCGACCATTTTGGAGATACTCAACAAAAGGTTCCCTCCAGTCAGGAGTGGCTTCAACCACTGTGTCTGACGAACCTGGTACCCCTGACGTAGAGGGTCCGGTGGTGATATGACCTACCCACAGGCCATCATTGTCCTCTTGGGTGATGGGGGCGATGACTCTCGGGTGTGCCACATGTATGATTAAATCATCTTGCCCGGGTTCTGCGAGCGATGCGGCTAAGCCAGCCAAGACGTCTGCTTAACCATTCTGTGACCATGGGACATGGGTAACCTCTGGTCAAGAAGAGAACTGGGCCATTAGGCGGAGGGTGTACTCCAGCAACGGTGCAAACTCCGGCTTCCTGATGACGTAGTCGCCATTAACCTATTTGATTACCAGCTCGGAATCTCCCTTCACATGTAGATGGGGCACATGGATCTCAAGGGCCAACTCGAGGTCGGTGATGAGAGCCTGGTACTCTGCCTCGTTGTTCGTACAACCTTCTGACAACAGGAACGAGTATGGAAGGACGGCCTGCGCCGGGGTAATGAAGACAATACTCAGGCCCACTCTGTTGAGCTTGGGATCGTTGAGCCTCCTACCAGTGGGGCTCCAGGAGGTGCTGCCGAAATGAATTTGCCAACACGGGACATCATGATCGACTGAGAGGATCGTCTTATTAGGAAAATCCATGTCCAGGGATTGATCTGCGGAGGTTGGATGGGCAGCTAAAAAATCTGCCAACACCTGTCCCTTAATGGCCTTCTGAGGTACAAACCTGATATCAAACTGCTAGAGAATCACTTCCCACCGTGCTAGTTGGCCGGTCAGCATGGGGCAGTTCAGGATGTACTTCAGTGGGTCTACTCGGGAGACCAATTGCACCTCATGGTGTTGCAGGTAATGTCGCAAATTCTGCACGGCGAATACGAGCGCAAGGCAGCTCTTTTCGATGGGGGAGTATCTGACCTCCGTATAGAGAAGCATGCATCTGAGATAGTAGAGATTGTTCTCAGTACCCTCGTTATTCTTCTGGGTGATCATCACACCGAGGGATCTCTCCAGGGCAGTCACATAAAGGACCAGCATCTTTCCGGAGACGGGTGGCATCAAGACCGGAGGTTGGAGCATATACTGCTTGATTTCCTCGAAGGCGGTCCGACACTCCTCATCCCATTCGTAGGTGGCGCCCTTCTTCATGAGCCGGGAAAAGGGCTTACACTTGCCGTCTAGATTCGCGATGAATCGGCATATATAGGCTAAGTGGCCTTGAAGGCCTTGAAGCTCCCGAATGTTGCTCGGGGGAGGCATTTGGATGATGGCCTTGATCTTCTCCGGGTCGATCTCGATACCTCGGTATCTGACAACAAAGCCCATAAACTTCCCAGAGGTGACCCTGAAGGCACACTTCAATGGGTTCATCTTTAGGTGATGAGAATGGAGGAAACCAAACACTTTCTCGAGGTCTTTGAGATGGTCCTGGCGCTGACATGATTTGACTACGAGGTCATCCGCGTAGCATTCCACCAATGTCTCGAGGATCGGTTTGAATATGTGATGCATGGCCCTCTGATAAGTGGCACCTGTATTCTTCAAACCAAATGGCATAAACTGGTAGCAAAAGGTATCTTGGGGAGCTCTGAAGGTAGTGGACTCCTCATCTTCGGGGGCTATCCGGATCTGGTTGTACCCGGAATATCCATCCATGAAAGAGAGGGCTTGGAACTCGGCCGTGGCGTCAATCAATAACTCCGTCACCGGGAGTGGGAATTCATCCTTTGGGTAGTGGCGATTAAGATCGTAGAAGTCGATGCAGACTCTGATCTGCCCATTCTTCTTCCTGACTGGCATAATGTTGGAAAGCCACTTGGGGTACTGGACTTCCTTAATGAAGTTGGCTTTGATAAACTTCTCAACTTCGGCCTCAACCATAGCACCATGAGAAGGGTGCATTTTTCTGGGGGGCTGATTAAACCCACGGTGTTTTACTGGGAGGCCCAGACGGTGAACGGCTACCTAGGGATCTAGTCCTGGCATCTCGTTGTAACTCCAGACAAACACGTCACGGTGTTGTTTGAGGAAGTCTACGTACTACTGCCACTCCTCAGGGGACATGGTTGCACTGATCAATGTGGGTTTCGGATCTAACTCGCTACCAAGGTTCACCTGTACCAGTTCATCAACCGTGGTAGAGATTCCTTCTTCAAAGGCGGGGGGAGCATCCTCCAGGTCTTCCTCCCCACCCGTGGGGGGACTTCCCGCAACGGGAGATACTTCTGGGCTATCAAAATCCGAGGGGCAGCTGGTGTCGGCTCGGGCAGCAGCGGTTTTCACATCGGGAGACTCATTTTCCATTGAGACCATAGCAATGAAGGCAGTCGATCCTATCCCATCTTTCCTTCAACCTAAGGGGCCATGTTTGATGATATCAAAGCATTGGTGACGTGTCGGCCTGATTCGGTGGATTCCAGCCCGGTGGAAGAGACACGTATGGCATACCACCATTGTCATAAGCTTGAAATTCTGGTACCGTACAGGGGTAGGAGGTTCCGGGATGACCTGAGCCTGGTTGATGTAGGAGTACGAGGTGATTTTCCGCCATCGCTTGGACACGAGAACATGCATTCCTTGCGTACCCAACACAACAAAACATTGCCCCATGTCGGGGGTCGTGGCCTCCAACTGGTGGATCGGGAGGATGTAGGCATCATCCATGCTTGCCCAGGGATCACTTGTGACCGGGGCGGGTTCATCCTCACTTACTAGGATTTGCTTATCCTTAATTTTGTAATAAACCGCATCCAGATAGCGGGCCTCACAAGAAGCGAAAGGGGACGCATCTCCTTGGAGCACGCCTACTCGACCGTTGAGTGAGTATTTGAGGCACTGGTGATACGATGAAGGGACCGCTGCATGCAGATGGAGCCATGGCCTACCCATCAATGCGTTGTAGGCGGTGTCCTAAGAGATGACCATGAACTCGGTGCTGGAAATTAAGCCACCGAACTGAGTCTTCAGGCATATCTTTCCGACTGGGGTTTGCTCGGTCCTGTCGTACCCCTGGATTCTGAGGTTAGAGGGAGTTAAATCACCTTCAGACAGACCCAACTTTCGCAATGTCCGAGCTGGAATTAGATTGATTCAGGAACCCGTGTCAACGAGGTTGCGTAGGACTTCCACACCATTGAAGTGGCCAGTGATGTACAGCGAGCGAATGTGCCCCTGTATAGGAGGGTACTCATCTTCACTGGAGAACGAGACAACCGCCTGACATTCGGCATTTTCAATCATCTCGGTATGGAAGGCTTCTGCAGCTGCTACCTCCGTCTCAAACTGGAGGGTGCTCCTTAGGGCCTCAGCAAGTGCCTCGTGCATTTCGGATGAAATTCGAAGGGCCTCAAGGATGTAAAGCCTCATTGGAATGTTGGCCAGGTGCTTCAGGACATCATACTTTCATGCCAAATGCGAACCTATGCTTACAGGAGGTCGTTCGTCATTTGGAGGCATAGCGGGTCCTTCCGGTTGAACTGGCGATCGGCTAGTACTGGGTACATCCTACTTCCTACTAGTTGAAGCCTGGAGAGTAGTCACCGGACTAGGATTGGATAGCGGAGGCTGTCCTATAGCCGGGCAAGACTAACTATGATACGAACGAGGCAGCTCTCCCTTATCTAGTAGAACAAATGGCGGTGGAGGTAGAGCCGAGAGCGTTAGATGGGGTTGCGCGTGCTGAGCTCTACACTGAGCCTGCTGTCTGGTCTCAGTAGCATGCACAGCTTGGCCAAAAGTTCCCACTGACATACCTCGATGACCGGAGCGGTTTCGATTCCGCTGACGTTGACGCCGACTGGAAACGTTGGGGAGGTTCGCCTGGCGTTCCCCCTCGTCGGGGGTCATATATGGCTTTACCAGCTCCATGGTGTTAACCGAAGTGTACCCCTGGCTGTCGCTTGAGGATTCATCCACCGCTGGGTGGATTCTAGGATGAATCCCTATTTCAGGGGGAATATAGTCACTGAGAGTGAGGGATGACGATGGCACCGGCGGTGCGTGTTGCTTCTTCTTGCATCACCGCTGCTTTCCCTTTTGGGAAGAGGTCGACTGTGAAGACGATGCAGAGGCACCGGCTACTTCTTCTGAAGGTTCTGACTACTTCAGGCGCGCCCGGATGATACCATGGGCATGGACGATGGTTTTTCGAGCCATCCAATCATCGTATTTCCGGGATCCGTAGCTGGGGACCTGCTTCCACTCGCCTTCGCTGTCGCTTTCGATCTCTGATCCTGCAAAGACACCCGCCACTTGTGCTGGTGTCGGGCCCAACATGACTATGTTGTTGTTGACCTGGTCTTGAAGCCAGTTTTTAAACACATAGAATTACTTGAGGGTGTGCCCTAGAATCTGATGATAAGGGCAGTAGTTGGGGTGATCGGTGAGATTCGCCTCTGCCGACCTTCTGCACTCGGGCAGGCGCACAATCCCTTGATCTAGAGTGATTCGGAAGTAGCCAGGGACCTGATTTTCATTGAACGAATAAGTCGGGTTCCTTCATTCTAGATAGGGGCCCTGGGGGCTTGGCCCTGACGAGGGGCCAGAGGGGCCTGTCGAGGAGGCGGCGCCTGATTGTCTCGCCTAGGTGGCGGTGGCGCATTGCGCGGGGGAGCCTGTCAGTTCTGAGGCGGTCGCTGCTGGGCAGGAGCCTGTGCTTGAGGTGGAGGACCTCTGCGGGGTTGTGGGGATGGTGCCGCCGGCAGTAACTCCAACTGCATCGGGGCTTCTATTTGGGCCACCGTGGCGGGTTCATCCCTAGAGGTCCTCCTGGCTGGGATCATAGGGGGCAACAAACGTGCCTGACTAGCCTGTTGCAGGGCTTCCTCAAGGCGCTGAGCCTTATCTGAGAAATCTATGAACCCTCCAGGGTAGTTCTGGGTAATCAGGGAGGGAACCAACTCCGTTTTGACATTCCCCACACACATCGTCAGTAATTACTCCTGAGTCAGTGGCATATCGAGGGAATACGTGAGTCCCTTCCACCGGGCGATGAAATCTGCAACCCGCTCATCAGGACTTTTCTTTCACTTGAAGAGGTCTGCAATGCTGGTCTTCCGCGTGGTGGAGCTGAACTGGTACAGGAACTGCCGGAGGAGGTCCTCCCAACTGGTCACCGATCCGATAGGGAGCTGGCTGTACCAGACAAATGCTGGACCTTCCAATGTCTGTACGAAACACCGGATTTTGGCAGCTTCTTGCTGAGCTGGGGTCCCCAGCATAGGGCCACACCTGGAAGAAAAATGTGCCAAGTGCTGGGGAGGGTCCCCTGTCCCGTTGAACGGCGAGAAAGTGGGGTTCCGAAAACCCGGGGGTGCGGGCATATCATCTACCCATGCGATATACAGCTTGCCATCTGGTGGGACCGCCACCTTCCGCGTTTCCAACGCTTCGAGGCGGGCTGTGAGTGCTGCAATAAGATCATACGGGTGGGGGTCCCTGTCTTGACGGGGATCCCTAACCACCAGTGCATTTCCAGGTTCTTTAACACGGTAGATGGCTTCGGCCGTTCGTGGATCAACTGGCAGAACGACCTGCGGGGCGACTGGGGGAACCTGGGCTGGGTTCTTCAGATTGCCCCGTCACTCGGGGGGTTTGGCGAAACGTATTGCGCCCTCTTGCCATACGTTCCGGCTTCTGCCTTGTCTGCGGCATTAGCATGATCAGGGTTGTCCAGAGGCATCTCACCGGGGGGGAATTGTTCCTGCCCCTGCTGCCCCGGCCTGGGATTGCCATAGTCGGGACGCCGCTCTGCGGCGCGCTCAGCCAAGAGTTCGTCAACCAACCTCTTCTGCTCAACAAGCTGCTGGCGTAACGTGGCCTTCTCGGGATCTTCGTCTGTTTTCTGCACAGAGGCGGACGGGTCGGAGTGCTTGATAGTTCCAACGTGCTCCTTACCCTTGTCGGCGTTTCGACCGAGTACCAGTGACTCAGTGGGTACGGGGAGGCCTAGCAGGTTCCTCTGCTGACGGGTAACCCTCCCTGATGGGTCCAGCAGTGGTGGTATTCCCTCGGGGGGTAAGTCTCCATCAAGGAGTTCAAGATCGTCTTCCTTGTCCACAATGTTGGTCATTTGGACCGTGACCCCTCTCGAGGGCATGTCCTCGATGTCACATAATGAATCGGGCTTCCGTCGGATAGGGTCGAAGAGGAGAGCGGCATACTGTCCCCAACCACGGACTTGCACATGGGGGGTAGCTTCCCTGACGATTCTACAGAGTTCTTTAAAACTCTGAACACATTTCCGTTGAAGGGCGCTCTGACGGCCTGGTGACTCGGGGCGCTGGGCCACAAGGAGTGCGGCCGAATCGATCAGGTGGCACTGCTCGCCGATTTCTTCGAAGTGCTCTCGACTTCTAGGGTACACCACCCATTCGTAAAGAAGGCAGAAGTGTGTCTCCCATAGGGTTCGACAAAAGCACCCCACTTCTTCAGGGGTAAGGAACTCTGGTGTGCGAAAGTTCAGCGCTGCCGTCGGCCAGAACTTCTCCGGAAAGTAATCTGCTGCAAGAATACTCCAGAAGCTCCTGGGTTCGGACTCAAGGTCTGGCCCTGTATTGCCCCACTCATCAACCGAGGGCGACTGAAGGACAGGTAGCGGTACCGAGGCGGACCTCTAGGATAACAAACTCGACAGCGGAGAATACGGCGAACGAGCTGACTGGCCTCCGAATTCTGGGCCATCCTCCGAAGAGCAAGGTGACCTAGCCATGATGTCACGATACGATGGGCTGATAGCCACAGCTTCCGGCACAAGAATCGCAGCTACCGGCGACCGGTCATGTCGTCGCTCTACCGCCGTTGGCCCCCAAAATAGCTCTTTGTGATCTCTGGTAGAGGTAGAGGGCGCTTCTGGTGACAATGGCGGTGATTGTGCGGTCGAGACCTGCAGAATTCCCAAGATTTCTTCCTCATGGATGTACCTACGGAGAGAGATGGGAATCTGGTATACCTCATATTCTGGGAGAATGAGGCTAACGCGTCTGGTTCCTGCCCCGGTCCATGATACAGAGGAGCGGGGAGAAGGTTCCATCGCTGAGTCGCATTCCGCTTCAGAGTTGGAGAAGCGGGCAGGTTTGATCTCCACCCGGGCCTTCCCAGGATTCTTCTTGTGGCGGCGACGACCCGCTATCCTACCCCGGGGTGGCTCTTCGAGACAGGGTTGATCCCTATGATGGAGTCTCGGGGCGACGGTGGCTCCATGGCGGAGAGGGCCCCCACTCGATATAGCCGAGGTGCGAGGGGCACCAGGGAAAATGTCGAAGGGTACATGGAGAGGACCTCTATGGACAGCACCCATGTAGGCGGAGCCTCTGTCGGAATCGGCAGGAGCATGGGGAGGACCTCCATGGTCGATGCGGGCGGAGTGAGGCTGACCTTCACTCCTCGAGTTGCTGGGGCGAGGAGAACCTTCACCGATTGTAGATAGGACGTAGGGAGGGCCCCCACATTGGAGAAGGACTGGATAGATGGTGCCTTTAGATCGGCGGTCGGGGGCAGGAGGATGCACTCCATACCCTGTATAGTGGGCGCAAGAAAGGTTTTCGTGCCGAGTGTCACTGTCACGGGGCAGGTCTTCCTTCGGGATGGGGGTAGCACGAGGCATACCTCCATGACGAACTTTGGAGCAGGGAAGGCCCACGCTCTATGGAGTAGTGGTACGGGGAGGACCTCTGTACGGGTTGACATCACCGCGGGTTAGTTCGCGGCGATCACCACTTGAGCTTGCAACCCGGAGAGTCAACCCAGCCTGCCCGTGGGGCGGTTGGGGTCTCGATCCTGGTTGGGTGAAGGAGTGCCCCTGCTCAGTGTATGCGGGGGCTTCATGATGCACGTCGGCAGTGGCTCGGGCCACTGTAGCTGTCGACGTCGATGCTCCTGGGCGAGCATCCTCAGCCCGGGCCCGGCGCTGATGTCGGGTCAGGCGAGCTGGTGCAGGTGGTGCAGGGGCATGGCCTGCCTGCTCTTCCTACGGAGTCGGACGGTGGCGCTGACGTAGCCGGACATGAGCTCTCGCCTGGAGCCCTTGGGTTGGGACCCTGAGCGGGCTGAGCCAGACGGCGCCCGCCTCTTCGGCATAAGGCGAGGAGTCGTCAAGGCGTTCCGGGGATAGACTCCCGAAACGGTTGAACGTTGGGGTGGGGAGCAGGGGCTCCCTGCGCGGCCTGTTAGGGCGGCATTGATGGCGGGGCCTGGATGCCTCCAGGTCCAGGCAGGCCATATCCCTAGTTGGGATGACCCCTTCCTCCTCATACTTGTGCACGAGGTTGTTTATCACCCTTCGCTGGATGACCTCTGATGGGGAAAGGGGACGTGGGTGCCCCGTATTCCGTGATGTGGCAGCCGTCGTGGCAGTAGCGGCGCCAAGTGGGGTGGTTGTGGTGATGTTTCCCCTGCCCGTGCGTAGGCTAGCGGGCGGTGATCGCGTCTCTGTAACAGCAACCTGGTTCCTGGGAAACGAAGGGATCAACTCATCAGCATTGAGAGGGAAAAGGATTGACAACTAGTGCCCCAGTGTCCTTCCATTCTCCACGTCTGTAAGAAGGATCCACGCCAACACACTACAGAACGGAGTGCCCCACGTTCTACTGCCCCGACTTCCAGTGAGTTTCACAACAGGCCCGCTATTTGCTTGGCGAGACCAGGAGCTGGATATCTGGATCTGGGGACACGTCAATCTACTGGTGTCTCGAATGCTACTAATCTCCATATTGAGGAGAAGAATTTCACGTCGGGTTCACCATTTCTGTTTCTGACGCTTTCGTTGGGGCACGCGCGCATCCGTCCGTGGAGGAGGACGCGCTGCGCTTGTTGCCCCACGTTCCCTCTTTCCAAAGGAGGGCGGCATTCGCTCCTTATTCAGGGACGTCTGCTCCTTGATTGAAACGGGATGATGGGATGTCGGTTCTTCCTTCTGTGGATTCCTCCTCAGAACTCGTCACCTAGTCTGGGTCTCCCTCATAGATTTAATACGTAGTTCGTGAAACTCTTCCCAGTACCATGTTTCCATGGATGCCGGTTAATTACACTACTTCTGTCGGGACATTCCAAAGGGTTTGGTCAGGGCAGCAACCTTCAGTCGGGGGAGTAGTCATGTTGAGGCATCAGTAGCATGTCTGGATGCTGGGGAACCTGGCATGTCTGTCTATTATCCCTGGTCACAGGGCTTCTCGAGGGCGTGGAAGCCCAAGGCATCCCACATCGAGTGCGGGGAATTATATGTCATAGACACATATCTGAGGTTTTCCTCAGCTTCCCGTGTTTAACACATGGTACGCCGCGAGTTTAACGTCCAGTGGAGACGGATTAACCCAACCGGAGCATTCGCTAAGATAGATCGGATTGAGGGATTTCCCTTGAAGGGATGCCGATACCGGGGCCAGCCCATGGGCGGCTGTGAAGAGGAGCATACCGACATGGTCTCACCGATATATGACGGTCCGGGCAAGAATCGGGATGGGTGATAGGTGGATGAATGGAGTGGAGGGGGAGTGAAATGGGACCATCGTAGGGGCGACGGTGAAATTGGGCTTGAACCATGAGAGGCTTCCTACGTATCCCCGTGGCAGGGAATCAAAGTCCGCGTAGTTCGGGATGGTGCCGGTAAACCGACGTGAAGGTGGACCTTGGCCCGATGAATGTCGTCAGCAAACCGACGTGAAGGTGGACCTTGGCCCGATGAATGTCGTCAGCGAACCAACGTGAAGGTGGACCTTGGTCCGATGGACATCGTTAGCGTACTGACGTGAAGGTGGACCTTGGTCGGATGGGCATCGTCAGCGTACCGACGTGAAGGTGGACCTTGGTCCGATGAGAGATGGGCTTGAACCTCGGGGAGGCTTCCTACCTACCATGCCTTTACATGGATCAAATACTTCGTAGTTCAAAGGGTTTCATCGGTGAACCAACGTGAAAGTAGACCCGTGGGTCCACTAGTGGTGGGCTTGAACCTTGGGAAGCTTTCCTACGTACCATGCCTTGACATGGATCAATGTTCTCGTAGTTCAGAGGATTGATGGAATACAGTTTAACATCATGTGGGATGATAGTGAATCCTGACATGAATAAACAATGGGCGGTGGGTGTCATTGAACCGACGTAAATGAGGGACCTTGGTCCGATGGGAGAGGGGCTTGAACCTCTAGGAGGATTCCTACGTACCATGCCTTGACACGGATCAAAGTCCTCGTAGTTCGGGTTGTGGAATACAGTTTAACATCATGCGGGATGGGGGTGAACCGACGTGAATGAGGTCGGAATGACCGGATGGTGGGTTTGAACCTCGTAGAGGCTTCCTACATACCATGCCTTGACATGGATCAAAGACCTCTTAGTTCAGGTTAGTCACAACGGCTTGCCGTCGGACTAGAATGCAGTTTAAAGTCATGATGGACAAAGGTATAAATCGACATAAATGATGATGGGTGGGCTTGAACCACAGGAATGCTTCGTACGTACCACGCCTTGACATGGATCAAAGACCCCGTAGTTCAAATGGGTGTGCAGTTTAATGTCGTACGGGGCAAGGGGGCATACAGTTTAACGTCATGCTGGATGAGGGCGAAACTCGACGTGAAGGAACGACCGAGCAATGTGGCTTGAACCTCATGGAGGCTTCCTACGTACCATGCCTTGACATGGATCAAAGTCCCTGTAGTTCAAATGGGTGTGGGTCAGGGTCGGTGCTCACTCTAAGCCCATGTGAGTCATGCTCAGTGTGAGAAACAAGAGGTTGCAAGGACCTAATGATCACGTCGCGAAGGATGCATCCGTGAGAAGCGAAGAGGGGCTTACACGTTAGGCGGCCCATGTTGTTGGGACTTACTCCAGGATGGTGGCCCAGAGTGCGACAAAGCGTAGCGAAAGAGGGATTTGCGACCAATGATGTGAGGTGGCTCGTTCCCTATCACGCCCTCCACTGACCTTGGTAGTGGGGAAGTATGGAGATGAAGAGGTGCAGCCATCCGTTGGGGAACTAGGGTCACCCTTCTCCTGAGAAAATGCGCCACTCCAATAAGGAGGATATCACCCCTTGTGGATGGGTGATTCCACTCCCGTGGAGACGAGTGGCGTAAAAAATGTTCGAGCTAGGGGGACCCTTCGTGAGAGGCACGAGGTCGGGTCACAGTTTAACGTCATGTGTTGAGGACATGGTGCTTGGCAGTTTAACGTCCTACAGCTCGGACGAAGTGGTTTCACTCCGCACCCCTAGGACTTACATAACTGGTACCCTCTATTCCTTGGGTAAGGGAAGGTACCAATAAGTCCATAGTCAAGGGGGGTTGTGGAATGAACCATCAAGGGGTCCACGTTAGCGTGGCTACGCGAAGAAGCAATAGTCGTTAGCGTGCCTATGCGAAGAAGCATTAGGCGAAGCAACGCTATGAGTGGTATTGTCCATGGGACTTTGAAATCACATCATGAAAACCTGGAGGGTCGCACGGGAAGAGGAATTTCCAAGCAAAGGAGTGTGCTTCGCGAAGCAGAGTGCCTTGGCCTTAGCATGGGGCATAGGTGTGAGTGGAGGGTGCTTCGCGAAGTGGAACAGTATTCACGGAGCACTGCCTCGCGAAGAAGGGGTGCCTCGCGAAGCAGGGTGCTGCGAAGCAGTGTGCTTCGCGATGTGGAGCGATCCTGCCTTAGAATAGGGATCACTAGTATGGGTTGGGTGTTTCGCGAAGTGTGAACGCTCCGCGGCTGCCCGGGTTCCCTTGGGAATCCTCTTCCTTCGCGAATGCCCTTGAGCTTCGCGAAGGGAATCCCTCTCGGAAGAGGGGCTCAAAACAAGACAAAGCAAAGGCGTCTTGCGAAGTAGAAGTACCTCGTGGAGCTCATGATTCCCGGGGAAAAGAGTGCTTCGCGATTTGGGAGAGGAGAAGCCGAAAGGTCGGATTGTCTGTCCTCGGGACTCAGGGGGAGTCCAGTATTTATAGGGAAGGGGCGCTGCGAAGCAAAACTCATGCGCCGCATCAGGTGCTTCGCGGCGTGCTCGTGAACGTCAATGTCGTCTGTGGAGGGTTACCGCCTCCGGAGCTTCGCGGCGGGCTCGCGAACATCAAATACGTTCTCGGAGACTTACCGCCTCTGGAGCCTCGTGGCGGGCTCACGAACGTTAAAAGTGTTCGCGGAGGGTTACTGCCTCCGGAGCTTCGCGGCGGGCTCGCGAACGTCAAATCCGTTCGCGGAGGGTTACCACCTCTGGAGCTTCGCGAGGCCATAATGATCGGGGTGCTTCACATCGGTGCTTCGCGTCGGTGCTTCGCGAGGCAGCGCGCCCGCCGTCTTTTTCATCCCTTCCTTTCGTGCCATATTTTGGCGCCAACAAATATTAAAGAGTGATGTGTGGTCTTTTAAATAATTTTTTGCTGAGAAATGTGGTGATTTATACATTATATTGTGATAAACGACATTTCTTTGTAAAATTTTTCACACCTAGTGTTTGATAAAATGATTGGTTAGAATTTGTGATTGATCTGTGATATGAAAAGCATGGTATGGTTTTTGAATTAGTTATTTTCATTTGAAAATATGGTTTCTCATTCTTAAATTTTTTTCTAAATGTTTTGGATTTGAAGGAGGTGGACTTTTGATGGTTTCGAAAATTATTTGACAAGTGATGATGGTGTATGGTCCATTTAGAATTTTATTGAATGTGGATTTGGTTAGAAAATGTGGCGTGAGTACTTAAGTGGAATTATATAAATGATTTAGAAATAAAAATGGTGTATTTCTACATTTTTGGAAAGGTTTCTTTGGCTCTTTGAAAAAGTGATGGTTTCTTAAAAAAAATTGATCCCGTTTAGTAATTTTTTGAAAATAGTGAATGTGTTTGTTATGAAAACTCTTCATGGATAATATTCTTTCCTTGTTTATATTGAATGGATGGTATTTTCTCATTGTGGAATCATTGTGATCTATTTATGTGAATTGGTGGTAATTCCTCCTTACGGAGTACTCGTGACCCATTACTTTGGGACCTTTGAGTTGAAATGTAAAAGATTTATCTTTAGGGTGACTCAGGTGATTCCTATTGAGTGAATAGTTATTATATTTGTTCATGTGAATGTATGCTCAGTTAACATCAGTTGTCTCAACCCTTTTATACAAATTCTCATGGGAACTAGGCATAGTCATTGAATTTTTTGATAATGATTATTGAACAAATTAGGATTACACTCTGACTAGTATCCTATAGCATGAGGATATAATGAAATTTGTTTCTATGAGATAGTAACCTTTAGTCTGTACCATGTGGGGGATATTAAATCATGTGAGGGAATTATTGATGTCATTGAGTGAGGCATGATTTCTAGGATGAGTCAACATGTATTAGTATGTTCTTGATTATTCACAAGATTTTAGGTTCACACATAACTATTGACACATAGTTGTATGTGGATAAAGACCATGATGTATTATTTGTTAGATAACCTTATGTGTTATTTTCCATTTCCTATATTGTATGATGGATGTGATTACTTTTTTGAGCAATGTGTCTTCGATGAAAATTTGATGAATTATTTTCACATTTTTTTATAAAATATCTTTTGGATTTTTTTTACACAATTTCTCTCCTTTATAAATGAAATGACACCATTCTCTTTCAAAATCAATGTTATTCCTTATTAGAAAACTGTGTGGTTTGAAATAGTAAAAAGGGAAATGGACCATGTTATATTTTCATGTGTGAGAAAGAATACTATTATATACTGTATTTCAAACTTGAAGTTGATTATTTTTTTTATTTTAAAATTAGTGCAGTGGGAATATATTTTTTTGGGCATTCCGACTATATTTTAATACTCATTCCTATATTTATTTTTAATTTGTTAACTTGTAGTGTCAGTTTCATCTTGGTTTGATCTCTATGAGTGATGGTTGTTTTTAGTATCAGAGAGTGACCCTCAGGGTCGCATGGAGATGTCATGGTCTTCTGGTTCAGTTGGGTTCTATTGTATAACCGTATTGTAATTTAATTTTTATGTAAAAGATATCCAGTTTTGATATTTTATTTATATATTGGGATGATCTATTTATTTCTGATGTTTAGTTTATTTTTAATGGGTTAAATCATTCCTTTGGTTATTCTGTTGATGCCCATCACTAGTTTCCAGCATGTGGGGATCGAGAAAATCATTCAGGTATTATCTCAGATCAGTTTAGGTGACTGGTTCAGGGTCGACTCAAGTTGGTTTGTGAGATCCAAAATTTAGTTTTTTTGTCGATGTAGCTTAATTTTTTAACATTTGATGAAATTTATGCCCCATTTGAGGGAGTATTCTTATCTTTTTTCTATGGAGCAAAAATGTATTCTCAAGTCTTATAGTCATATATATATTATAGTGTTTAAATAAAACAATTTTCATATTTTAGTGTTATTTATTATTAAATATATACATATATATCATAATTTAAATATAATAAATCGTTTTTACAAATATATATTTAACCATTTGTTGTGAAAAATATATTTCTAAATATATAAACCATATGGAAAGAAATATTTATCATTAATTTATTTTAAATAAAACATTATCCATTTTATTTACCTTACATATACTAGTAATATTGATTATATATAAATATATGTGTGTCGATAAACAAATATATATTTATTTCTATATTATAATATATATGGAAATAAATATATATTTATTAATTCTAGTACGTATGAAATATAATTGTATGCATATGTGTAAAAATGTGGGTGTATGTGTGTTTATATATGTGTCAATATTGTGTAGATACATCAAATATATATATAATTATGAATATATCATGATCATTAAATATAATATATAAAATTGTTTGAAATAAATATTTATAAATACATTATAAAAAAATTATATCTAAATATATAAATATATTTAAATATGTATAAAATTTTTACCTTAATATATTGTATATAGATATATTTTTACAATATATTTAAAAAATTATATAAATGTATATGATTATATGAACAAATATATAAATAAAAATGAATTATATTTAAAAATAAATAGATAAATCATAAAATATTATACAAATATTGATGGTGTTGTGGAAGGGTGTTGTGACTTGAAGTCAGAGGTTATGGGTTAGATTTCATGTGTGAGCAAGGCTAAAGGTCGTGAATAGTTCTCATAAAGGGATTCAAATGTTCTAATAATGGGGGTGGTCTTGAGCATGGCTTGAGGGGTGATCGGGGGAACATAACACTGATAAAGGGGTTTAGAGCACTGATAAAAATTGTTGGTTTGAATTATTTTTTTAATTTAAATTTTTATCAACTCAAAACAAGAACGATGATAATGGCCCCGACTTTTAATGGCACTTTGCAGTTCAACACTTTTTTATCACTGAAATGGCATATTTACAGTACTTTTAAAAGTGTGATATATAGTAGTGATTTTTCAGATGGATATGTTGAAGAATTCCAGGGGATATAATCATAGTCATGGTTATACTTGACATGACCTGGACCACTAAGACCCCACCTATGCTGGTAGTAATCCATGTTTTCCACCTCAATCCTACCTCCAATAGGCCAGGGGAAAATAAATAACACCAAGTAGGCATATCTCAAAATATGTGGTGGGAATTTTCAAATATCAATATGAAACAAATAAATATTTTAATTAACAAAATAAACCAACATTATATATATAAAAACATTGAAATTTATAAAACAAAATCACGAGACAGCCACAATGATACACATAGATGATTGTTAAAAAAACCATAACGAAAATGGAAGGAAACATTACAAAAATCCAAAAATGGATACCTATATAAGTATCCACGATTAAGAGTTTATTATTTAAATATACCTCCAAATATGAACATGGTATACTACCGTAACCTTCTAGTACCACCAAGCTCTACTAACACCATGTCCTCAAAGGTTGAAAAGGTTGAGCTCCAAAAATTCCACACCAACTCAGTGCCCAAAAGACCATCTATGACCTGTGCATCATCTACAAAGAAAAATTATGTGTGGTAACAAGGACTATTCATGGGTGATCTTAAACATACTTTATAGTATTCTTTAAAACCATAAAGAATATCCAAACCTATTTATAGGCTCAAAATCCCAAGTACAATAGAGTAACTAGAAGGTTGTAAAAAAGGATCATGATGTTCTCAACCACTCACTACTGGAAATGGGATCTATACTAAAGGTTTTATAAAATCATTGTTATAAGTCCACTTATACCAATGGTTTATAATAACTATTGTTATAACATATTTATCATATTTCTTTACTAATAGTTTCTTTAAAAAATTGGCATAGTATCATTGATACTAATGATTTTTAAAAATTATTGGTATAAATTTTAGCATAAATCCAATCCAGGCTACATCCCCTCCTCTCATATCACTCCCATCTAGATTCAAACCTATGAACGACCTTATCTTTTCTTCCTAAGACACAAAAATCTCTCCTTAGTTGGTGTTTTGTTTCTATTCTTCTTGAATATCATATTATTGAGTTCCTAATTTTCTATCTCATTTTTCAAGCATCATTGTCATTTTTATTCTAAGTATAAAAACAAAAAACTAGATTCTTTGATGTAATAATTCTTCTTGATTCAATGAAATAGGGTTATTTTGATTATATATATTATTTTAAATCATTATAAATATGATTGTAGGTGATTTGTTTTTTTAAATTTATTTACTCTCTACATCTATATAAATCTTATATAAAAATATTTTGTTTTGTTAAATTAGGTAAAACTATAATTATTTATTGTATTAATTTGTTTTATTGTGAATGTATTAGGGGTTATGAAATTATTCATTTCATTTTTATTTTAATAATTGAAATTATTCATTTCCTGTTTTAAACATGTTTAGATTTAAAATTCAATATACAGTTTGAATATATATTTTTTTATTTTTTATAAAACATTGAATACATATGGTCTTTTTGGATACATGAAAATATATCATAAACTATGTTAAATTTTAGGAACACATATTTATATATAAGACAATTACCATTATTTTGTTATGTGTAAAGATATGTTTTTGTTATGTATTATTCCTTGTGTGGGTTGTTTTGAGTAAGAATTTGTTATGGTATATTTCATAATAATTTTTTTTCTACTAATATAATCATTATATTGAATAAACTCATCTGATTCCATGTTCTATTTATAACTTGTGATATTTTGACCAATATATATACCATGAATGGTTTTTGATATGCGTTGTTTTATTTTATGTTATAATTATCATATGGACTATTCTATCAGTTATTACATACATATACTTTTTTTGTGGTATTATGAATAGTTCTTACTCTATGGAATAATAGTTGTCAATATTAATTTTTTTTGTATATGGTATTATGTTATATCTTGTATTTAGATATGAAATTAAGGATATGGGTGATAAATATATTATTTGAATTATTTACAAGTAGAATTTTTCCTTCTCAAATTATAGCTTTCATGTTAAAATATGTTTTTATAATGATTTATTCATGGATGTTAAATTTGGTATTTATGAAAAAAAAAGTGATTTAAAATAGATTTTATTACAATATTATTTAAATGTTTCTTAAAGTGATTGAAATAAAGTGGACAAGTATTTGTTTACATAAATATAATTTGTATTTGAATTAAATCTTATTTAAATGATTTTATGAAATGAAACATAACGTTGTTTTATTAACAGAATTGATAGAAGTTGTATGTATGGTACTAATCAAATATCAATCAATTTTCAAAAAAAATTAGAGATTTTATTATATTTTTCATTTAATAATGATTCATATACAAGTATTATACACTGCCCATATTATAATAGTGTTGTAAGACCTTGGTTATGTTTTGAATAAATTAGATACCATATAAAAAAAATTGTTTTCAAACAAAAAAAAAATTGGTACCAGAATGGGTGGAAAAGAAAATCTCAAAATTACCATGATATGATTTAGAGGATTGGATTATTGTATTTGTTATATGACTAGTTTTGATTTATTCATAATAATGAGAAATAAATTATTCCAATGTAAGAATACAATGATATGAGTACACGTGATGATTTTAAGGAAAATTATGATGTTTAAAGGGTGGAAAAATTGAAGTATTCTTGCACAACTCCTGTATATTATTAATACGGATAAATAAAAAAAGTAAAATTTTTATTAGAAAATTTCATATAAAAATCATGTATGGAATTTATAATACATCCATTAATTATGTTATTACTATTTTTAATGAATTACTTACATATGATAAATATACTCTCTTGAATAATTATATAGAATGTAAGGTAAATTACTAACTTAGAATTTCTAAAAAAAATCTTTCTTTCCTAAAAGATTTCATCTTATTGTAGGAGTAAACTAATAGTGTAAATGATTTTAAATAATTTGAAACATCTCAATGGAAGCTGAATACTGATAGATTACCATATCATGTGCTATATAAATTAATGTCCTACTTTACAATGATTTATAGATTCTAGAATCATTTACTATCTAATGAAATAACAAAAAACACGCAATAGCATGACACGGAGTGAAATAAAAATAACAATGAGTTTGTTTATCCCATAGATAGATTATCATGAAAGAAATTTGATACTCGTTAAATTAAATTTTAAGTTGAGGTGTTTAATATGAGGTTGGATCTATAATGTGAAATTTATAATATTTTAGGTCATATTCTTACTTTTCATAGTACATAATCAGTTTTCAAACACATTTATAACCTTCCTACATGGATGAGTATGAAAAACCATTCACATTATAATGTATAATCATATATAGAACTTATAATACTAGAAATGAAATAGATTTATACTTTAAATATTTAATAAAAGATTTGAATCATCTTTTTAATGTCAGTGTTCTAATATTTTATTCTTGTTCAAAAGGCATATTTCATATTTGTGTTGTGATTATATGGATAATAAATGATTTTCCATCTTATGAAATGTTTTCTGGCTCGATCATAGTGGTAAAAAATTCATGTACTGTTTGTATGAAGAATATACAATCTATATGTATTTAATAGTATCATAGTTTGAGTTTTATAGGACTTCAATGATTCTTTCCAATGGACTATCCATATAAGAATAATCGTCGAAGGTTTGAAAATATCATTGAGACCAAAAATCCATCTCAATTTATGTATGGAACTAATTTTATTAATGAATTCTAGGATAACAGTTTATAATTCTGGAAAGGTCCAACGAAATCATGAAAGAGGAAGAATTGTTTCACTAAATATAATTATAATTTGAAGAATAAAAGTATCTTCATTAAGTTTCCTAATTTCTACGTCAATTTTTATACTAAATTCACATTAAATTTAAAGTGTGAAAATTTTTTTTAATTATTTTAAATGTAAGGGGGAATAAAAAAATAATTTATGATTTCAGTGTGACTTGGTGGTTTGGGGTATAAAACTATAATTCCATCATGTGTGTATTAGTCAAAATAAATGGAATGTTCTGTGTGATTATTATGTGATGACAACTTCAAAAATAAATATATCTATGAAGTTAATTGTGTAAATCATGGTTTCTAATGGATATTATAGTAGTATGTCAAAATGGGACAATAAAAGAGATTTGAAGGAGTATATTTGAAGACTCATGATTATCACAACCTTCTTCATGGGTTGATTCCAATAGAAATATTTAATCGTTTTTCAAACAATATAAGGGTGGAAGTGATTTTATTGTACCATTTTTATAGTGATATTTTTTATAAGAAAAACATCAATGCCTTCTTTAAAAAAATTCATGAAGAGGTACCATTGATTTTTTGAGTTGGAGAAAAAATTTCCCATATCATTTTTCACATGAATAATACATCTAACTATTTATCTTATAACTATAATAATTTATATAAGACCTGTTGATTTTCATTGGATGAATCCAACTAAAATAAATATGTAAACATGGAATTCTTATGTTTTGAGTAGGAATCATATAGAAGGTTCCATTGTGAAAGGTTATATAGCTCAAGATTGTATGGATTTATGATCAATATATTTTTATTATGTGACCACAAGACATAAAATTCTAATGAGAAATAAAGAAGATTAGTATGATAAAATTTATCATAGTTTCCCATAACTTCCCAAAATAGGGTGAATTCCTAGATTATGTACATTAAATACATTAAACATTCAAGAGAGGGAGGTGGCACATCGCATGGCCTTGTTTAAATGTGATTTGTTAAATGACTTCATCAAGTAAGTTAATTTAACTTGTATATGTTGTCTAATTCCATGTAATTTAACATATAGGTTAGAATATTACTATATTATTATGCTGGGAACATAAAAAACTTATAAAAAGAAATCATTATTCATTAACTTTTCGATGTAGAGAGACTTTTTATATCAATTAGTATCCTGATTGGTTAAAATACAAGGCATAATTATTACATTAATACAATAATAAAAAATAATAGTTATTTAATTTTATTATTCATTTATATTTATAGTGTTGAGTTTAACTTTTTAACTCTGTCTTTAGAGAAATTACATATTTGGATATTTTTCCTAATTTTGACTTCTGTGATTGAAAATCAATTATGATCAATGGGTAAAACAATATTATCACTGATCAAGTAGTGAAATGAGAACATAACATGATGGTGTCATGGTAACTATAACAACATATTAGTATCCAAGTGTATCAGATAGTATGCCTCAATATAAAATGTATCTTATTATGGGGTTTTTTGAAAAAATTAACTAATATTGGACTATTACTCTCATTGCTGAGTCGCTATAATGAAATTCTAGTGGTTTTATTCAATGACAATGCATGGAACATTTATGGATGACTATAGATTGAGATTTATCGACGTGACTTTCATTATTTCTACTGATGATCCATATATTTTGGAATCATTGGAAAAAATATTATGTGAAATATCATCTGAGACCTTAATTTAGTGTCATTATTGATGTAATACCAAGTCATGTTTTTCTATGATGGTGGGGTTATAATTTACACCATCACTAACCCCATTGGTGGTGATCAATTTATTACTTATGATAACTAAAATAGTCCGATAGTCAGAGTTGATTGTGAACCTGATGTTGTGGTGGGTAATCAATAGAATCATCCATATTTTTTCTTTGTTATTTTGGTTTATATCGACTATATATTTTCATGTTGGTGTGATTTAAAATTAATTAATGTTGGTTTAAAAAAATTTATTCTACTTAACCATTATGTGCATTTTCAATATAAAATGGTTGTACTTTTAATTGAGTTATATTTTCTAATATAGAATTGAACTACATTAGAACATAACAAAGCAAAAAAAACTAAAATAATAAAATTATAATAAAAAATTAATCAAACTAAAAAATATGAAACAAATTAAAATAAAACAAAAAAAATAAAAAAAATGAAACTAATTACCTAACCGAAAAATTGGCCAAATGATATAACCCAAAAATGATCAAATCACCTAATCCAAAATTTAAACTAAATGAAATAACCTAAAGAAAAGAAAAAATAACTAGATAAAATGAAAAAAATAAACCAAATTACCTAAATAAAAGTTAATTATATTAGATTGAAAATAGAAGAATAAAATAATATCATATCCTAGTTTAACATGATAATTAGAATGTGTTGATTTTTCTATGACATGTCTTTTATGATTTTATTTCTTGAAACTAAATATGATTTGATTAGATTACTTCAATATATATCCTTTATTTGTCTTGATAATTAGTATTACACATCACCACTTCTTTCTTATTTTAATTACACAATAGAAAAGAATTTATAATTAACTGTATATATCTTCTCCAAAGTAGGAAATGAAAAAACTTGATGAGATATGAAGGAAGAGAATGTTTGATAATTATAAATACATGAGAGAGATGAAAGTTCCTCATATAGTTATTATTTAGAGAATATTATTTCAAATATATATATATATATATATATATATATATATATATCAATAACATATAATGTCAAGACATTAAACATTTCTTAAATTGTTATCAGGAAACATCGCCCAGAAGATACCTTTTCATTGATCATCCTAGTGAAAGTAGTTCTAAACATGATGATTCGAGGGAGTGGTAATAGATCTACTCGCAACACTCATCATACGCAATTACACCCATACCCATTGTCAGGTATACCATTTATCAAAATTTCTTATCCCATGGTTCCATTAGATTAACCCATGATATTTAGACTTCGTATACATTAACCACCATTTATATATGATCCTCCTCATATATATACATATTTTATTTGATTATTGATCTCACATAACATCCACATTAAAAAAATTCCCAAACTTCTATGCCAACTCCATTTCCAACTACTTCGTTCTCTCTAGGGTTTTATGTTCATGCTCCTTCAACTTAGTACTTGGTGCATTCTAAACCTCCCAAGAATAATGATAATCATGAATAGAAATTTTACCTTTATGGTAATAAATATGACAATTATCTTTCATAGAATATGGATATAGTAGTACCCAATGATCATCCAATATTCGGTATATGTAAAGAACCCTAGAAATATTTTTGGCCATAATTTAGTTTCATTATAAGATGTTTTAATTTCATATTTTTTTATTTATTATTTCACTATTATATCTTCTATTATAAGGTGGCATGGGATTAAACCCATGCTTGAAGTTTGGAACAACCACACATAGATGATGGGGGAGTATAATGTGGATAATCAAATGGTTTGTAAAAAAGGGAGTGAATGTATAATTTTTATAGAGATTCTTTCTAAATACAATGAAATCATTCCTATAAATCCATCCTCCAAAAGACACCTTGAAAATGAACTAATGGATAATTATTGGGATCAAATGTGGGTAATAATAATCATTATATTTAATGTTATATTGTAATTTTATTTATATGAATTAATGTTTTAATAACAAATATGTTATAATTTTCTAGATGGTGAGACTGTAAGGACTACACAACTAATGAAATTTGGTTATCTATGGAGAGAATATAAACATGAGTTATATAATGGTCTGGTTGCTTGATTTGTAACATATTTAGAGGCTATTCCTATCATGAATGAGTGTCCAACAATATAGTATCAGGAAATTATTTCTCATTAGAAGTGTGATAAGTTTTAGGTATTAATCAAATTTTATGTTTTTGATTGAAAATACCAATGGTTGGCTTTAATAATATGTTTTTAATTATTGAATATTATTTTTTAGGAATCATTAATAAGAAATAAAAAAAAGGATTTTACATAGTATGTACACACTTTGGGGCAGATGAAGATGTTGGAAGGTGATATGAATTATGTATTTTCCAATGACACATGGGTTTAATTAGGTACCAATAGAAATAAAAAATATTTCATACCTAAATTTCAATGTTTATATCTCATGTTATGATCAAAATATAGTAGAAAACATAGTTTATAACTTAAAAGTCAAATAATAGTTTGATTTATATTTGGAAAACAAAAAATTTATACTAAGTAAAGGTAACTTGATTTTGTTATGGAAAGGTAATATAAATTTTATTTATGTTATGTTAAGGTAATATAAAGTTTCTATATGTTATGTATGGGTAAATTAAAACTTTTATAGTTTATGTAAGGGTAAAACTAAATTTATGCAACCTTAATAAAGTTATATGAATGTAAACTAAATTTAAGTAAGGGTAATCTAAAGTTATATAAAGGTTAAACAATGTTAGTTAAGTGTAAAATAAAGCTATGTAAGGGTAAACAAAAGTTAATTATGAGTAAAAAAATGTTACTAAAGGGTAAATCGAAACCTGCACTTTTAATTTAAGAGTAAACTAAATTTATGTAAGGTTAAAAAAAGTTATGTTACGGAAAAATAAATTTAATTAATGATAAAAATGGTTATGTAAGGGAAAACTAATGTTAATTTCGCGAAATATAAAGTTAGTTAAGTGTAAAAAAGGTATCTAAGGGTAAAATATAGTTAGTTAATGGTAAAATACATTTATTTAATGTTAAAAAAAATTTATATAAGGGTAAACTAAAGTTAATAAAGGATAATCTAAATTTGAGTAAGGGTAAAAAAAATTTGGAAGCGTAAATAGAAACCTATATAGGTTGATTATGGGTAAACTAAAGTTAATTAAGGGTAAAAAAATTATGTAAGGGTAAAATAAAGTTATATAAGGTTATTAAAAGCCAATTATTGGTAACATAAAGAAAATTTAGTGTAAATTTTTTTTTGAGATGGTAAAAAATGTTAAGTAAGGCTGAAAAAAATTATGTAAAGGAAGAAAAAAGTTAAGTAAGGGTAAAAAATTATAAGGGTAATGTCTTGTAAGTGTAAAATGAGTTATGTAAGTGTAAACTAAATCAAAGTTAAGGTAAACTAAAATTGTTTTAGGGTACAAAAAATTAATTAAGGGTAAAATAATGTTAAGAACAGGTAGAATAAAGTTAAGTAATGGTAACAAATATTTATGTATGAGTAAAATAAGTTAATTAAGGCTAAAATAAATATAATTAATGGTAAAATAAATTTAATATAGGTTAAAACAATGTTATATAAGGTTTAACAAAAAACTTTATAGGTTAAGTAAGGGTAAACTAAATTTAAGAAAGGATAAAAAAGTTTTGTAAGAGTAAAATAAAGTCATGTATGGGTAAAAAAAGATAATTAAGGGTAAACTAAATCAATGTAAGGGTAAAATAATATTTTGTGAGGGTATAAAAAGTTAAGGGTGAACTAAATTTTTGTAACGGTATTATAAGGTTATGTAAGGGTAAAAAATAGTAATGTAAGGTTTAAAAAGTTAATTAAGATTAAAATAATTATAATTAAGGGTAATTAAAGTTTATTAAGGAGAAAATAATGTTATATAATGGTAAAAAACTTATATCGATTAAGTATGGGTAAGATAAAGTCATGTAGGGGTAAAAAAGTTATGTAAGGGTAAACTAAATTATTTTAAAGGTAAAATAATGTTATGTGAGTATTAAAAAATTTATGTGTAAAATAATTTTATATAAGGGTAGATAAAATTTATGTATGGGTAAAAATAGTTAAGTAAGGGTCAAAACGTTATTTAATGGTAAACTAAATTTAAGTAAGTGTAATCTAATGTTATGTAAGGAAAAAAAATGTTATGTAAGTGTAAAAAAAATATTATAGGCTAAGTACGGATAAAAAAATTAACTAAGGGTAAGAGAATGTTAAAAAATGGATAACAAATGTTATGTGAGGTTAAAAAAGGTAAGGGTAAACTAAAGTTGATTAAGGGTAAACTAAAGTTAGGTTTGGTTAAACTTATTTTATGTAAGGGTGAAATAGTTAAGAGTAAAAAGTTATGTAATAGTAAACTATATTAAGTAATGGTAAACTAAAGTTATGTAATGGAAAAACAAATTTATATAAGGGTAAATAAAAACCTTTATAGGTTATGTAAGGATAAACTAAAGTTAGGTAAGTATAAAAAAATATTTAATAAGGGTGAAATAAATTTAAGTGTAAAAAAAGTTAAGCAAGGGTAAACTAAAGATAAGTTAGGGTAAAATAATGTTATGTTAGTATAAAAAAATTTAAGGGTAAGTTAAAGTTAAGTAAGGGTAAAATATAGTTATATAAGGGTAAAACATTGTTTTGTGAGGGTAAAATAAAGTTATGTAAGTGTAATATAATGTTAATTAAGGGTAAAAAATTATGTAAGGGTAAATAGAAACTTTTACAGGTTAATTAAGGGTAAATAAAATTTATTTAAGGGTAAAGTAAAGTTAGGTAAGGGTGAAATAAAATTAAGTATGGTTAAAAATGTTTAAATAAGGGTTAGCTAAAGTTAATTAATTATAAAACAATGATAATAAAGGGTAAAATAAAAAATATTCAAATAATTTTAATATATAAATGTTTAAAAATATAAACAATATAAACAAGAAATATCTAAACATTAGTAACATGTACATAGTTTTAAATAATACTAACATATAAACAAGTTAATATATTCATTTAACATGAAAATAAATAATTGTAAAATATAAACTATAACTAAAGCAATGATAATACAATGAAGCTAAATATAAATAAACTTTACAATACATACCTTCTTAATCCAAATCAAACATAATAATTAAAATTTAATCAAAAGGGAAAAAAATTAATCTAAAAATATTGAACCAATTGGATATAAATAACATTAATATAACCAAAATAAATATAATCAAGCCTTAAATGAACTAAAATGTAACAATACATATGAAAGAAATAAAAATCATATAATGTGTTGAATAGTAATACAAAAAAAATATGAATTTAATGAAACTAAAATGACTAAAATTGAACTCTAACAATCAACAATAAACCCATAAAAAGTAAGCTAAACTTAACTTTATAAAATAAAATTAAACAATATTGACTAAAAATAATCCACATTAATATGTTTTATTCATAAATAATCGAAAAAACATGAATTAGATACATATGTTTTGAATTAACCTAAAAATTTCTTACTCAAACTAAATTAATCCAAATATAGTGTAACCGATACAAAATGAAATTAACCAAATATAATAATAATAGACTAATATTAGTATAAATTCACCAAAATAAACCTTTTATTTTATTTTTTTATCCTAATTATATTTTTTCATAGAAGGGGATAATGGAATACATTTTTGTGAAATATAATTAAATCAGTTTTATAAACATTCAATTAAATATTGTATATAATGAGTTAATTTGGATAAATAATACAATAATATTTAATAATTTTTTTCTATATATTAAATTTCATTATAGAAGGCATAATTAAACATTAAAGGATGTGCATCTGAAGAAATTTTTTTTCTCAAGCAGAAAAAAAGGTGGTAGTATTTTAAATGAACAGACACAACGATAAATTGTGTGTTTTACTTTGATTATTTCAAATTTAAGTATATATTTTGTAACTAAATAGTTTATTTATTTTTTCAATAATGTTATTTAGAGTCCCTTTGTGAGAGACATGGGATAATGTGTTGTTGACCAGGGAAGAATACTATCCCCACCAAATATTGAACCACATTAAGTGCCTTTAAAAGTTATGGTAGCACTAAGTTGGAAATGTATAACGTTAAGGTGTAAAATTCTCAATAAGAGTTAGAAGAGGCCAAAAAATACCAATGAATGAGCACAGATGATGTCAAAATGATATTAATCAATTTATGAATGTAATGATAGCATTATGTTTATCAACTACACCAGATACTACAGTGGGTTTTGATATATGTATTTTGATGATGTTTTTGTTATATGATGCACTAGGTGATGGTTATGATGGCCCTAATGGTGTTTAAGATAATTATTATAGTTTCTCTGACTTGGTATTTTCTCAAGAGACTGAACCAGGTGATTATGTGACATCAGGTGCACCTTCCGATATGCTTGAGGCTACAGGATAGCGGTGAGGGTGTATAGAATATAGTGGGGAGATGATATCCTTTGGAAAAAATTAGAAACAATAGCGTAAAAAATAAACAACACAAAAACATAGATGAATAATGGAAACATTAAACAAATCCAAATAATTATATAATCAATTGATGTCATGTTGAATGTAGATAAATGACATGATGAAATTCATACAATAAAAGAAGCAAAAGACTCTATAAATGACTCCAAAAACCTTATCTCAAACCCCGTGTCAGACCCATCTCCAATCTTTAAACCATCCAGCAAGAAATCCATCAATGTAAGGCCCCTTGACCTATTTTGTACTTGAATCCATGAAATCTTCTTATGTAGCAAATAGAGGACCAAATAGGGTGTGAGTGAAACCTTGTGGGACACCACCAACAGTGTTTAAAAAATACAGTCTGAGTTATCTGAGCATTGAATGAATGATAAAAATGTGTATTAATTTAATAAATTTATACTGTATAATAAATAAAACTTCTAACCCTTGAGTTTTGAGTTGATACTCAGGGCTAGCCAATACTAATTCATTCAAATGTTCAAAATATCTGAGCATGTTGTTGAACCATTCCAACCATATCCATAACCCTCCCTGGGTGTAACCCAAAAATCATTACTAGAGAACTTGGAACATCCCTATAAGAGTTACTACATGTCTAGGAGAACTATTTTAGTATAATAATTTCAGAATATCTGGACATAGTCTCTTGATATAAGAAATAAACATAACCGAGTGCAAGCCAATTATAAAATAAATTCAGCATAATCGATTGCAAGTAATTTATAAAATTATTTTTGTATAACCAAGTGCAAGGCCTTTATATAATAATTTCACCATATTAAACATGTCAATACATTCCACATTATTTAAACATTTTATTATCATATTTAATCCTCTTATTTTATTTACCCAAACTTAAATTATCATAAAAAATTGTTATAAAACCTATTTAGGTATTGTGATACATATTTAAGGCAATTACCTATTTACCAGGTCATTCCAAAACTCAATTATCTTTTTTTAAAAGCCTCACATTTTTAAGACAAGTTCATATTTTCAAAACTGTTAAAAGAAAATATGTTCTACATGTGTATGCTCAAATCATTGGTGGCTTTATGTCTAGTTTCAATGCTAATGGACATGAAGTTATCCATGAAAATTCAATGAATTTTAATTCTCATCAAAGTAGTGGATTTTCCATTAACGTAGGCCACATTCCTGGAATGCGGGTGTGATCAGACATATTTCATAATCTAGATGAATAGAAAAAGAAATTGGGGAAATATTTTAAACCACCCACCTCAAAAGTAGAGAAGATGCAGAAAAACTCTTGATTCCCAAGGTAGAATTTGGTTCTTTATGCTTTCAAAATCCAGGAATGGAATACTATGATATGATGGATCTTTCTTTTGGGTTTAATATGACACGTAGAGGATACCACCAGAAGGCTTGGATCTTCAAAGAGTGATCCCTAGATGGCGTCTGTTGAATCTGATCAAAAGGGGATTCAAAGGCCTTAAAAAACTCTAGGGTACCTAGTTCTTGAGTGGAAGATATGGGAGAAAAAAAAGGTTTAGATGTTTTTGGGGTACTTATAGACAACCTATAAAATATAAGATCACGTAACAGCCACCCAGGCCAGACAGCAAAACATGTTGACATGGGTAGGACTACGACATATCATAGGGGATCACACTGAAGATAACCTGATCAAATTGTGTCTGAAGATAGTAGTTAGGACCATACAAAATATCCTATAAATATGGGGTAAGTACAATGGATTAGTCAAAACCACTATACAGTAGAACTCAAAAACTCTATATGTAGGCTACGATGTAATCTAGATCCATACCACAGGGGTACCGAATTTGGTAGAACTGACCAAATCCCAGCCTAAGGAACTTTCACTATAGCCATCCTATCCATGACAAAATCAATTGAGTATTATTCCACAACCTTCCATCATGTCGTATCTATTCCTAACAAGGAAGTATATCAAATTCTCCTCCCCATAGGACCCTATTCAATAGGATGGATCTTCATGCGATAGGGAAATACCTTGCGGTGTAGCTGTATGCTCCATGGAATAGAATTCTCTCTGCATCTAAACTCCCCTTCTTGTTTACATCCTCCTTGAACAAACCCTTTCAGACTATGTCTCAACAACCAAGGATGAACCACAAATTAAAAAGCTCAAAGAAATTTATGAAAACATGAAGTGTGATGTACCTGGAAAAATGCGAGATATTACAATGACTTTCATGGTGATAGTGATGATGATGGTGATGATGATGGTGGTGATGGTGACGATGATGACGATGATGATGTTTATGAGTATGTTGGGGATGAAAGTGATGATAATGGAGGTCATTAGAGAGAGATTAATCTTCTATATTTTAGACTAATATTTATGAAACATAATGTTTGATGATTGAACATGATTTCATATACGTATTATGATTTTTTGAAGTAATAAATATGTAAAATGTGAAATATATTATATATATTCTATTTTAAATGTTCATTTTTACTGGTCAAATGCATTAATTTGTCTCTTGATTTTTCTATATTGGATTCCAATTTTTTGGGGTGTGGGTGTAAGTGTTTGGGGTGTGTTCTTAGTACTACATATGATGATTTTAAAAATTATATAAATGATCTTTGTTAATATTAAAAAATCTTGGACATGCTAAGCACCTTTAAATTATGAGACCTTTCTCAGTGATAGAAAATGTGCTGATAAATATCTCCATTATTAGTGTTTTTTAGCACTAATAAAAATGGATGATTTTTTTTCAACTAATCACCTTCTATGATGCCCACCTTTTTCTACAACTGACCCCCCCCCCACACACACACACACACACTCATGAACCCCCTTGTTTTAGTTCTCACAACACCCTTTTGTCATCACTTTTCAAGTACCTGGCTACCTATCCACCAATACACATACCTAGGCTTGATCTTGTGACCTCCCTTATGCAATTTGAATCCCTTTCCCACTACCCCAATCCTATTTTTTTCTATATTTTATAGTATTTCTGTTTATTTATATACATGTCTACAAACATATTTTTATTCATATATATATATATATTCATATAATTATTTTTAAATAATTTTATAAAATATATATTTGTGTGTGTATGATATATATATATATATATATTCATATATATATATATATATATATATTATATATTAATATTTATTTACATATATTTGAATATAAATATAGATATATATATTTTTAATATATACACAAATATTTATATATAAATATTATATATAAAATTGTATAAGTATATATATATTACTATATTTTTTTAATTTAAAAATTGTAAGATTTATTTTAAATAAAATGGATAATTATTATTTTTATATGATTTATATAATTATGTTTAAATACAATTTTAAAATATGCATATATATTTTATATTTAAATATAAATTTTTTACATCAAATATATATTTATATTTCTATATATTTACATATTTATTTATACATTTTACTTATAATTGTATATTTAGATACAAAATTTTAATAATGTATTTAAAAATACTTATTATAAATAAATTTATATACTATATTTAATGATAATTAATTATTTACAAAAATGTATTTACATATTATGTATATATATGATATTGAGGCACACACATCAGAAAATATGTACACACACACATACACATTTATATTTTGCACATACACATTAAAATATATACATATATGTATTTATTTACATATATTATAATATAAACATACATATTTTATTATGTCACACACACACACATATATATATAAACATTACATGTACATGTATATTTATATATTTATAAATACATATTTACAGAATTTTATAAGGTAAATGAAACGGTTAATTTTTTATTTTAGATAAAATGAATAATAAATATTTATTTTCATATAGTTCGTTTATTTAAAAATACATTTTTATTTAAATATGTATAAAAACTTATTTATGCAATTGATTTATTATATGTAAATATAAGAAAGTATGTATATTTTTAATTAAAAAATTTAAATTATGAAAAATGAAAAACTTTCAAAACCAAAATATTAATATGAATTTATTCTTTGAGAATAAATTTAGTCTCCAGTTAAAAGAAAAATAATAGCTTCTTAAATGAATTTGAACACCCATTTAATGTTAAAAAAATATGGCATCCGAACAAAAAATCAGTTTTTGAGGCCTTTCGAGCCTTTTCGACCTCCAAAAAATAATGTTTTCTGTCCTCCTAGTCCACATGGTGTAGATCATTTCATAAACACTGATTTTATATGTTGTATATCCTAAATTGACACCAATATCAAAATGTATGGTTATTTGAAGTTCAAGTCAAGTTTTCAAATTATCATACACCGTTCATTAATTGATTGAATTTTTATGACATCCAATTGTTATTAAATGATAAAAAATCAATAATGATTAGAAAATAATTAATTAATATTAATTTTTAATAAATTTAGAAGCAATGTGTTCACTAAATATTTAATATATTAAATTTAAACACATATTTAATCTATTACAAATCATATTATATTTATTTCAAAATAAATATATTTATATATTAATATATGAATATTAATGATATATAATTTTTCTATGAAATATACCTTTTATAAGCCCTAAAAAACTGCTGATAAAGGTGTCTTTTATCATTGCTAAAATAGGAAGCACTGATAAAGATTACCTTTATCTGTCCTTTTTTTAGTACTGATAAAAGCCACCCTTTATCTATGATTTTTTATCCCTGATAAATGAAATTTTTATCAGTTATAAATGTGTGTTGTTAAAAGACCCCTTTATTAGTTCTAAAAATATTAGATTTAGTTCCCTAGAACCAACTACTTCATACATTATATTACATGTATATTCAAATTGGTGACTATTAAAGGTAAATATCTTATCACATATTGATTGTTCATCTGGATAACATTGACATGATAATTTCATTGAGTATGTTTCCCATTGAAAAGGTCATAGAAGTTCACCACTATGATTAAAACCTTGAAATACCATTATGATATTCTTAAAAATAGTTCTACAGTTGGATATCATACTATAATAGGGAACATAGTGTATAAATGGTTAGGTGCAAGTACTCCTAACCGAATGAGACTTCTTCTCATAAAGTTCATACTTGGTAATCTCCAAGATGTGATACTATAAGGACAAACCCATTATTAGAAATTCCACATGTTTTGGTGTCATCATATATTCCTATCTATGAAAATGTGTATTGGTCCTTAAACATTTAGATTATCATTAATGCATTTCATAAATAAAACACTTGGATTTATTGATGAAAAATATGACTCCATATGTTCCTGATAAGTAGGTTGCATTGGGTGACTCATGAATGACATGTTATTAATAGATATTTCAGGGAATGATTTTACCCTTCCATATTTATGGATGTTGATATATCAGCTCTTTGATTAGAATAAAACCATCACGTTAAATTCCATAGCCATGGTGTAATGATGTGTTTATTTCAGATATTCAATGAAATACTTATCAATAATATTGGTTAATGAAACATATTTGAAACATAGTTAATGAGACATTGTGATAAAGGGATTATATTATAAAATGAGCATTCATATGTGGTTATCTACATTATGACATTATGTTTTTTCTCATGGGTTCTATAACCAATTGATAAATAGTAATATTTGACTTTAAGAAAATCCACCTAATGCTATTGAGAAATAACCCTGTAGTTCCACACACTAAACATTTCCACTATTCTTAATTAACATCTATTTGAATTTAAATATTAGAAAAATATTATTCTCAAGATAGAGGAATAATTTTATTCAAGTTTTATTGATCGCTAATATTTTAATGAAAATAATTAATTACTTATTCCTTAAAAAATAATTTTTTTACTTATGTGAATATTGAAAACATATTTATTCTAGGGGTTATGAATAAAATATTTATTTTATTAATGAATGAAATATTTAATTAAATATTTGTTCAGGTATTCAATAAATGTAGATTTGTTAGAGTAGAGTAAGATTAGGTCTGGTGATAAATATTTATTTTCAAGACCGTAAATAATATTTATAATTTCACATGTTAGTGCACATATAGAATATTATTATTATTATTATTATATCGAATGGGGTTGTAAAGGATTTAATATTATTTAAGGTCCATAACACAATTAAATAATACTTTTAACCAAAAAAAATAGTTCAATAAAAAGATAATTATGTTTAGTATGAAAGGTTAATTGAGATTTTAGAATCATTGTGCACAATAGAAATCTATTTCCACTATTCCTTCTCTATTCCACCTAAGAAAAATAAATGTAAGAGGGATTACTTCAATATTGAATGAACTAGAAGTGATCAACACAAATAATGAAACATAATTGATTCACCCTGATAGCACCCAAAAACCAATTGGCATCACTCGATGATCAATGGAAAGTTTTTGGATCATATCTCTAAGGATTGAACACTTGGATCCTCCCTAACGCAATTATGTTAATCCAACAACAGCTTACATACTCTCAAAATAATTATCAATTAATTTTTCTAGAAAATTTATCCCTTTATTAAAATATTAAAAAAATTATAAATTTGATGTGCAAAGATCTTCTTCAGGTTCTAGGTTTTTTATTATATCAGTATTTGATAGAAAATTTTAATTGGTAATAGTATTCAATTCATGTAAAATATTGCAAATGACCCATCCAGTCAACAAAACCATTTTGATTTATCAAATACTCATGTTCTCCCACTGTGCCACCAACCAATAAGTAGTAATATAGTATACATATTTGAAATTTATAATTATTTATTTGATTGTTGGTCATTATGTTAAATAGTTATTAGATATTTTTCCAGAATTATTCATTCTCTAATACAATTTTAACTAACATTTTTCTGACATATTAGTCATCATCAAGTCATTTTTTATTTTTTTTATTCTTTATTTATGCATTAATAATTTTATGGATGAATGATCATGATCACATAAATAAATGGACTAATGTGAAAATAGGGAATGTAAATAAATTTAATATGTGTAAATATTTTATCAAAAAATAGTAAATCACTTATGTAAAATAAACATAATATTAACAAGACATGTAAAAGATAAAACAATGTAATTTTACAAATAATAAATAAAGTCGTTCATTATAGTATTATGTTCGATAGAGCCTTCCATTTATTAATTTGGAATTAATCCAATAGAACTAAGTGTTTGAACAACCCTTATTGGGGAACTTACTTTTATAAGAGGAGTTCTTGTTAAGTTTTTGGGTAGACTTAACCATTTTACATAAATAGGATTATCAGTTTCTAGACATGGTGTAATTTGGAAGCAAGTGTTGAGGAAATCCAAGTCATGATTTTATGATTGGGGAAACCACTCGACGAATCAGGGAGATGCAAGCCTATAGTTGGAAAATAACTTCCTACCTAAATAACTTCAAATAGATTAACCAAAACTTATTTAGATTATGCGAAGGGGCATATTGATACTTTCCACTAGAATGGAATTACAACTAAACATTTTGAGTCCAATGGTGAGGTTTTTGGGGCATGATAAAATAATGGGATAATTTATAAAATTAAATTCATTATGAATCTCATTAGTTGTAATTATGTAAAGTTCAAATAATCTATTTTAATTGTTGTAGAAATGGAATGTAAAACCATTAAAACTATGTGGTCATTACATAACATAGGTTATGTACTTATAAATAAAAATTTTAAGATATGGTATAATTTTCCACATGATGTATCATTCACAAAAATAATTGTATTATGTGTCAAAATACCATTTTTCATGTTCTTCCACCATATAATGTGAGTGAAGGTGATAAGGATTCATGAAAATGATTTATAGATCATTGTTCCCATGTCTATTTTATTATATTATCAACTATTCCCGAAGGTTTTAAGACACAACATAAGGACATGGACTCTTACAGCATAATAAAATATCAATATTCATTTATAAATATAATGAAATGATGGAAATAAATAAGATTTTCAATGCATTAAATCAATGTAAACAATAAGAATATAATATTTACACTGATCATGCATTCATAATTCTGGGGTTATATTGATCAGTTGATAAAATTAGAATTTTAATTGGAAAAAAATTTATTAATTAATCTTATATTTTTAACCTTTCCACTAATGTTATCATTATTTTCCCAGTCCTGGATATATGAAATGGATAATTCACTCATGAAACATTTTTCTATCCTTATCAAATCATATAGGGATTGGTTAAACTTATTTCTCTACCTATTTGGGTGAATGGTTTGAAAGCCAAGGATGAAGAACCCATGTATAATATAAAGCCAGAAAATCATTATAAAATCCTTTAAAGAGACAAATGATACAAGGGTAGTAGAATGAAAAATATGATATTTACTTATTATATAAAAATCATGGACACTAGAAAAGAAATTGTAGTAAATTGATGAAGTGAAAAGATTCTTCCACTTCAAGTATATTCATCATGATTCAATTCACCAATTTTATATTAAATAAAATATTATTAAACATATAAATGTATTTAAATATAAGAAATGAACATGAATAGAGAGTTTATATAGTGAACTCAAAAGGAGGTGAGAAAGGGATATTCTTGTATCATATATGGGGAGCTCACTAGTTCTCATTTCTAGATTGGATTGATTCAAGTTTGTCACAAGTGTTACCATTACATTTATCTCAGTGCCTGGAGAAACACAACGAGACATGATTCCATTTTTGGAATAAATTTTGTTATAGTACTTTAATACTAAACTAATGGTTCTTTAACTCTTGAATCACAAGTATCCATTACAATGAATGTTAAGTATAAAATTTAAGACTCTTATTTGATTATGGAAATATAATTTTTTATCATATAAAACTGAAAGTAGTTTACATGTTTATACCCATGAAATTGTTTTAATCTTAAATTGAGCTAAGATATTAGATATACAACCAAGTTTATTATCATGTTTTATATAGATAAATTATCTTAAATAAATATACTTCTAAATTATTTTATAGTTAGTTATAAATGTTCATGTGTACTATTCTAAAGCTAAAGGCTACTTTAAATAATTCAAGAGATTCAATTAAGAAATTATTGAAATGATCAATGATTTAAATGAATAGACTTGGTAATGGTTGAGGAATCTCCACGATGTCTTATCAAGGAACATATTATCTAAGTAATAATTGATGATATATGTGGAGTAAATTTTATCCCTAAATCTCATTTCCTTATATAAATCAATGATATAATGGTAAAAGGAAGATCAATGATGGGTCTCAATATATTAAAAATCATTAACTATTCCTTTAAAGACTTATTTTTAAATAATAACAAAATATCTTAAAATATTCCAACTATATTTTATAATATATTTGAAATAAATTTTTATATGATAAGAATATATTAGGACACTACCATAAGTGTTTTTTGAAAATTTATTTTAAAAAATAAGCATTAACTACAAACAAACATTAAAACACTAAGATATATCTGACTTAATAATCACATATCCACTAAGGATATTAACATCACATCATGATTTACTATATTTACATATGGGATCCTATATCCTAAAATTTAGAGGGATAATAATTAAATTTTATGGGATCAGAATATAGATGCACAAGGGTTGGCATATGAATACTATATTCCACTAAACCTAGTGAGAGGATTAGTTCTAGAGAAACATACTACATTGGAATTTATAACCAAATAGGTGGTTTATGTTCACCTTAGTGGATGATACATATATTATTTATTTATAATAAATATTTACATAAAAAAGAAATTAAAGGTATTATGATATGGTAGAAAAGTATGTATTAATTCAAGTAATGTACACCATGTATCAATAATAAGGGATTCCTTAATTTGAGTATTTATCATACAAGATAATACTGTTGATTATTAAAGAGAAACCAGACATGGACGATATAATATGGTACCATGAAAAAATGAATTATTTTTTAATGGTCTAGTCTATAACAAAAATCTATACACCAATCATCGTGACTAAAATTATTTTTTAATTCTTCTTTGTGAAAGAATATTTATATGATCACCATATTGGCCTATTGGTTTTCAAATACACCTCATTTATAGGATTCCTTATGGAATATTCCTATATGACATGACTAAAAAGGAGATACAATGGAATATTCCACCTAGGAATAAGAAAAAAGGGTTAGTGAAACCAATAAATATCAATAATATTTACATATTACAGAGATTCATTCAAGAATAAATTTGGCATAATAATCATATCACTTTTATTTGGAAACAAATTAGTACCATGTGTCTTGAACTGGTTAGTGGGAGTGCTATAAGTTTTGAAGATAAATATATTGATAACATATGGAAACAAATATTGAGTCTTAGAAATTTGTTAAAACTAAAGAATAAAATTTCTCCAAGTATGACTTAAAGTAGAAAATGTTATTTAGGGATAAATATCTAATGAATAAATTAAAGGGTTAGATAAATCAATTCATAGTACATATATTAAAAATTCAATACTGAATTGTTGTTACCAGATAATACTTCCAATAAAACATGCATGATAATTGGAAGAGATTATTGATATTAAAATAATTTCAAAAGATTATGTTCCATGAATTTATCTCATTTCCATGATATGTAATCTCATTTGATATTACTAATTCATAATTCATAGAAGGTAAATAAAAAATAAATCTAAACTAACTACATCAACTTGTTGGTAGATTTATCTGATAGTAATTAGAAAAGTAGAACTTGATGAGTTATTTTTGTTTGGAAAAGTGAGAATACTAGTGATCAATATAATTGAACACATGTCTTCATTTTATTCAATTTGATCTAGTATCATAGAAAAGGATATGGTAATATGGAATAAAAACTTGTTACACCCATGGGTTTCCAAATCTTCAATATCCAGTACATTACTTATTTTGATGCAGCTTATGAAGAAAATTATCAATTTCATGTTATAATTTTGGGTTATACCAAATGAAAGAGTCTAATCATTTTATGGATAAACTTTTACTATGGCCTCAGTCAGAATGTCAATAATTTGGAATGGGGAAAAAAGATAGACACTCTGTTTCATCACTAAGTGAGTTATTTTCTAAAGGTAGTAATGTTGGAGTTAGTATATTTTCCACAAATACATGTGGATTTACCAACCCTAGTCATGGACACATGATAGAAGCAACACACATTGTCATACATCATGAATTAATGTTCAACATGTGAGAACTCACTAGTCATTACAAGTTATCTGAAGTGCATGTGGGATTCTACTAGAGTTGGTTCCCAATATCCAACTACATTATACTTTAGATTAAATGAATATTCAATGATTGAATACTAATATAAATATATTATCACATATTGATTACTATTCTTAATAAAAATGATGTTATAATGTCGTAGAGTGTTTTCTATGTTGATAGGGTAATAAAAGTTCCCCACTATAATGAGAACCTTAAAATTACATGATTATATTATTAAAATTAGTTCTATTATTGAATGATGTAATAGGTTAGGGAACATAGTATATAGTCTATCAAGTGTGAGTACTCGTAATCAGATGAGTCTTCTTATAATGAAGTTCACTCCTTGTAATCTTAAATACCAGAGATTATGAGAACATACAAACCATTATGAATTTAAAATGTTTTGGTATCATCAGATATTCTTATTTGCAAGCATATTTATTGGTCTGTATACTTTAATATTATCATTAATTCATTTCATGACCCATGGACTTAGATATATAGATGAAAACTATTACTCTATATGTTCATGGGAAATGGGGTGTGTTGGGTGAATCATGATTGACATGTTATTAAAGGATAATTTGATGAAGTATTTATTCCTTAATCTTATAGGAAGGTTAATATCTCATCCACTCTAATTGGAATAGAATCATCACATTAAATTCAATTTTCATGGTGTAACAACATGTTTATTTCAGATAGTCAAAGAATGATGTCTCCATCATATAGGTTAATGCTACCAATGTGCAACCTACATGCTGAGATATTACAACAAAGTGATTATATTACACAGTGAATGTTCATGTGTGGTTGTTGATGTTGTAGCATTAAGTTCATTCTGTTATATACCTTGATGAATTGACAAATAATAATCTTGGACTTTAGGAAAACCAACCTAATGTCAATAATAAATAATCCTAGGGGTCACATATTTATTGTTTCTATTAATATCAATTAAATTCTATTTGAATTTAATTATTGGAATAAATATTATTCTTAAGAGAAATGAGTAAATTTATTCATTATTTATTGATAGATAATATTTTCAAGGTAATAAATAATTAATTAATTATTAATAAATAATTTATTCAGTTTTTTGAATATTTAATAAATATTTATTCATTGAGTCGTTAATAATATATTTATTATATTGATGAATTTATTATTTAATTAAACATTTATTTGGGTACTCAATAAATATCAAGGAATTGGAGTAGACCAAGATCATGTCTAATGATGAATATTGATTTTTAATTGGGTAAATTATATTTAACATTTCATGAGTTTGTGGATGCCATAAAATAGTAATAATATTATTATTATATGACATGAGGTTTGAAAAGGATTATAATATTATTTATGGATCGGTACACAATTAAATAATACTTTTTAATATAAAAATCATCTCTATAAATATATGGTCATGTATATTATATTAGGTAAATCGAGATTTAAGAATCATTGTGGAAACATAATTCTCTCTCCTTTCCACCTCCTCTCTTCCTCTCAATAATGAGAAACAATAAACAAAATTCTTTCAAGATTGAAGGAAATATAAGTGATTAACATGAACAATGTAAGACAATTGATTCACTACACTAGCACTAGGAAATCAATTGGAGTTGGTTGAAGATCAAAAGGGAACGTTTGGATCCCCTCTATAAGGATTATACACTTGGATCCTCCTGAACACAATGAACGTAATCTGAAAAGCGTTTACGTATGATTAACAACAACAATGAAGAATGTTTTTGACAAGGTATCCCATTAAATTAATCTTAAAAAATTATTTATAAATTTAATGAGAAAAGATCCACTCCAAGTTCAAAGTATTCATTTATATCAATATTTGATGGAAAATTTCATTGGTCATGGAATTCACGTAGTGCACAATATTATGAAAGATCTATCGAATCGAGAAAACTTTTATAGTTTATAAAAACCTCAGGTGATTCTATTTTGTATGGAACCTACAAAAAAATCTGATAAAGGCCACCTTTATCAACAATAAAACAAAATTAATGATAAAGGAACCTTTTTTCAGTGTTTCATTTTAGCAATGTTAAAGTTTATTTTATCATCAATTTTTTTAGCACTGATAAAGTCACCCTCTTTATTAGAACATTTAACTAATGTTGAAGTTCACGTGATCTATAATGGAGGTGGTTATGGAACAACATGGGAGGGGCTGTTGTCTTTTTTGGAGCATGGATGTTATACCAATGGTTTAGAAAACCATCAGTATAGAATGTGTACCCAATTTTTAATAAAATCGTGGAAAAAAGTAAATCTCGGGGAACTATACCAATGGTTTCAAATAAACTGTTAGTATAGAGCTATCCCCATAGCGTGTATACCCATGGATTAAGAAATAGTTATTATATCCTATAAGAATGGTTTACTAGCTGATAAAAACTATTTAATTTTTTTTAATATTTTCAGTTTCCTATTGTGACTATAAGTCATTAGGAAACAATGAAGTCCCAATCATCATAACTCCAAACCATGATGATTCATATCCCAAAAGAACATCATGATGCTCAGAGAACCAGAAATCCCTCAAAGTATAAAGTTGATATCTAGTTATATGTCACATCTTAATGGAAACCCAAGGGTGATTGTGGAATCACATGTTTCGAAATATTTATGTGAATCACCATTCTCCCACAAAACATCTAGAAACTATTAATGAGGTCATTCTCCTTTCTTGAGTGAACATGCTAGCCAGGGGGTGCCAAAAGCTATCATTAGTAATCACTGATGTCGTGCCACTATACATAAAAGCCATGGGGTTACTTCCTTTACTAATAATAGATGTTGGTCAAGGGGTTATTAACCCCTACAATCACAATGACTTGGTTATGATGTAAAGGGGAGAACGTGAAACGTAAGAGAGAGTCCTACTTTTTCACCCTATTCATAGGAGAAATCAGTATGTTGATCTTAATATTTGAACTATGCAGACCCATTAACCCAACATAACCTCTCTAAAACATTATTTTGGGACCGAAACACTATTGAGTAAGAGACATGCATTGATGGAGTACTGACCTAATTGAGAAAGGAATCATCCCTTAAGAATCCAAGGGAGTACAAAACCATATATGTTGTGTTTGTGGCACCCAAACCTCATCTAAATCGAAGGATTATAGACCCCAAGATAATCTGAAGAACCCACATCCTAAGTATATGTGGGAGTATTTAACTCCATAAAAAAAATATGATGCACCTATGCCCTATCCCAACATCCCATCAATGGAGTGTTGACACTAAGAATGTTCTGATCACCATTTCTTATCCTTGTCATCGACCATGTGGATGTAAAACAAAAATATGTCTATCCCTACTAACAAATGGACTCAGATGATCTAATTGATCACACTGTTATGATCTATGTAGAAAAAATAAAGATAGGATAATAATTCATTGAAAACATGCAACAGATGAAAGGCATAAATTTTATCATATCAAACATAAAGACATGTTACTACTACTACTACTACTATTATAAAATAAAAATTTAATAAAAGTTGTTAGGGGATCAAGGATTCTTGTGGCATGGTTTATTCCTAAAATGACCTCCACTCTAACTCCCAATACTACTAAAACTACTACTACTACTACTAGTGGTAGTATTATTGTAAAATAAAAATATAACTAAAGTGGTAGGGGGATCAAGGATTCACATGGCATAGATTCCATATAAATTCCCCACCAACCATCATGTGTGGATGGATATCCTCCTGAACTATTAGGCTCGAGCCTAGCCCTTCTCTTACTCCTCCCAGATATCTCACCACTCCCTCGACTTAATTATCCACACCCACCACCATACAGAGATTCCCACATGCATTTGGAAATGCCCCCCCCCCCCCATGAAACAATGTATCATCTATACCACACTGTGCCACTGCACCCTTGCTGGGACTTGGTCGAAGCTGATCTCATACTCACCATTGGTTCGGGGTTACCAAATGTCAACACCTATTTTCCATGCTGGACAGAAAAATGAAAAAAATGGGTGGATTGTAAATAAATTGAGAAAAATAGGAAATCTATGGAAATCTCATCAGAAACACAATTATAATCAAATTAACCATAAATATAAAGGTTTATTTATCACCATCAAATCAAATCCAAATCAATGGATTTTATCATAATAAAATTGAATCTGATATATTCTGATTTTATTTCTATTGTTAGTTGTTCATTAGATAGATGGAACCACCCGTTAATATGTTAAAGGTTGGATATGGGATGATTGGTTTAGTGGATGGAAAAACTTCCAATAATTGAGAACAGTGAGGGAGGGGCTAGAAAAAAACCTATAAAAGGTTAGCGAATCCTCCTCATTTTAGCATCTCAACACCTTTGTCAAAATCGATAGTTATTCATTTATATGTGTGGTATTTTATGAGGGGGTTTCCTCACATATTCAAAAGAGATATTTATAAGGTTTTCTCCTTTTAATAGTGAAGTAGTGTGTATCCACTTTAACCAATAGTGATCCTTCTATTTACCAATGGTTTTTAACCGTTTAATTTTGGGGTTTTTTCCACGTTACATTTGGAGTCACTTATTTAAGTATTTTACACATTATTTTATATTTTAATCATCATATCACCAATGAAATAATAATTGTTTATTCTAAAAGAATTATCAGAAGGAGATGTTGGCCAAATCATGTTCACTTTTTTGCGTATTATTAATTCACAGAAATTTTAGTATAATTTGTGATTGTGACTCTGGTTGATCGTTAAAATCAGAAAAAAAAAAGTTATTTAGATTATAAAATATGTCGTTTTGAAAAATATTAGGTTCTATATTGATGGTTTGTCTATGTAGAGGTGAAATTAGAGATTAATAAATTCAATGGAAATAATTTTCTGTTGTGGAAAAAGAAGATGCTGGTAGTGTTGTGGAAGAATAATTATCTATTGGAAATTAGAGAAAGACCAATAGATGTAATGATGGAGGATGGTTTCAGTGGGAGTTGGAATCATGATATGGAGGGAAATATGGTGAGAACTTCTAGATGTGGAGATATAATATTCATTGAAGCTGCAACGAATGTTGGAAGTAGGAAATATCTCAACGACGTAAGGATAATCAAATCTGGAGAAAGATGACACATAACATCTCGATGAGAATTGTTTGATCAGTATGAAACTAAACCTAAAGGACTTGTGTACAAGGGGAATTATCACAACTGGATGATAATTGGAGTCAGTATCATTAAAATTAATAAGTACATTTATATTCCTTGAACAATCCAAGTAGTATTTCATGTGAAGGACTTGAAGAAGAACACATTGTCTTTGGGAAAATTTGATGATATCAGATGAAAGCCTCACACTGAGAATGTATTGATATGAATTGTAAAGGGAATTCATGTGGTGATGAAGGAAAACAATATCTTTATGAACCTATATGTGATTATGGGTGAAAGTTATAACAATGAGGAGATTTTTGTCACATTAACTACCTCCAAGAAATCATTGATGATGCTATGGAATTAGAATCATGCCATATTTCCGAATGAGAACTAAGGATTATTTCAGATTATAAGTTGTTTTATGGGATTAAAAAGGTATCCTTACCATATTGTGAGCATTATATTTTGATCAAGAAACACGGGTTAATGTTTGGGATGATAACTACATGAAGCAAGGAGATCTTAGAGTTGATCCATTCCAATGTTTAAAAAGCACCAGTTATGTCCCTAGGATGAGCAATGTAATTTATATCATTCATTGATGATTATTCAAGGATATTTTGGGTGTATCCAATAAATAGGAAAGGGAATGATTTTAATGAATTTAAAACAATCAAATCAAATAATGTTATTGAATCTGTAAATAAGATCAAGTGTTAGAGGACTAAAAATGGTGGAGAATATACAAGAGAAGATTTTGATACTTTGTTTCAATAAGAAATAATAAATATATGGTTTCAAATAGAAAAAACTCCTCTTCAGAATGTAGTATCATTGAGGTTTAATATAACTATGTTGGTTAAAACAATGGAGATGTTGAACACTGTATAAATTTTCAAAACATTTTGGACAGAAACAATGAATATCACTTATTATGTGATCAACAAATTTCATTCACAAGTGATTGATCTGAAAACACCAATACAGAGGTGGAATGGAAAACCCTCTGTCTATTCTCAATTATATACTTTTGGAATTTCTGTATATGCATTTTTTAATGAGCAGGAATGATCAAAGTTGTATTTAAGATCTATAAAATGTGTCTTCTTAGGATACATTGATGGTGTGAAGGGGTATCATTTGTGGGACCCCATCCCCTAAAAAATTTTCATCAAAATGGATTTAATTTTTGAATAAGACTAATTGAAAATGAAAATTTTTGGAGGCAAGAAGAAAGAGAATACAAAAACTAGAAAAGTCAAGGAAGAAGAAAATTCTAAGGAAGAATCAGTTTCCTCTCAGGAATTTTCAGAGCATGATGATCAAGTATTGGTTATGTCTGGACCATGATAGTCAACATGGGAGAAAAGAGCACCAGTATGACACTTGAACTATGTCACTGAGAGAAATATTATGAACTAATTATTGTTGGATGATGGAGGTCAATATTCTTTTATTGAGGAGACCTAGAGTTCAGATGTGTCCTTATAGATACCAGTGATGAAAGAGGAACATGAAACCCTATATAAGAACAAGAATTGGTATCCTATTCCATTACCTAGTGGAATGAAGGCTATTTATAATAAATGGGTCTCTAATATCTAATGGGATAGAAATACTAGGTGGAAAGATATCATGAAATATTAGTTATCAATGGATATTATCAGAAGTAATGTGTTGATTTCAATGAAATATTTTATCTTGTTGTTAGAATGATGAAAGTATGGATAGTTATGGATATGTGAGATACATACTGTTTACATCTAGAGTAGCTAGATGTGAAGCCTTATTTTCTCCATGGTGATCTTGTAAAAAGATCTATTTTCTCCAACCAGAAGGTTATACAGAAAAAGGCATAGAGAACCTGGTTTTATGGTTGAAAAAATTTATGTATAGTCTAAAGAAATCACCGAGGTGTTTGTATATGTCATTTGATTCCAATATCATGGGCCTTAGATACAATAGACTTCATTCAATTCCTTCTGCATATTTTGGGGGTTTGAAAGATAATGATTTCTTTATAATTCTATTGTATTTGGATGACATATTGTTTGAACCCCCCCCCCCCCCCCCCCACAATGATCACATTTAGGAGATGAAGGCACAATTGTTGAGGTAGTTTGATATGAAGGACTTGGGACTAGAAAACAAGAGTCATGGGATGTAGATTTACCGAGATATAAATAATGGGAATATTTTGATATCATGGAATAATTACTTATATAAAGTCTGTAAACACTTCAAAAAGATATATTGTAAGATAATATCCAACTAATTCCTATTAATTTCAAATTTTCCACTATAATGAGTCTATGTAGATAAGAAAAGAGGATAAAGATGTCTTGAGTACTATATACATCAGAAGTGGGGAGTTTTTTTATTTTCTATGGTTTGTACTAGTCCTGACATTGCACATGTAGTGAGAGTAGTTAGTCAGTACATAGTAAATCTAGGATGTGAGCATTAGAGAAAATTGAAAAGGATCCGGAGATATGTCAAGGAGATCTCATATGCTGCATTATGTTATGGAGGATAATATTTCACAACCATAGAATATATTAATTTAGATTTTGTATGAAATATTGATCAGAGAGAACCCACTAATGGTTTTCTGTCTACACTTTCCAGAGGAGTTGTGAGATGGATTTAAAAGTTACAGTCAGTTGTGGCTTTATCCAAGATAGAGGTAGTGTACATGGAAACTAAATATGCTTTCAAAGAGGATATTTGGATGGTAATGTTGTTGGAGGAGATCGAGTAAACACATGAGTAGATTCCACTATTTTTTGATAGCTAGAACACCTTTCACATTATAAAAAAACATATTTCCATTCCAAGATGAAGCATATTGGGTAAAATATCACTTTGTCTGAGATATAGTCGAGGAAGGAAGTGTGGACATGCATAAACTTCACACTAAATTAAATCTGGTAATATTTTTTAATGAAGGCGATTGAATTCAATAAATTTAGATAATTTAGATCCTTGAGTGGCCTTGGAAAAACATTAGTAACATGATTGAAAAATATAAATGAAGTGGGGAGTTTTTATTGGTACTCAATCAAATATCCTATTGGTAGATATGTTGGTAGTTTTTCATTTGAATAATGACGGTACCCCCTTGATCTGTCAAAGGGAGGGCAGGCGGAGGTAGTTTTGGTGGGTTTCCAACCCCACCAACCATTGAGATAAGTGGGAGAGGGGCTCGCAGCAACCTATAAAATGCTAGGGCATCCTCTCCATCTCATCATCTCATCAAATTCATCATCATTGACAATTATTCATTTATATGTGTTGTATTTTATGAGGTGGTTTCACCACATATTGAAGAGATATATTTATTTTTCATTCTCCTTATAATAGTGTGAGAGTGATTATCCACTTTTACCCATAATGATCCTTATATTTTCCTATGGTTTTTACCCCTTTCATTTTGGGGTTTTTCCATATTACATCTTGTTTCAGTTATTTATTCATTTTCACTTTATTTTTTATAGTAATTATATTTGTACCAGTGGGACAATCATTTATTTTCCTAATACTTTCTTTAAATTTAAATTATTTTAAGATTTCCCCAACACACCCTATTTATTGGGATATGAACACACTAAAAAAATGATGAAAACCAAATAGAAATAAGATGTCCAAAAATTTGGTGCACTATGATCTGCCCAAGATTCTAGTTCCATAAAAATAAATCATCTATCTTTGATGTTTCTCATCCCTCATCATAGTTATAAAGGTTGGTGTTTTTGAAGTGGAAAATCAAGTTTATTTTCCAAACAAGTCCCATTAAAATTGTCTTTATTATGACCCATACATTTAAATAATCTTTTGTTACATATTCAGGAGGTTGATCAAAAGTTTCGATGATTTTATACACTTTACTATAGTCTTTAGTTACGTTGAATGAATTAATTTACTCATATTTCACATTCCATCATATTATATTAGATTTAGCATCCTTGAAGTTAGATGGATTATAATTCACTGATGGAAAATACAATATTGCATACTCATGTGTTGCTTCCATTCCCTCATATATTTATGAAAATATTAAAACATTTTGGCGACATATATGATAAAGTTCTCATTAAATTTCTTCTTACGTAGGACTATGTAACGACGGTGTCATTGGTTCTTCAACTCCATGTTCCTCTATTGATACATCTTCAATGTTTAATTCATCTTTTAGAGTGTGTTTCGCCTCTCTAGAATCATCATATTGATTCTATTTCCGAGAAACCTTTTCTTAAAATTAAAAAATATACTAGAAACTAATCTTCTTGTTGATGTTATTATACAATAAATATCCAATTTCTTGATTTATGTATCCCATAAGGAGATAGATCACATCATAATCCTCGAGTTTTTTTATTTTGCCTCCAGGATCTTGACATAGACAATGGAACCAAACACCATAAGATGACATATAATTGGTTTGTGAGTACTCCATGATTAATGTGGAACTTTGAATCAATATTTTTTTGGGGCATCTATTGATTATATATACTAAAGAGAAATATTCTTCAGCCCAGAAATTCATGGACACTCTATTGTCTTTCAATATGCTTCTTGGTATGTTGAGAATGGTGAGATTATTCCTTTTAGATATTCCATTCAGTTGGGGTGTTTAATTCAGTCTATGTCATTGAATAATTACATGTTTTTTGACATAATCATGAAAACATCAAAGGTTCACTCCCCACATTAATTATATCACAAAGTTTTTATCCAATTTATTCTTTGATTTTACACTAGCGCCTTGAATTATTTCAATAATTCAAACACTAATAACTTAAACATTAGAAATTTTTTCTATGTTTTCTCCATATTAAAATTAATATATGATTGGAAGTACCTCATTTTTCCAATTTATTTTGGATTCAATGGACCACAAACATCAGTGTAGAATAACTCCAATGGCACCACAACTTTTTAGTAGGCCATTATTGGAAGGATTTTTATATATATCATTCACATATTTGGATCATTTTTCTAATGATAGGAAGACCACTCACCATCTTTTTATGTACTAATAAACATAAACATTCAAATTTAAATATAATAACCTTACATTATATATCAAATTTTTATCATCAATTACTGCAATTAAACATCATGGTATGTTTCATAGGATTATAAGAAGAAACACGTGATTCTTCACCATTTGTAAATTTTTATCATCCTTTTTCATAAAAAATCACCATTAGTTTATTTTAAGGCTAAAGATAAATCCCCTTTCCACCAATTTCCTGATCCTCAATATGTTGATCTTTTTGTGGGTTACATAGTAGATATCAAAGATGAAAGCATGATGGTCATATTTTTTTTTGATCTGAATATTTAATATTTTTTGTAAATATATTATTAAGACCCTACCAAATAAAATATCACAATGAACCCCCTCATCTAGGATCGTAAACAAGTTCTAGTGTCCTGCTAAGTAATTGCTATCTCTAGAGTCAAGATACTAATAACCTTGATTTTTTGTTAATGTTTGTGCCTTCAATACATGAGACTCTCCAAAAATATCTCATTCTTTATTGATATGTTCTTCTTCAGTGTTATTCTCTATGGGATGTTTTATCCCAAAAAAATTATTGTAATGTTTGTATTTTTGAAAGATATAGCATTAAACATTTTTTTTCCTTTATTGGTTGTTGAATCCTCTCCATTTTATTTTTTCTCATTTATATGGAGTATAGTGTTGATATCCACTACCTCCTAAATTTAGGATTCTTCCTCTATGTTCTCATCTTCTTAGATAAGATTATTTTCCATATAATCCTCAGTATTTCCTCATTGAAATTTTCATCCTTTTTCCTTTCAGAATTTTTGAGATACAACATTTACTATAGGTCATGATTCACTCCATTGGTATCACATCAGTGGTTCACCTTTAGTTCATGTGCTTGTAGATATCCAATGATTTAATTAATACAATTAATCTCCATGTATTTAGTTTATTATAGGGAAATGACGATGTAATTAAATATTGGATCTCAGGATTGTAAAATTTTCTCACATACCTACATGTCAAAAATGTATTCTCTATTTCTTCATAGTTTTATCACTCTAACCATTATATGAGTATAATACTTGGCAATAGTTTCATAAGATTTCAATTGTATTTGAGCTTACCTTGTTGAGATTGAATTCACATATGCTTCACTCTATTGGGACCTTTGAATGCTTTGTGAATATTTTCCCATATCTCCTCTAAATATTTTGATCAAGAGATTATCTCAAAAAAGGATTCATCATGGCCATTATAAATGATGAACATAACCTTGAAGCCTCACTTACATTACTCCTAAATATTTTCCTTTTTAACTTCCGAATGATCATCCTCCGTGACTTTGGATTCTTTCTTGGTGCATCCATCCTCCATGGTGTCCACAACATATTGGGAACCAAGGAGTGCTAAAATTTGGTTGTACCAATTGTCATAATTTTCTTTCATCATCTTCAAGATGAGATATTATGAAATACCATTCCCTATGCAAATTAAAATAATATTTTGGATGGGAAAATATAAAATGAAGTCTCTTGTTTTTTTGAGTAGTGCGTACTGCTATTTTTTCAGAAGTGGAGACTAATTTTTTTCCAAAGTGTGGGCTGCTGTTTGTTTCGCATAACACAAATGAATAGAGAAAATAATTTTTTCACTTTATATGAATTTAATAGAGTATGAGGATGTCAAGATGGATGTGAAGGGTTCTGGATGGAAATGAAGTGATTTTTTTCACGTTAGAATGCAATGTGGAAGTGATAAAATGTGTGATAAAAAGTAAAAGGATGTGGTTTTTTCCACAAATAGGTTTATGTGTGGTGATGGGAGATGTAGAGAGGAAAAATGGTACAAGTAGGGTAAGTTTTCATTAAAAATAGAGTTTTTTATTTTGAAAATTTTGAGATAGTTGGTAAAATACATGGGAAAAACAATGATTTCAGCCAATTTTTACAAATGAAAAGAAAAAAAGGCAAGGTAGGAAGGAAAATCTCAGACCAAAATTTCAGTAGTCTTAACTATTCATCACCTTCCACATATGATATTGTAATTTAATAGAAAGATATTCCACAGGAATCTCATACAATTATAAGAAACACTTTCAATGTAGAGACCCTAATCTTGACATACATGGACATTACATTACTTTTGCGGAATACTTAGTACATAACAAAAACACACACACAAGGACCGTAATAGTTTAGTGTCTTTGGAAACTCGGAATGTAATCTTCTAATCGTGGTGAAAGATCTTCAACATCTCCCATAAAGATCTTCCTTTTATTAACCTAAAACATTTCTTTATATCCTGGGGAAAAGAAAACATAAAAGGGTGAGCTCAAATGCTCAGTAAGGGTAAACAAAAGAAATATCTATCACATCATATTCATAAGAACATAACATTTTGGAAATCATAACCTGCAGAAGAGATCATAATATCATAACATGGGATAAATCATAGTAGTGAAATGTAATCCCAATAATCATAACTTAAAACTTGAAACTTTGTGTCATACACACATAATCATAGATAATCATTTCTTATTAGTTAAGACTCATTGCCAAGACTATCTTAGTGGAAAAAGTCCATTTCTGAACCGAGTTCACTCCTCGTTTCAGTCCTGTTTCAATGAACCGGTTTAACCTGCCGTTCCAGCCATGTCTATCTCATGAGATATAAAATATTTACCCAATGCATTAGAGGGAGATATAGGTCTCACCCATCTCATAATGATACCATTCTTATGTGTGCCACAAAATTATAAACCATACATCATAGCATAACCCATGTAATAAAAATGGGATTCTTAAACATCATGACATCATAAAACAATTCATATAAGATAAAGGAATTCAAAAAAATATTTCCATCACAACATAATCAAATCCATGTAATAATAGGGATATAAACAGAACCCTATATTATCTTAGATGGAAAATAATTTTGATAAAACTCTTAAACTCCATTCTTGAGGAAAATATCCTTTCTACTTCAAAAACATTTTTCCTTTCTTAACATGTCATACAATTTTAAACTAAAAAAAGTTGATTAAAAATAAACTTGAAAACTTGTAAAGGAAGATTCTTGGAAATTTTGTTTTAAAAATACATTCATATCGTATAAGTTAAAAAAACATTCTTCTCGTACTTTTGTCGGAAAAGTCAAAAAGTACCTCGTACGAAAAATGACAAAAAATTATTTTCATATCTTTTACTAAAAACTCACCGAAGGGTAAAATTGGATTTAAAAAATTTTAGGTGGATGGAAATAATATTAAATATTGAGTAAACATTGATGTGGATGATAAAATACACCCCAGTAAATACCGAAGTATAAACAATCTCGGATAAAAATGAGATTGTGATATTTCCCTTACCTTAGGTCTGATTTACTTCGTAAGTGTCTGAACGTCCTGTATAATGATTTAAATAGTGTCATTGACTTATTCCAGAATCATAATCATTGTTATGATATCATATATGGTTCACTTATGACTTTATTTTACCCGTTCTTTTGTAAATTCCATGTTAAAGAGCGTTTTGGGTAAAATCGTTTCATTTGTCGTCCGTGTTTTGACTTGTAAGTATTCATTTGATTACTTAGATCATGATTACATAATTCCAGAATATAAAACATGATTTATATATAATATATATTCAGAATATACATATATATAATAGATCAGTAAATGGAAAGAAATACACCGTTCATGGAGACGGTAGGCCGTACGTACGCATGAATGCTGTTTTCGTTTCCTTATTGAGTTGAATGGAATTAAGTAGATGAAATACATATATATACACATAAATCTAGTATCATTATTATGTCATATATTTCATGATTACTTATTTTATATACTTTATAATCATTCATGAATGGTTAATGTGGAGAATGAATCTCATCGCGTCGTGGAGACGGTAGTCCGTGTGTACGCACGAGCGATGATATCATTCTCATGATTGTGGAATTGTATTGGAGTGTATGTATACTATTTCAGAATCAATATAACTTTACAATAATCATATATAGTTATTATGTACACCATTATACCCATCCAAGTAAGGTGGTGGTGGAAAATAGATTACACCACGACGTGGAGACGGTATTCCATACGTACGCACGTGCGGTGATTTCGTTTTCCTTAGGATGGATAGATAGTGAAATAAGGTTGTTTCATACTTATAATAACATATCATTATATTATTGATACTGATGTTAGTACTTCATAATGAAACAACCTAATAAGAAAAAGTGGAAGAAGAAATAAAGTTGAAAGAATTGGTAACGGACATTACCTCTTCTTTGAAGTGCCTCTTTAAGATCTCCTTTTAGGGCACTAAAATTGGTCTTTGAGGAAGAACAGAACCTCTAGGATGTTTCTAGGGAAGTGTATAAGATAATTTGGTAGGGTTTGGCCGAGCTTGAGGGCTCAAAGTGGTGTGAGGAAGAGAGGGAGGAGGTGCCCTTTTATAAGGGAGGAGAGGGGCACCTTTGGAATAACCAAAAATATTATTTTATTATAAAGACACATTCGGTTTTAAATAGCTCCAAATTGATTTATTTCGAAGCTAAGGTGGGGATGGGTCGAAATACTCTCATCCAATATAATTTAGGCAAGTTTAGGTTCCTATTTTAACCTTATCATTTATATTTAACTTTAAGTTAGATAATTTTACTTTTACCGGGTCTTTTTGTGTTCTTACACTATAAGGTTAATAAACTTACTATAACAAGCCAAACGAACACCAAGTTGTTTATTATTAATATATATAACCTTATATAAGTCATTTTTCTGAACCGTAGATTTTTAGGAATAAAATAACAATTAATAATATAATATTTCTTTTAAAAACTATTTTATGTCAATTTTGACACTATTTGGTAATTGATTTTTTTGAAAATCATAACAGACTGATTAGTTCGAAAAAAGATAATTATATCAATAATAACATGTCATATTAACCTATAAAATTAGTGGAATTCATAAAAATTCTCAAATTAAATTTATTTCGGTATTTATAACATCAATTATGTCACTATTTAATTAATAAGATAATTACTGCATCATCATTGTGTCATAAATAAATTAACGTATTTAAAGTCTAAAAATTAAAAATAAAATACCATTATGTAGGAAATAGTTTTATCTTTCTAATGAATATTTATAGTCGAATTTATCTTATGTATAACCTTATATTAAAAATTACTTACTTATTAAACTTTGATTTTAACTATTTTAAACCTTCTTTAAATAAATTAATAATAAATGTCCTAATCTAATCCAAGTGGGCCTAAATGGTCATATGTTATTACTAAGGTTGTTTTTGGTCGAATTTCACTTATCCAATAGAATTAGGACATGTGTTAGGGTAAAAATAATATCATTTTTACCCTTAATTACCCTATTTACTTTTAACCGTGGTAAAAAAAAGTAAAAAGTTACTATTCACCAAAAATTATTTTCATCTCATTGAACCACATTTTACTTACTGACATCAACCTTTTCTCTCGAATTTTTGAAATTCCACTCACAGAAGTGGTAAAATTATGTTTTATGAAAAATTCATTTTTTTAACTACCACTTAGTGGTTTCACTATTCATCAAAAAATGAAAGTTTCCAGAAAAATACTAAAAATTAGGCCAAAGATATATTTGATATTATGAACTGAAAAATGATGTCTGTTTTACCAAATTCAAAACATATGAGTTGCATTAATTAATTTAAAAATTAATTCTCGTCGTCAAAACAAATAGCGTGTTCTTAAGAGATAATAACTATCAAAAGATTGACATTTGTTTATGTCTGGTTTAAATGTGAAATTACATCCAATGACCAAAATTGAATTAAATTGTAAAAATATATTCTAAATATACTTTAAAACCACTCAAATTAATAATTTATCACTATTAATTATTTCTATTAAAAAGGTTGTTTTTAATTAAAATTTAGTAATTTTCACTATTCATCAGAAAATGAAAGTTATCCGAAAAGTAACAAAATTTCACCTTAAGCTAATTTCAATATTACAAATCCAAAATTGAAGTCCATTTTGAAAAATAAAATTTACAAAATTTCAAAAAGTCGTTATTACTATTCATAACGGTTAGTTTTAATAATATTTTAATAGCATATCATTGTTTAGAGAAACTCAGTATTGCGTACAACACACGCTATCGCGGAAGGTCGCTCTTGAGTGTAATGAATCCAAGTTAGGGTTGTGTATTATGCAAGACTCCTTTGTTGTAACTTGCAACACAAGACATCAATAAAATTAAAAAGAATATTTTTCATAAAATCTCGGGGTGTCACATTCTACCCCCCTTAAAATGAATTTCGCCCTCAAAATTCATTGGGGTTATAAATGGTTTACTCCTAGAAAGTTTCTTTAATAGAAACCCACATCATAAAAAGGAATACCAAAACCAATCTTTAAAAAAAAGTATGAAATGTATCGGTTACCCAAATAAACTAATCACTGGTTTTCCACATAGATGAAAATATGGATATGGAAGAGAAATCTAATCATCATGTTCTGATGGAGAGTGGTAGAGAACATGGCTATGGAAAAGCCAGCTCACAAAGCCATAAATTTTTGACGATCTAAGGTACCATCTGATTCATCAGATATAAGAGCACTAGGACAACATTTTTGGTTTTCAAGATTATTTCCCTAAAGTTGATGAAATTGGAATTAGAAGAAATACTTTTGTGATTTTGGTATAGTCTCAACGTTGGTCGTTATTTGGACAATTTCCACTTCATCTCTTAATGAAATGAAGTTGAATTTTTCATTCGTGATGTGTTAGCAGATCATGTGATAGAATGATGGGTCATTCCATCTGTCTCAAACAAAAGGTTAGAAAAGTTATCAAAAAATACATAAGTCCATATATAGTGAGATTAATCATATATGGTTCTTAAAATGCACATATACATCATATATCATACTGCTTAATATAATAAAACTAGTTTCTAATAAACAGGGACTTCCTGTAGGCCAGTGGTAGGCGATAAAGGCCAGTCGCACTTCGGTTGTGGGTTTGATTCCCACAGCCTTGTCCGACGCGATGAGTTGTTGCCCATCCTGCAGGTTGTCCTTTTTCTAAAGATATATTACTATAACATCCCATCAATAATATCGAAAAAAAATTCTCTCCTAACTTATGTCCAACATAATCCATTCCAATCTTTAGGCTTATCTAAAATACTTCGGTCCAAGATCATATTATAAAGAAAATGATTACTTTAAATGTCACATAACAATCATGTGAATTCCATCATTTATCCCCCATATATCATAAGATATATCTTGTTGTTCAAATTACAAACATGTGAATACCTTAATCATGTATTCTCTTGAAGAATGAATACTTAGTGAAAACATGAATGTAGTCAAAAGATAACACTTTCCACAAACCAAAATCTTCAAAATTCTTTATACTCAAACCATGATATCACTTAGTCCTTATATCAATCATGAGCTCATGAATACAATAAAACATCTCATTATCTTATTATCCCTTCATTATGCACATATCATCTTCTTACCAAAAATATCTCAATCACTTTCCATGGTTATCGGTACCATAAAATTATTGAAAACCACAATAGACCAATACATAAATATTCCAATATTCCACAATACTATATACAACATTATTTTGGAATCCCATTACATAAACACTTAATCATTCCACCACATCGTTGTCATATTCAACATCGCCAATAGTGATTGCATGTGACTTACCTTTGTCCTTTGCCTTAAGTGGTTGCTCATGTCGATCATCACTAACCCTTGGATTAGGGTATTTATTAGCATAATTCCCCATTTCCTTGCACTTGAAGCATTGAAGTGTTGGTGGTGCGTTCTCTACAGTCTTTTCTTTATTCACATCATTATAAACTCTTTTTCCATTACTTCGACACTCAGCTGCTCAATGACCTTCTTTTCCACACTTAAAACATTTGTAGTCCCTTTAAGACAATCTCCACCATGCTTCTTTCCACACTTTGAGCATAAGGAAACATTCATCTTTTTTTCACCATTATTCTGAGATTTCTCCTTGAACTCCATCTTTCGTTTCTTGTCAAAACTATGAGATGGATAAGTAACACCAACTTCCATTTCTTCCTTGATAGCACAACGCACAATTTCTTCATAGCTACTGAAGTCTCTTATAGCTAATGCCCTTCGAAGATTTGGTTTTAAGCCACTGAAGAATCGATCAAATTTACTTTTAGGTTGGATAATAAATCCAGATGCATACCTTACAAGCCTTGTAAAATTCGCTTCATATATACCAACAGATTCATCATCCTTTTGATTTAGTTCAAGAAACTCCTCCATCTTTGTTCGAAGAATATGAGGGAAGTACTTATTGAAAAATAAGTTCTTGAACTCGTCCCATTCCATGGACTCAATTTCATCTCTTGGCCTCGTATTCTTGATAAGATTCCACCATTGATCAGCATCACCTTCAAAACGATACACTGCTAAGATGAATTTATCATGTTTAGAACATTAAATAACTGAAAATATCTTTTCAGTAGTACTGATCCATTGTTCAGCAACTAATGGATCAGTAGAACTGCTGAATGAGGGTGGACGCTGCCTCATGAAGGACTCAATAGAATATTGTTTCTTTCTCTGCTCATTTGGAAGTCCAGAATGATTCATATCTTGTGTAAGTATAGCAATAAGATTTTTCACTCCATCTCCCATAACATTTGTTTGTTCAGGAGTACAATCATTGCATTGTCCATTACATTGATCAACACGGTTCCTTCGGGTTCTAGCCATCGTCTAAAACCCAAAAAGAATAGTGTGAGAGGAAAAAATCACACTAGGGAAAACAACATAATAAATGGTGAGTACCTTAAATATCTAACATCTTAGGTTACCATAATTCTAGTACTATAACCTATACTTATACTTAACCTTAGGGACATCCCTAGACATAACTTAGAAATATCTCTAGGGATCTCACTAAAGTTATCGCATCCTAGTTTCCAAAGGTTGACTAAACCATTCCTCTGATACCAACTATAGACACCCAAAGCTTAACTTACATGGACATTACATTACTTTTCCGGAATACTTAGTACATAACAAAAACACATACACAAGGACCGTAATAGTTTAGTGTCTTTGGAAACTCGGAACGTAATCTTCTAATCGTGGTGAAAGATCTTCAACATCTCCTATAAAGATCTTCCTTTTTTTAACCTAAAACCTTTCTTTATATCCTGGGGAAAATAAAACATAAAAGGGTGAGCTCAAATGCTCAGTAAGGGTAAACAAAAGAAATATCTATCACATCATATTCATAAGAACATAACATTTTTTAAATCTTAACCTGCAGAAGAGATCATAATATCATAACATGGGATAAATCATAGTAGTGAAATGTAATCCCAATAATCATAACTTAAAACTTTAAACTTTGTGGAATACATACATAATCATAGAGAATCATTTCTTATTAGTCAAGACTCATTGACAAGACTATCTTAGTGGACAAAGTCCATTTCTGAACCGAGTTCACTCCTCGTTTCAGTCCTATTTCACTGAACCGGTTTAACCTGCCGTTCCAGCCATGTCTATCTCATGAGATATAAAATCTTTACCCAATTCATTGGAGGGAGATATAGGTCCCACCCATCTCATAATGATACCATTCTTATGTGTGCCACAAAATTATAAACCATACATCATAGCATAACCCAAGTAATAAAAATGGGATTCTTAAACATCATGACATCATAAAACAATTCATATAAGATAAAGGAATTCATAAAAATATTTCCATCACAACATAATCAAATCCATGTAATAATAGGGATAGAAATAGAACCCTATATTATCTTAGATGGAAAATAATTTTGATAAAACTCTTAAACTCCATTCTTGAGGAAAATATCCTTTCTACTTCAAAAACATTTTTCCTTTCTTAACATGTCATACAATTTTAAACTAAAATAAGTTGATTAAAAATAAACTTGAAAACTTGTAAAGGAAGATTCTTGTAAATTTTGTTTTAAAAATTCATTCATTCCATATAAGTTAAAAAAACATTCTTCTCGTACTTTTTTCGGAAAAGTCAAAAAGTACCTCGTACGAAAAACGACAAAAGATTCCTTTCATATCTTTTACTAAAAACTCACCGAAGGGTAAAATTAGATTTAAAAAAATTTAGTTGGATGGAAATAATATTACATATTGAGGAAACATGGATTTGGATGATAAAATACACCCCAGTAAATACCGAAGTATAAACAATCTCGGATAAAAATGAGATTGTGATATTTCCCTTACCTTAGGTCCGATTTGCTTCGTAAGTGTCTGAACCACCTGTATAATGATTTAAATAGTCTCATTGACTTATTTCAGAATCATAATCATTGTTATGATATCATATATTGTTCACTTATGAATTTATTTTACCCGTTCTTTTGTAAATTTCATGTTAAAGAGCGTTTTCGGTAAAATCGTTTCATTTGTCGTCCGTGTTTTGACTTGTAAGTATTGATATGATTACTTAGATCATGATTACTTAATTACAGAATATAAAACATGATTTATATATAATATATATTCAGAATATACATATATATAATAGATCAGTAAATGGAAAGAAATACACCGTTCATGGAGACGGTAGGTCGTACGTACGCATGAACGTTGTTTTCGTTTCCTTATTGAGTTGAATGGAATTAAGTAGATGACATAAATATATATACACATAAATATAGTATCATTATTATGTCATATATTTCATGATTACTTATTATATATACTTTATAATCATTCATGAATGGTTAACGTGGAGAATGAATCTCATCGCGTCGTGGAGACGGTAGTCTGTACGTACGCACGAGCGATGATATCGTCCTCATGATTGTGGAATTGTATTGGAGTATATGTATACTATTTCAGAATCAATATCACTTTACAATAATCATATATCGTTATTATGTACACCATTATACCCATCCAAGTAAGGTGGAGGTGGAAAATAGATTACACCACGGCGTGGAGACGGTATTCCGTACGTACGCACGCGCAGTGATTTCGTTTTCCGTAGGATGGATAGATGGTGAAATAAGGTTGTTTAATAATTATAATAACATATCAGTATATTATTGATACTGATGTTATTACTTCATAATTAAACAACCTAATAAGAAGAAGTGGAAGAAGAAATAAAGTTGAAAGAATTGGTAACGGACATTACCTCTTCTTTGAAGCGCCTCTTTGAGATCTCCTTTTAGGGACTAAATTTGGTCTTTGAGGAAGACAAGAACCTCTAGGATGTTTCTAGGGAAGTGGAGAAGAGAATTTGGCAGGGGTTGGCCGAGCGTGAAGGCTCAATGTGGTGTGAGGAAGAGAGGGAGTAGGTTCCTTTTTATAAGGGAGGAGAGGGGCACCTTTAAAATAACTAAAAATATTATTTTATTATAAAGCCAAATTCGGTTTCAAATAGCTCAAAATTGATTTATTTCGAAGCTAATGTGGGGATGGGTCTAAATAATCTCATCCAATAGAATTTAGACAAGTTTAGGTTCCTATTTTAACCTTATCATTTATATTTAACTTTAAGTTAGATAATTTTACTTTTACCGTGTCTTTTTGTGTTCTTACACTATAAGGTTAATAAACATACTATAACAAACCAAACGAACCCCAAGTTGTTTATTATTAATATATATAACCTTATCTAAGTCATTTGGCCGAACCTTATATTTTTATGAATAAAATAACAATTAATAATATAATATTTGTTTTAAACACTATTTTATGTCAATTTTGACACTATTTAGTAATTGATTTTTGTGAAAATCATAACAGACTGATTAGTTCGAAAAACATTAATTATATCAATATGAACATGTCATATTAACCTATAAAATTATTTTAATTCATAAAAAGTCTCAAATTACATTTATTTGGGTATTTATATCATCAATTATGTCAATCTTTCATTAATAATATAATTATTGCATCATCATTGTGTCATAAATAAATTAACTTATTTAAAGTCTAAAAATTACAAATAAAATACCATTATGTAGGAAATATTTTTAGCTTTCTAATTAATATTTATAGTCGAATTTATATTATGTATAACCTTATATTAAAAATTAGTTACTTATTAAACTTTGATTTTAACTATTTTAACCCTTCTTTAAATAAATTAATAATAAATGTCATAATCTAATACAAGTGGGCCTAAATGGTCATATTTTATTCCTAAGGTTGTTTTTTGTCTAATTACACTTATCCAATAGAATTAGGACATGTGTTAGGGTAATAATAATATCATTTTTACCCTTAATTACCCAATTTAATTTTAACCGTGGTAAAAAAAAGTAAAAAGTTACTATTCACCAAAAATTATTTTCATCTCATTGAACCACATTTTACTTACTAACATCAACCGTGTCTCTTGGATTTTTGAAATTCCACTCACAGAAGTGGTAAAATTATGTTTTATGAAAAATTCATTTTTTTTAACTACCACTTAGTGGTTTCACTATTCATCAAAAAATGAAAGTTTCCAGAAAAATACCAAAAATTAGGCTTAAGATATATTTGATATTATGAACTGAAAAATGATGTCTATTTTACCAAATTCAAAACATATCAGTTGCATTACTTAATTTAAAAATTAATTCCCGTCTTCAAAACAAATAGTGTGTTCTTAAGAGATAATAACTATCAAAAGATTGACATTTGTTTATGTCTGGTTTAAATGTGAAATTACATACAATGACCAACATTGTATTAAATTGTAAAAATATATTCTAAATATACTTTAAAACCACTCAAATTAATAATTTATCACTATTAATTATTTCGATTAAAAAGGTTGTTTTTAATTAAAATTTAGTAATTTTCACTATTCATCAGAAAATGAAAGTCATCCGAAAAGTACTAGAATTTCACCCTAAGCTAATTTCGATATTCTGAATCCAAAAATGAAGTCCATTTTGAAAAATAAAATTTACAAAATTTCAAAAAGTGGTTATTACTATTCATAATGGCTAGTTTTAATAATATTTTAATAGCATATCATTGTTTAGCGAAACTCGGTATTGCGTACAACACACGCTATCACAAAAGGTCGTGCTTGCGTGTAATGAAACCAAGTTAGGGTTGTGTGTTGTTCAAGACTCCTTTGGTGTAACGTACAACACAAGACATCAATAAAATTAAAAAGAATATTTTTCATAAAATCTCGGGGTGTTACATTCAAACCCTCTGAAATCATTAAAGGTGGATTTTGCAGTAGAAAACATAGATACAGATCACTGGTGGTGATCACAATAAAATAGCAGTGAAAATTTACTAGTTTTATTTCATAAAAAAGGTGTGGTTTTAAATCACATGCAACCCACCCTAATTATAGGTACACAAACACTCCCTTAAAAAATGATGAAAATAAAACAGAAATAAAACTTTCAAAAATTTAGTGATGTAGGTGCTCCTAAAGCATCTGGTGCTACACATATCAAGTAGCCCTCTTTAAAGTTTCCCATCTTCCAACATAGTAGTAATGGGTTTTTCTATTAGGTCAGAATGGAAAATACAAAGACATAAGAGCGGGGGGGGGGGATTGTGTTCCGTTAAAAATATAATAGAAACTAAAATTTCATCTTGTGATTAAATATATTCTTTCCTTCTCTCTTAACGAAAATTATGCAACTAGAAGTAAAATAATAAAAGAACACAATGATGTATAATGGTTCTGGGAAAAAATAAACCTTAATCTACTATACAAATGATCTCTCCACAAGATTCATGGTTTTCACTAGTAGTTCCTTTTTTCAAGAACCCATATATCTGAGTGGTGGCAGTTGAAATGTAACATCCCCAAATGATAAAGGGTTAAATGGCTAAATGATATGACTCATGTCAACAAGGTGCACCTTCCTTTTCGGAAGCCTACCTGTTTAGAACCCCATAGTTAAGTGTGCTTGGCCTGGAGTAGTGATCAGGATGGGTGACCTTCTGGGAAGTTTCCCAGGGTGTGTGTGAGTGGGGACAAAGCACACTGGAAAGGACAAGTGTTGGCCTGTGGGGACTATCATTAGTCAGTTGACCCGTTCAGGCATGTGGGTGGACCCTGGGGTGGTCCCCACGTGTCTGCGGGGGAAACTGGGGGTACCTGGTAGGCCAGGACCCGACGACCATGTTAAGGAGGGGTGTTTGTGCTGTCACCGGGACCCGGTTGTCACATTTGGTATCAGAGGAGGAACCCAGCCTTAAGTGCGGTGCACTGCCTGGGTTGAGATGTAGGGCCCACAACGAGCATGTTAAGGCGGGGTGTCTGTGCTGTCATCGGGACCCGGTTGTCACATTTGGTATCAGAGGAGGAACCCAGCCTTAAGTGCGGTGCACTGCCTGGATTGAGATGTAGGGCCCACAACGAGGGCGTTGTGCTCTAAAGGGGGGGTGATTGTAACATCCCCAAATGATAAAGGGTTAAATGGCTAAATGATATGACTCATTTCAACAAGGTGCACCTTCCTTTCCGGGAGCCTACCTGGTTAGAACTTCATAGTTAAGCGTGTTTGGCCTGGAGTAGTTATCAGGATGGGTGACCTTCTAGGAAGTTTCCCAGGGTGTGTGTGAGTGCGGACAAAGCACACTGGAAAGGACAAGTGTTGGCCTATGGTGACTGTCATTAGTCAGTTGACCCGTTCAGGCATGTGGGTGGACCCTGGGGTGGGCCCCACGTGTCTGCGGGGGCAAATGGGGGTACCTTGTAGGCCAGGACCCGACGACCATGTTAAGGCGGGGTGTCTGTGCTGTCACCAGGACCCGGTTGTCACATTCGGTATCAGAGGAGGAACCCAGCCTTAAGTGTGGTGCACTACCTGGGTTGAGATGTAGGGCCCACAACTAGGGCATTGTGATCTAAAGGGGGGGTGATTGTAACATCCCCAAATGATAAAGGGTTAAATGGCTAAATGATATGACTCATGTCAATAAGGTGCACCTCCCTTTTCGAGAGCCTACCTGGTTAGAACTCCATAGTTAAGCGTGCTTGTCCTGGAGTAGTGATCAGGATGGATGACCTTCTAGGAAGTTTCCCAGGGTGTGTGTGAGTGAGGAAAAATCAGAGTGGAAAGGACAAGTGTTGTCCTGTGGGGACTTTCATTAGTCAGTTGACCCGTTCAGGCATGTGGGTGGACCCTGGGGTGGGCCCCACGTGTCTGCGGGGGCAACTGGTGGTACCTGGTAGACCAGGACCCAACGACCATGTTAAGGTGGGTTGTCTGTGCTGTCACCGGGACTCGGTTGTCACATGAAACCTTACAATCAATTCTTTTACTGGGTCATATTGTTCTTTTATAGGTAACTAAAATATCCAAATCTTAGTATGAGAACATGAAACTCTAACAATGACTAAGAAATACTATCCAATAATCTAAAATATTAGTAGATTAAAATATAGTTGTTGAAACGAATTTGGAACCCAATTGCAGCTGCAAATGATAGTTGTATATGATCTTCAATAAAATATAGAAACATCCAAAATACTCTTCAATGAAAAACAAGATTTGTTTAAATAATAGTAGAGAAAATACCAGGTAGATGATTAAACATTAATGTGTCCAAATTTTTTCTCTATTAAGTTATTTTTTGAACTAAAATAAATCATTGACAATGAAATATAGAAGAAACAGTAGCAATTTGATTAAATAGATAAGAATCAAAACACATATCTCTCTAAAGTTTAGATTTTGAATCGTTGAATCTTTATTATTTTTGAATGAAAATGTTTATATTCATAATAAGAATTTTTTTCCTTAAAAGATAAAATCTCACTATTTCTAATGATGCTCAAATTCTTTTAGGTCAAACAGTGCCAAAAAATTTCTCATGATAAATCAGAAATTTTTTAATTCGAAATGTTAAAATAAATTTGCACCTTCTATCAGAAATAGGAATGATTTAATCTGTTAAATAGGATCTGTTGAACCTATCATTAAAATAGAGTTAAAGAGATATTTAATTATAGTGTGACTGATGTACAAAACACAGAAATAATCAACAATTCAAAACTGCATATTTGACCAAGTCAAATGTTGGGTTTTTATGCATACTGATAAACTCTAAAAGTACAGCAGATATTGTATAATTGATTGAAAAATTATTGATAATGAACCATATGTTTATTCTTCAAATGTATAATTTCTCCACAAATTAGGGTATCTGATCCATACTTTTATACCAAAATTATGTGATACAAACCACACATTTAGCTTAAAACGTTGGGTAATAGTTTTTCTAGACTACTTATAAAACATGTATAAAATAATTTATACTTTCAGAAGTCAAATAAAATCTCACGGTTTAAAGACGGAATATTCTTCAAGAATAAAAATAATTATTCCTGTAATTATTATCTTTTAATTAATTTGAAGTACATTCATTATCATCATAAAAGTATGTTTTTACAAGAATCAAAATCAAGAAGAAATTAATGAAATTTTTGAATTAATACATGATCAATAATCTCTTTCATTTTGATGATCAAAAAACCCAAAAAAACAAATTTTAATATAAAAATGAATAAGAAATGAAATTTTACTAATATGAGAGTAAATTAATTTCAATCATATATTTCCCTCGTAAATAAAAATACTTTTAAAAAGAAATTTCTCCCATATATATATTATAATTTTTTAACATAGTTATTGCTATATATTTCTAATATTAAATACTTAAAACATTCAATTTTCATTTTTATATTTTTCTCGAATAAATTTCTCTCTAAATTTCTCCGTTAAATTCTCCCCATTTTTGTGACATCAAAAAGAAATTTGGAAAAACATTAAAGCATTTTTATCATAGGAATATATATATATATAAATTATACATAAACAAAGAGAAATAGAAAAAAATTATGATTTTACAAAAAAAATTAATTTGAATAAGCTACAAAGGTAGAAGATACTGAACTCTTTTAGGAGGTTTAAATGGTTAATCTACACAATAAAAATGTTAAACTCTTTTACTCACCGTAGCTATAACTATTGATATCAGTTCTATTCTCTTTTAAACCTAAAAAGATATTTGATCCATCAAAGAAAATGGGAACTATTTTACTAAAAACACTTTTAGGTCAATAATATATGACTTAGTAATAGCATATCATCTGATTTTTTGAATTTAAATTACCATATCCACTTTAGATCCAGGAATTTATCCTTTAGAAATTAATCATTCCTTCAAATTTTTATACTTTGAAAATTTTTAAAAAAATATTTTGAAATAGAAGACATTTCTAGATCTTCATAAACCATTATTGATCTTTTTATATCATAATGAATATTCACTAGTTCTTTATCTTAAAGATTAAACTTAGAAAAAAAATCTTCAGAAGGAATTCCATATTTAACTATTTTTGAAGAGTTAACTTTTGGATCTTGAAAACCATGTATTTATATAACTCTTCTAGAAGAATTTCTTATGGAATCCTTAACAAATGAAACTGATTTGTCTCCAAACAGATCAGTCAAAGGAACAAGAAAATAGTTACCTTACTTTATCTTTTGATAATAAAATTAATCTAAGCATGAATTTCTAGGTTTCTTCATACTGATCTGACTATCCTATTTAGAAGCCTTTGATTTCGGATTTTCAAAGAAGGTAAACAAAATTTTAAAGAGGATTTGAGAAGAATGTTTTAGGGTTTGAAAGGGAAAGAATAAAGGATTAATTCTGAAATATTACGTGCATCATTTCATATTCTCAAGGAAAAAATATAGATTAATCATTTTATATTTTAACTTTGAGAAGTTTTTATATAAGAAAACTATTTTGATATAAAACGTTACGTAATTTATTAACATTTATATGAAAAATAATGTTCAATATAATGTTTTACACAATGAAATATTCAATTAAGATCATTGTTTTTATTAAAATAAAACTACATTTCTTCATATGAATAATATGTGAAAGTAAAATGCACCCCCTCCCCATGAATTATATCCCTCCTAGAGAACATTTTTAAGAACATAAAAAAGGAATGTTTATAAATATTTTTGTTAAGTCCACAAGGCTGAATACCCTGAGAGTGGGGGTGAATCAATGTGTGACTAATTTAAAAAGAATGCCCGCTCTGATCTTGTTTTGCTGTTAAGCAAAACACTCTTCTCTCTCATTCCTGTTGAACAATATAAACAGAATGTAAAGCCAGCACAGGAAACAACAATTTTACTTGGTTTACTGCTAAGGGATACGTCCAAGGAGCATACGCCGACAGGTTATCGGTCATACCAAATTCTACTATACTTCACTAGCTATGGATTACAATGTTCGGGTATAGTCACTCTGTCCCAGGCTCACTGCCTTTTCAAGGTTTAGGGTCATCTCACTGCTTTCCCAAGGGTGACTCCCTATTTCTCTCTCTCTGGATCACTGTCGGTGGAGAGGATCACCTTCTTCCTCTTCCTATGATCACTGCACTTGGAATGGATCCACTCACAGTTTATAGACCTGTAGGTCTCTTTATTTGCATGAAATAATGCGTCTTCAACAGTTGATAGATGGTTTGTTGAAGTCTAACTTTCATCCACTAATGAATACCACTTTTCCTTTGACCACTGGTCAACTACCTTTGGAAAGTACCCTACTTCACGAGGCTTCCAATTTCGCAAAGCTCAAAAAATCCTTCACGAAGCTCCTGCCTTTTTGCGAAGCTCTCTCGCAAAACACTCTCGCAAATCACTCCCGCAAAGCTCCAACCGTTGCAGATAAACTTCCCTCGTGAAGCTCACTGAGCCAACGTAGAGCTCACAACTTTCGCGGAGCTACAGTAGCCACCGCGAAGCTCCTCTTTCGCGAAGCACACTGGCTCCGCGAACCACCTTCGCAATACGAGAGCAAAATGTTTTCTCTGAAAATTCTCTCTACTTCTCTCAAGGGGTTTGGCCACTATTTATAGGTGATTCCACTGACCCTCAAACCTTATGCGCGAAGTCAACGCCATGTCATCTCAAATCGTGAAGCTCCAAAGTTTCCGCCGGAATTCTGTCCAAATCGCGAAGCACTGCGGCAATTTTCCATTCGTGGAGCTCGTCGTAATCGCGAAGCATCTCTGTCAACATTCCTTCGCGCCTTCGCCGCAAATCTCCCTCGCAAAGCCCTTCACTGCCGCGATGCGCTTCAACTCTGCGATTCGTGAAGCTTTGACGTAATCATGAAGCATCATCACCTCCATTATGCTAGTCTTTGTGAAATCCAAACCATGAAGCCTCTCTTCGCGAAATTCATGTCATTGCCATATTTAATTATGATCTTCATGGAAATCCTATTTTCGCGATGCTCACCAAACTCCAAATTTTAGACCCCAAAAATTTGGCAAACATAGGGAAACGGCGCCACCTTGTACTGCTCTTTTGTACCACCTCCAGATCGTCCTTTCCTTTGTCATCGTTCTTTGTCAACATGGATTGTCAAAAATTTCTTTGGAACTTGATAATTCCTTCATGGAAACCTGCGTTGTCAACAAACACAATCAACCCAAAAATACTTCAATGTTACCTTGAGGGATTTTTTCCCAACAATCTCCCCCTTTGGGTTTGTTGACAACTCTTCACCACTCTGCTCAGAATAATTTTCTGCACTTTGATACCTTACTGAGTCTTCTTCCAGCTGCTACCACCATTCTCCTCTTGCGATTTTGATAGTGTTCAAGGACTCACTTAACACGTACTCTAAGCCCACATGATCAATGCTCAGCGTGAGAAACAAGAGTATTATGAAAAGTTCATCAATTAACCACTTCATGTCAAACACCAATTGTCGATTCCAACCTGATACAAATTCTTAAATTGATACCAATTGTTGAACCACACTGATACCAATTGGTGATAGCTGGACACCTTCTCACACCATTCCAACACCACTGTTCTGCTTTTGTCATGATCCTCAACTGTCATGATTTCTATTCTTTGATCGATCACTTCTAGCATCGTCAGATTTAATACGCTCCCCTTTTCTATTCACAGCTTCATCCCTTTTCAGATTCAAAACCTCTTTAGCCCTATTTCCTTTGTTTTCCAAGCTATGCTCTAGCTAAGCACATTCAACTAGTGTCAACTCCCCCTATCTGGCTGATCCACCTGTCAGCTTCTCCCCATATCATTCATGATTTATCAAATCTCTACATTGTCTCCCCTGGAAAAATCACTATTTTCCCCCCCTTTGTCAACGAACCCAAAGGACACTCCTTTGTAGTCTGTAACAGAGTAGAGAACACATATCATCACATTGGGGAAAGATACATCATATCTTGTGGAGAGGGGGAGGTTTCAAATCCACACGCTTTTAAGTGCGGGGAATCGACTGAACTCTCAGAGCCAGTCGATGCCTTTCGAATGCTTCCTTGGGTAAGGCCTTTGTCAGAATATCTGCAACCTGTAACTATGTAGGCACATACTCCAACTTCACAATCCCTTTCTCCACTTTCTCCTTGATAAAATGATATTTGATCTCAATGTGATTTGTCCTTGAGTGATGGACGGGATTTTTGCTGAGATTAATAGCACTTGATTTATCGCACTGGATTCTGATCAGAGACTTCCCTTCAACTCCCATATCTTCAAGTTGCTGCTTCATCCATAATAGTTGGGTTCATGCTTGAGTGGCCGCAATATACTTAGCTTCCGCGGTGCTCAACGAAATGCAATCTTGCTTCTTGCTTAACCAAGAAATACACAATCCACCAAGATAGAAAGCACCACCTGACGTTGATTTCCTATCATCCGCTGAACCGGCCCAGTCTGCATTAGTATATCCCAATAACTCTGTCTGAGATTTATTAGTATATGTCAAGCCGAAATACACTATGCCCTGGATATACTTAAGTATTCTTTTCACTGCAAGCATGTGGCTTTCCTTGGGAATACTCTGATATCTCGTTGTTTGGCATGTGGAGAAAACAATATCAGGCCTTGTCGCGGTCAAATACAACAAACTTCCAATAATTTGCCTGTATTCTATGATATTAATTACCTTGACATCCTCATCTTTTGATAATTTCATCCGGATAGCAACTAGAGTTTTCATCTCCTTGTAATTTTCCATGCCAAACCTTATTAACACCTCCTTGGCATATTTGGATTGAGAAATGAATGTTCCATTCCTTCCTTGTGTCACCTGTAGACCGAGGAAAAATGTTATCTCTCCAATCATTGACATTCCAAACTCATTTTTCATTAATTCTGAAAACTGTCTGCACTGAGCTTCATCTGATCAACCAAATATTATGTCATGGACATAGACCAGCACCATCATCCTTTGAGTACTATTGTTGTTGAAATAAAGATTGTAATCAACTCCCCCACGCTGGAAACCAATCTTCTTCAAGTACTGATCAAGGCATGAGTACCATTCCCTTGGTGTTTGTTTCAGCCCATACAATGCCTTCTTCAGCCTGCAAACTTTGTTCTCATCCTCATGAATGAGAAAACCATATGGCTTCTCAATATACACTTCCTCTTCCGGAATACCATTCAAGAATGCAGATTTCACATCCATCTGGAACACTTTGAACTTTCTTTGCATTGATATGGCAAAAAATAATCTGATTGTCTCTAGCCTTACAACTGGTGCAAATGTCTCATCTACATCTATTCCCTCTATATAGGAGTATCCCTTGAACACAAGTCGTGCTTTGTTTTGAATCACAGTTCCATCTTCATTCATCTTTTTGCGATAGACCCATTTAGTCTCGATGACATTCTTGTCTGCTGGCCTCGAAACAATCTCCCATGTCTGGTTCTTCTCGATTTGATCAAGCTCTTCATTCATAGCCTGAACCCAGTTTTCATCTTTAGCTGCATCGGAAAAACATTTTGGCTCCACCTGAGATAAAAACGATGTTTGCTGTAATGACTTCATTCTTCGAGTCTGAACTGGGGCTGTCTGATCACCAATGATATTCTGCCTATCAATTTTAGTTCAACTCTTTGGCTTCCTTGCAGACACAGACTTGACACATTCTTGTTCATCATCAGTATCTTCTTCTGAGTCAGCCTCTGCCACTTCTGGTCCCCCTGTGTTTCTTACTTCATCATCACTTTCGTCCAGGAATTGTTCACTGGGTCGTTGATTATTCTATTCATTTTCAACTATAGTGACATCATTGCTCTCAACAATTTTTTCCAGCCTTTTGTTGAAGCATTTATACGCTTTGCTTTTCCCTGAGTAGCCAAGGAATATCCCCTCATCTCCTCGTGCCTCAAACTTCCTATGATTTTCTTTGTTGAGAATGAAACACTTACTTCCAGAGATCCGAAAGTATTTCAACGTTGTCTTCTTTCCGTACCACAGTTCATACAGAGTCTTCCCTTGCTTCGGACACAACAGAGACCTTTTTGAAACATAGACCGATGTCAACACTGCTTCCTTCCAAAATTTCTCTGGTAGGTCTTTGTCAATAAGCATCATTCTGGTCATGTTGTTGATGATCCGATTTCTCCTTTCAACCACACCATTCTATTGGGGATTTCTTACTGATGAAACTTGATGCCTTATCCTGTGTTTCTCGAGATACTCTTCCACTTGACTGTTTGTGAATTCTGTACCGTTATCTATATGAAACTTCAAATTTTTCTGCCCAAGCATCCTTTCTAATTCCCTCCTGTACTATTTTATGCAACTAAACACCTCTGTCTTATGGGTAATGACAAATACCCAGGCCATTCTGCTATAATCATCAATGAAAAGAACATAGTACCTTTTCCCATTTATAGCTCGTGGTGAGATAGGTCCACATACATCAGTATGAACCAGTTCGAGAACTCTAGTTGATTTCTGTTCCTTTGGCATGTATGTATTTCTGATGATCTTACCTTGTTGGCAAGCATCACACGTATGAGTGCAATCACGTGATAGTTTGGGAAGGTCTCTAGCAGCATCACACTTTATGAGATCCTCCATAGATGGTTGGCATAGATGACCAAGTTGCTTATGCCACAACTGGTTTTCTTCCTCTCTGGATAAAAGACATGTATCTTCTTCCCCACCTACAAGGTAGAGATTTCCCTTTGACCTTTTTCCCTGCAGAATAGCTACTCCATATTTTCCTTTCACAACACACATCTTCTTGGTAAATCGAATAGAGTGCCCAGAGTCACATAGTTGACTGACACTGAGTAACTTATTACTAAGACTCTCTACTACCAAGACATCAGCATGTCTCATCTCTTTGCCCCCAAACTTGTCTTTCCCTTAGCCAACAATCTTCAGGCCTTCATCGTTTCCAAATTTGACAACTCCTTCTTTGTCATATTTGATGCCTGTAACAAGATCCTTATTACCCGTCATGTGGGATGTGCAACCACTGTCAAGGATCCAAACACCAGATCGATCTGATGCTTTAAGGGAAATATCTGCCACCAAGGCCTTCTCATTTTTCTTCTTCTTGGTCCATACTTTTTCTTTCACACTCGGCATGGATTGAGACTTTTGTTCTTTCTAAGATTATGATGGACCAGCCTCATCTTGCAAAGCCGAAAATCTATTCTTCATTTTTAACTCACCTGTCAGTTTATTGACCTGCTACTTGCAAATGTTTTGATTCTGCTTTGGCACATTTCTTTGAATGGTCGAAGTACAGTACCTAGCCATGTGCCCAAATCCTCCGCACCAAAAATAGTGACCTTCAAAATATGCTCTGGAAAACCGTTCTCTGTTTGGATGTCATCTCTGTTCCTGTTCCCTTCTATATCTCTTGGCTATGGAACACACATACTGTGAATGTCCCATTTTCCCACAGCAATAACACCTGATATAGGATACATTCCTTCATGATACTTCAGCACTATGATTTTCCTTTTGGGATCTCTGAATATTCTGATTCTGTTTTGTACCCAAATCAACCTTCAATTTTGGGACGGGTGCTTGCGGTCTGACATTAACTGCCACCGATTTTTTTTCTTATCGAGCCCTGAATCAACCTTAGAATTTGAGCTTTCTTGCTGCTCCACTCCTGTTGAACTATGAGCCTCCTCTTTCATCTTCTCTGTCTTTTGAATGGCCCGCTTTTCTAATATCACATTGGGGGTCAAGAGTTTTTCTTAATCCTTCATTTTTCATCGCAGACTGACCACTTCTTCTTCAAGCTCTTTGATACGTATGACCGGCTCCTTTCCCGTGTTAGTCAAACAATCAATTTCCTTCTTTTGTTCCTCAATTTTAAACTTATTCTCAACAATATTTCTTGAGCTCTCTGGTGTTGAGGATTTTAGTCTTTCAATTTATTCTAACAGTTATGACTTTTCTTCATCCTGTTGTTGCATATAGAGTTTGGAATCATGAACCACTTTATTGTATTTCTTCGCTTTGGCTCTCCAAACATCTATCTACTCAAGAGATGATTCCAATTCATATTCCATATAAACTCTCCCTTCAATTTCATCTTCTTATTCAGTGTCAACTTCTTCATTTTTCTGAGAACTACCGACGACCTCTACCATAGAATTTTGCCTATGATATTTACAATTTTCAAACTCCTCAACCTCTTCATCCTCAGACTCCTCTGAACTTTCAAATTCCTGTGAAAGAAGATTCTTTTTCTTGAAGAAATTTCTCTTGAATTGCTTCTTCCCTTTCACAAACGATGAAGTCTTCTTCTTGGTAATTTCAACTTCATCATCATCATCACTGTTATCTTGAAATTTCTTTGGGCATCTTGCTACAAGATGACCAATCTTTCTACATCAAAAGCATGTTAGTGGAAGTTTACCTTTAAACTTTCCTCTTCCTCTTTGCAGATTTGAAGAAAGGAATGACATCACCTCATCTATCTCTTCTTCTTCATTAGAATCTTCAATGGTGAGTTTCTTCATGGCCTTAAATTCCACCTCTTTGGATTTCCCCTTTTCCACAGTCTCGTTATCATCATTTCTCATTTCATATGCAACAAGAGTGTTGTGCAGGTTATCCAATGTCAGTTATTTTGGGTCTTTATCTTCCAAAACAGAAACTTTCAGATTGAACCGAGGTGGATGTTTCCTCAATATACAATTCACAATTTTTATATCTTCGATAATTTCTCCAAGACCCCGCATGTCTTCTACCACAACATTTACCCTGTCAAAGAATGCATCAACAGACTCATTTGGGTTCATTCTCAGATCTTCATACTTGTTCCACAACACTTGCAGCTTTGCCTCTATGACTTTTGTATCCCCTTCATAAATATTCGAAAGCTTTTCCCACATGGAATGTGACATTTTTCATGACATCGCCTTTGTATATATGGGATTGGAAAGGGCTCCCCCTAAGGCATTGATTGATTTGGAATCAGCATCCAACTCTTTATTCTCAGCTTCTGATAATGCACCACTAGTAATATCAGCTGTGATACCATGCATAGCTGCTGAAAACAAATCTATTCCCAATGATCGGAAATAGTGTTGCATTCGATTCTTCCACATCTAAAAATTACATCCGTCGAAGATCTAAATCCCTCTATGATTAGTGGCCTCCATTGAGAGAAGCTAAACCCCTCCCTCTGATACCAATTGTTAGGTCCACAAGGCTGAATACCCTGAGAGGGGGGGTGAATCAGGGTGTGACTAATTTAAAAAGAATGCCCGCTCTGATCTTGTTTCACTATTAAGCAAAACACTCTTCTCTCTCTTTCCTGTTGCACAATATAAACAGAATGTAAAGAAAGCACAGGACACAACAATTTTACTTGGTTCACCGCTAAGTGCTACGTCCAAGGAGCATACGCCGACAGGTTGCTGGTCGTACCAAATTCCACTATACTTCACTAGCTTTGGATTACAATGTTCGGGTACAGTCACTCTGTCCCAGGCTCACTGCCTTTGCAAGGTTTAGGGTCAGCTCACTTCTTTCCCAAGGGTCACTCCCTATTTCTCTCTCTCTGGCTCACTGCTGATGGAGAGGATCACCTTCTTCCTCTTCCTATGCTCACTGCACTTGGAAGGGATCCACTCAAAGTTTATAGACCTGTAGGTCTCTTCATTTGCATGAAATAATGCATCTTCAACTGTTGATAGATTCTCTATTGAATTCCAACTTTCATCCACTGATGAATACCACTTTGCCTCTGACTATTGGGAAACTACCTTTGGAAAGTACCCTACTTCACGAGGCTTCCAATTTCGTGAAGCTCAAACAAGCCTTCACGAAGCTCCTGCCTTTTCGCGAAGCTCTCTCACGAAGCACTCTCGCGAAGCACTACCGCGAAGCTCAAACCGTTGCAGAGAAACTTCCCTCAAGAAGCTCACTAAGCCAATGCGGAGCTCACAACTTTCGTGGAGCTACAATAGCCGCCGCGAAGCTCCTCTTTCACGAAGCACACTGTCTCCGCGAACCACCTTCGCAATATGAGAGCAAAATATTTTCTCTGAAAATTCTCTCTACTTCTCTCGAGGGGGTCATCCTCTATTTATAGGCAATTCCACCGACCCTCGACCCTTCCACGCGAATTCAACGTCATGTCATCTCAAATCGCGAAGTTCCAAATTTTCCGTTGGAATTCTGTCCAAATCGCGAAGCACCGCGGCAATTTTCTATTCGCGGAGCTCGTCGTAATCGCGAAGCATCACCATCAACATTCCTTCGTGCCTTCTTCGCGAAGCTCCCTCACAAATCCCTTCACCGCCGCGATGCGCTTCAACTCTTCTGTTCGCGAATCTTTGACGTAATCGCGAAGCATCACCGCCTCCATTCTTCTGGTCTTCGCGAAATCCAAACCATGAAGCCTCTCTTTGTGAAATTCATGTCATTGCCATATTTAATTATGATCTTCATGGAAATCCTATTTTCGCAATGCTCACCAAACTCCAAATTTTGGACCCCAAAAATTTGGCAAACACTGGGAAACAGCGCCACCTTGTACTGCTCTTTTGTACCGCCTCCAGATTATCCTTTCCTTTGTCATCGTTCTTTGTCAACATGGATTGTCAAAAATTTCTTGGGAACTCAACAATTCCTTCATGGAAACCTGCTTTTTCAACAAACACAATCAACCCAAAAAATACTTCAATGTTACATTGAGGGATTTTTTGACCAACAATTTTAATACCTTAATAATTTTGTTACATATCTTAATATGAAATTAAATAATTATTAAGGAGTATGTATAGTGTAATCAAAATTTTATAAAATTGATTCATTACATAAATTAATAGAGTGATAAGTGTTTTAAAATTTTAGAAATAATGATAACACAATTTTTTTAACTCCCCTAGATTTTTATGAGATAGGTATATTTTTAATTTCATTGGTGTCTTGTGTAGTCCGCTATACCAAGATAAGCTTGCATAATACGCAACCCCAGGTTATATTACGTTATATGAAATGCTATGATTTTCTTGTGTTACACATATTTTCATGTTATTATGGTAAAATTCATATCATGAAAAACTGATTGTAAGTGAACAACTAAATATTATTATGTTACCTTATAGCCTAGTCATTGTAATGGCGGGTATGAAAGGCATTAACTTTCTTATAAAAACCATTTAAATCTAAATAAGTAAGTTTATAAAAAAAATAAAATCACTATTTATGGATTTAATTAATGAAAAATTTTGTTTAAGATATTTAATCTACTATTTCAAATTCATCTCATATATTTTCTAGACATGATATAAGAACAAATTCATTTTTTTGGGATAAAATAAGTAACCTAAAAATATTATTTTTCCACCTTTTGATGGAACAACCATTTTTAATAATGTTTTTGATTATTTTATATTTTATATTTAACATCATAAACATGTTATTTTGAATAAGGATATAAAAATTTACTTTGGATTAATTTTGGATATTTTATGATAACTGTGATGTTTTGATGAATAGTAAAAATACACTAAATTTTAATTTTATTACAAATTTTTTCACCAAAATAATTTTTATGGTTGAATTATATTATTTAATGGTTTTAAAGGAAAATATAATGAATTTTAATCATTCAATATAATATATGACATTGGAATTAATTTTACATTGAATTTTCATGTAAAAACTTTTCAATCTTTTGCAATGTTTTAACTTTTAAAACCCATTTATCTTTACGAAAATGGGATGATTTTTAAATTTAATACTATAACTTCTACATTTTGAATTTTTAAATATTAATTACATGTTTTGAATCAGTAGGTCCAAAAATACATAAATATTATTCTTTTATTTTTAGGCATTATTTTTAAGACCAAAAGGGGCCTAGATACCCAGAGGGGGGGGGGGTAAATCTGGGTATGGATATTCTATTTCAAAATTCTTCCTTCCCCACTGGATCGTCACCTCAATATTATAAGGGTAAATTTTTTTCTCTTATGTTTTTAATGTTTATCTTTTTCTTTTCTTATTTATCTAATAATGATGATTTGGATGCAATGTAGCAAAGAAAGCAAATGGACATAGAGATTTTTACTTGGTTCACCCTTACCGAACTACGTCCAAGGAGTATACAATGACAATGTGCCACTGTACCAAATCTACTAAAGATCACTGCCAATTTATAATGATCAGTCTAGATCAATTATAATCATAGGATCACTGCCTTACAATGTTTAGGGTCAGCTCATAGATTACCTAAAGGTCACTCCTTGTTTCACTCACTCTGGTTCACTACTGGTGGAGAAGACAACCTTCGTCCTATTCCTTTTCTCACTACTCGGGAATGGATCCACTCACAGTTAATGTACTTTTAGGTCCCTTCATTATCACAAATGAATATATCTTCCCTTGTATATAGATTCTCTATTGAATTTCCACTTTCATCCACTGATGAAAACAAGTTTACCATAGATTTACCGAGAAATCTTACATCTTTCGTGTAGCCCTGGAATTTCTGGCGCGCTTCTCCAAACCCGGCGTGCAAGTGTCACCAAACCACTTGTATGACACTACCTTATTCAATAAAACTCATGGGATACTCACACCATTTTACGCCCAAACCAATATTGGCGCACAACTATCAACTGACGTGCTTCTATAAGCCCGATGCTCTAGTGTCACCTAACAACTTGTGTGACACTCCCTTCTCTAAATCAAAACTTGGGTCAGTCATATCCTTTTACTCCCAAATAAATATTTGTGTGCAACTATCAATTGGCGTGAAACTTATGAATATCTTTATACTTGTGTGACCAAACAACCACTTGGGCGCCAAAACCACCTACACGATTGGAGCTGTAATTTTCTCTATGTTTTGAGCTTTTCTAAAAAGGAAGAGGGGTTGCCCTATATTTATAGGAATTTTGGACACCCTGAGCACTGGTGTGCAAGTATCCACCCGACGTTCAAGTCCATTTATCATAGTCTCTATCGCCCTAGTCACCTAGCGGGCCCAAACCAAAACGTGGGTGCCCCTCTTTCCTTTTCTGTATTTTGATGTTATTCTTTCAATCGTGGATTGTCAACAATGTCTCTTGAACTCGACAACTCACCATGTAAACCCCCTTTGTGAACAAAATGAACAACGTGGTTTGATTTTTCAACAAACACAACATGGAGGCCCACTTTTTTAACAAACACAATCACCTCAAAAGTGCATCAATGATACCTTGATGGATTTTTTCCCAACAATTATGAATAGAAACTTCATTAATTTTTATTAATATGGTAAATAGTTAAATTGTTTCATTAAGGATATATATATAATATTATAAAATTACCGTAAAACATTTCCTAATATGATTTGATGGCTGATTTTTGACCTAAACCATCATTGGGTTGAAAGTATACCCTTTGCAAGCCACATGGAAGAGATTAATACATATAATATATTTTATTTCTACAAAAGTTAAATAAGTATTACTCAAATTTTATTAACCAACCATTTTTATATAAGTTTATAAAAAAGATAAATTCAATTATGAATACTCATTTGAAATCTATAATATTTTAATCTATCCCAGTTATTTATTTTTTACTTTTAGGAAATAAATAATTACCATAAAATTTTATATATTGATGGTGCAGAAATTATTTAAATGATGAAAAATCAATATAATAATTGTTATTAAAATTATAATAACTGTTAAATGATAAAAGCACTAGAAAAAATCTTATTGGTTGAGTATATCTCTGCCATAATCATACATGGGTCGATTTAGTGACCAGTTCGTGCCTTATAGAACATATTGTGACACTTATATTATTTTATTTAAAGTGGTTTTAAAGTTGTCACATTCATAATTTAATTAGTATAACATTTTTAATTTTAGATTTTCCAAATGATAAATTCGACTACAACTATTCTCAAGAAATATAGTAGATTTAAATTCACCAAAGTATTTTATTTTTTAATTTTTATTCCACAAATACATGTATTGAATAATTACAGAAACTAATGTTGTAATTATTTTATTAATGGAATTATCAAATTAATTTTTTTAAAAATATTAAAATAAATATAATTTGGGATAATTAATATATAAAATAAATTTTATTGATTAAATTTACCTAATAGGTATATAATAAAATATTTTGTTATAGGTTAACTTCTTATCTTGATATCTTTTAAAATCCATGAATTGAATATTGTCAAAATTGAAACTATTATTAATTTGTAAAAATAATTTATTATTAAGTTATTTAAAAATTATAAATTTTTTAAAAAATATATAACAAATTTGATTTGGTCTAAAATATTCTAAATTATTTGTTTACAATTTAATTTTCATCAAATATGTAAATATTTCACCCTTTTAATATTGGCACATTTTTTACCCTAATTAAAATGAAATAGAATAACTATGGGATAAATTAAAGTGATAATATTTAAATGGATAGAAAAATATGTGGAAAATTTATTGGTTGATTATATTGCAACCTTATCTCATATCATATTCTAAATTAAAACATTTTTTAGTTTTTTGGATGTGGTTTTATATAATTATAAATTAATACATTGAGAGATTCCAAAAGTGACCCTTACCTCAATTATAAAATTAAAACCCTTCCAGTACCTCTTCACTTCACATTAAGCCTTAAATTTCAGCCATCTCATGACCATTTCTCTTATCAACTTCCCTATTCACATTCTAGAGGTTATTTTCTTCTCAAAATACTAACTCTATGGCCTTTAAGAGGAGATTTAGACGGATCATATCGAAGAAGAGCTAATTTCCTCTATCTATTATTTCAAATTATTTCTTATTCTACTTCCTCTTCATGAGTTTTTTCCATTATAATGTAATAAATCCATAATAAATAATATAAATAGATGTTATTAAGGTTATTTAAGAACCATATTCCTTTATATATCTATCCTTAAAAAATGAAATCACCACGCATGTGTACATACAACTTACCGTCTCCACACCGTGGTGTAATCTATTTTTCACCACCATATTAATTTGATAGATATAATGATGTAAATAATATATAATTTAATTATTATTACATGAAATGGATTATGTAAAAATATATATACCATCCACTTACATACCCTTTCACAATAATCAGAATGATATCATCGTTCGTGCATACATACAACTTACCATCTCTGCGATGTGTTGTTATTCATACTACATGATCTTCTTTAAATAATGAATTGAATGAATAAATTTGATATATATTATTCCAATATCATTATGTAAAAAAATTAACTATAACCTAAGAAGAGGAACTTATCCTAAGAAACATGCATAAGAAAATAAAAAAGTTAATACTCGAAGGATAAGTAAAATTTTTTCTAACAAACAGATGATAATATGATGACTATGATTCTGTAATAAGTCAATGACATAATTTAAATCATTATACATGAGGTTTGGATACATAAAAAGGATAATTGACCTAATTTAAAGGATAATTTCTCAATCTAATTTTTATCTCAGATTGTTTATCTATAAGTATTTACTGAGGTATATTTATCATCAATGTCCATTTTTCATAAATGTGTTTTTCAAAATATTATTTATATCCTTATACAATGATTACTATCCAATTTTACCCATTGGTGAATTTATATTAAATGGTATAAAAAGTTTCTTTTTTGTTTTTTTTTTGTTACTTTTTTAATTTCTGGAAAAAATATAAGAAGATTGTTTTCTTTTAACTCATATGGAATGAACATATTATTGACTATTTGTAATGCCTTCTATGGAGATTCATTTAAAATATTTCAATATTATTTGAAAATAAATTCTTTTATTATAAAAATGTGTGTTATTTTGATAAAATAAAATAGTTTTTAGGAAGAAAGGATATTTTCCCCAAGAATTAATTTCATGTGTTTTATCAAAATTATTATCCATCTAAGATGACATTCTTTGAATTTGGATTTGTTTATATCCCTATTATCACTATGATTTTATTGTGTTTATGATGGAATGATATTTATGAAATCTATTTGTTTTATATGGATTATTTTATATTGGAATGATGTTTAAGAAACCCATTATATCATTGGGTTTTGCTATGATGAAAGTTTTATGTTTTCATGAAACATGTAATAATGATTTCACCATGAGATTTGTGGTACCTATATCTCCCTCTAATTCATAAGGTAAATATTTATATCTGAAGAGATAGATATGACTAGAATAAAAAGTAAATCCAATTCTGTATTATAGGGCTGGTACGATAACTAAATTTGGATCAGTAATACAGGACTGGAATGGAAAGTAAACCTGGTAAAGTAATGGAATTTTCCACTTTTATAGTCTTGGCAATGAGCCTTGGCTAATATAGAAAATATTTTCTATGATTATTTGTTTTCCAAAGTTCCATGTTTTATACTAATACAATTTTCCCATGTCTCTTGTTCCTTTATGATTTATGCCTTATGATATAGCAAGATTTATTTTATGACTAATGATTTTGATATTTGTTATACATGGTATGATTTTTCAAAGTTATGATCATGTTTTTACATTCTTATTTTTATTTTTTTTATGATATTTTCCCTAATTGTCCTTATTGATAATTTTAAATCACCCCTTTTTATGTTTTTTTCATAGGATATGAATAAGGGTGTAAAGTAAGATGTGTCAAAAGGGGGTTCTAGTTATAATGGAAAATATAAGAGATGATGTAGATGTTTTATGAAATTTTTTTTTGTTTCTAATTTTCCAAATTAATTAAACTAATATAGTATTTGGGTGTCTATTTATGTCATGTGTTAATTATTTAGAAAAAGTAATGTATTTTCTATGTATGTAAAGCTTAGGGTCTTTATAGTTCTAATTAGAGTGAAGGTTTAGTCAACCTTTATGAACTAGGATGCAAAATATATAATGAGATTCCTAAAGATATTTCTAAGGTATGTCTTGGGATATCCCTAAGGCTAATTCCAACTATTGGTTATAATCCTTGAATCATGGTAATTATCATTGTTAACATAGGATTAAACCTAATATGTTAGAGATTGAAAGTACATCCCATTTAATATGTTGTTTTCCAAGTATGATTTTCCCTCTCACACTATTATTTTTGGGTTTTAGATAATGGTTTGAACCTGAACAAACTATTTTAATGATCAATGGAACTAGAAATACAATGATTTTCCTCTTCAACAACAAACTTTTATGGGATATGGAATTAAAAAATCATATTGTTATATATACACAAGCTATGGATCATTCTGGACTTCCATATGATAAGAGAAGGGAAAAACATTTTTTTGAGTCCTTTGAGAGGAATCATCCAACTTATTTCAATGGGTCATACGATTAAATTTTTTTGAACAATGGATCTATACAATTTAGAATATACTTTCAATCCTTCACCTTTCAGAATAAGTAAAGTACATTTTGGTTGTTTATTGTTTTGAAGGTATAGCTGACCAGTGGTGGACTCTAGGATAGAATACGAGCCATAAAGATGAAATTGAATCCATAGAATGGGACAAGTTCAAGAAATAATTTTTCAATATGTAATTTCCTCATATTCTTCAAATGAATATGAAAAAGGAGTTCCTAGAGCTTAATCAAAAGGATGATGAATCTGTTGGTACATACGAGGCAAATTACAAGACTAGCAAGGTATGCTTATGGTTTTATCATCCAAAATGAAAGTAAAGTTCATCAATTCTTCAGTTTCATAAAACTAAGTATTCAAAGGTATTTATCTATAATAGACTTTTGTAGTTATGAATATATTGTATGTTTTGATATCATTGTAGAAATAGAAGTTTGTGTTACATATCAATCTCATGGTTTCAATAATAAATAGAAGACAGGGTTAAAGGGAAATTCTCAAAACAATGTTGAAACGAAGATGTGAATTTACTAATGCTCAATGTGAAGAAGGAACTATGGTGGAGATTTAATTAAAGGGACTAGTAAGTATCTTGTGTTTGGAAAAGAAGGTCCTCAGTTAATTGAGTTCCAAAGTAATGGGAAGACGATATCTAATGATGCGAATAGTGAAAAGGCTACACCGAATGAACCTCCCACACTTTAATTTTACAAGTGGAAGGAAATGGGGAATTATTCTAACCAATGCCCTAATCGATGGGTTATTTATGATGATTTATGTAAACAACATCTTAAGGTCAAATAAAAAATAAATTCAAATTTGATCACTATTAGATATGTTGATCATAATAATGAAGTGGTGGAATGATTGAGTGTTTATGTATTGGGATCCTAGAAGAATGTTGTATAATCCCTTTTATATTATTATAGAATATTGGAATATCTATGTATTCTTCCATTGTGGTTTTCAAAATGTATTTGAAATTATATGTTGTGTGGTACCATTAACCATGAAAAGTGATTGAGGTATTAAGGAGGTGTTTTTTGGAAAACACATAATTAAGGGTAGGATAACCCTTAATATGAGAAAGATGTTGATATAATGATATTTGGATAAACATATGTTGGATAGGAATAAGTAAATTAGATGATATTATTTACCTTGGAACTGGTTAAGAATTTATTGACATGAGGGTTATGCTATCATGGAAGAAGTTTACAACTTTTGAACTTAAGAATAAAGAAACTTTCATGTTTTCAATAAGGATATTTGATAATTCAGGTTATTACTATGAATCAAGAGAATACATGATGAAGGTGTTACATTTTTTTAAATTTCACTAACAAGATATAGCATATGATATATGGGGCATAAAAGTTAATAAGATTTAGTAAAATATTTCTTTAGTTTTCGATTTTCAGCTTTTAGAAGGATTATAATGTTCTCAGTTTGTGGATAGATTATGTTAAACATTGAATGAATTTTGTTAGAATAATGTATTATCTCACCATAGGTAGACTTATTCATATTTTATTGCCTATAAAAACATTTTTTTGTGATAAAGATAGATGGAATTGCCTATCATTCTATTAATGGATCACATGATATACTAACACTTCAAGAATGAAAAATTCAACTTTATTTCCTTGAATAAGAGATAAATTGGAAATTGATCAAGGCACGACAAAAAGTGAGATTATACTGAAATAAAGTAATTATTTCTTCTCATTATCTTTAGCTTTAGGGAAAGGATCTTTAAAAACAAAAATGATATCCTATTACTTTCTTATCTGATAAATCATATGGCCCCTTAGATCATCATAGATTTATGGCTTTGTGATTGTTACCATTTTCCTAACCATGTTCTCTATCAATCTAAATTAGAACATGATAATAATATTTCTATAATATATCTATGTTTTAACTTCCCACCAATGTTCGCCTTTTTTTAAACCCAACGATGAGATACATTGGTTAACCGTTATGTTTAAAATTTTCCATTTTAAAATAAAGTTCTATTATTCCTTTTTTCGAAGTGGGTTTATATGAAAGAAACTTTCAATTATTAAAACATTTATAAACCTAAATAATTTAAAGGGAGAAATTCATTTTAAGTGGTGTAGAATGTAAGACCATGATATTTTTATGAGATAATATTTTTTAATTTCATGGATTTCTTGTTTTTTACACTACACCAAGATAAGCTTTTACAATACACAACACTAGCTAACCTTGCGGTACATGCAATGATATGCCTGGATTCTTTTGAACACAACATTGAGTTATTTTGATTTAATTAATTTCAAAAAATAAATATTATAAGTGAAAAACTGAATATTGTTATGTTACCTTATAACCTAGTCATTATAATTACGAGTATGAGCAATATTAACTTTCTTTAGAAAAACTATTTAAATGAAAATAGGTGAGTTTCTAAAATAATAAAATCATTTTTGATGGATTTTTTAATGAATGATATTTTTAATATATTCAATATAATATTTCAAATTCATATTATATGTTTTATAGACTTGATATAAGAATAAATTCAATTTTTCAGATAAAAGAAGTAATTTTCCAAAAATGCAGTTTTGCCACCATTTAATGGAACACCCATTTTAAAAAAAATTGACACTTTTATATATTTTATTTAAAACATTAACCATTTTATTTAGATGTGGGTTATATAAATTTAATTGGGAATAATTTTTGATAATTTGATGATAAAATTCATGTTGTGATGAATAGTAAAAATACACTAAATTTTAATTGAAAACAAATTTTTCTGATCAAAATAATTTATATGGTTAAATTATATTATTAAATTGTTCTAAATTATAAATATAATAAATTTTTATCATTAATTATAATGTATGTAATTGGAAATAATTTTTCATTGAATTTTGATGTAAAAACTTTTTAATCTTTCACAATGTTTTAACTTTTAAATCATGTTTTTCATTCTCACAACATTATTAATTTTAAATTAATTACTGAAAATTTTGTGTTTTTAATTTATAAAAATTAATTACATATTTTTAATTAGTATGTCTAAATTATGTAAATAGCATTCTTTTATTTTTATGCAATTTGAATTGTAACCTTAGTAATTTTTATTAATATAGTAACAAGGTAAATCATATAATTAATGGTAAATATAATATTATAAAATTACCATAACACTTGTCCTAATGTGATTGGATGAGATATTTTAAACCTAAACCGTCCTTAGGTCGAAATGATACCCTTTGGTAGCCGTTTGGATGAGATTAGGATATTTTATATATTTTATTTAAAGAAAAGTTAAATATGTCTTACTCAAATTTTAATAACAAAATCATAATTAATGTATGATTATAAATATGTTAAACTCTAATATTAATACTCATTTGAATGATAAACTATTTTTATTTGTCATTTAAATTTATTTTTAATAATTAGGGAATAAGTAATTACCTGAATGGTTTATATGTTTATGATGAGTAAATTATTTAATTAATGAAAAATCAATAGACTAATTTTTATTAAAATGATAATAACCATTAAAAGACACAAAAACTTGACCGAATATTATTGGTTGAGTATATCTCAACCATAATCATACAATTGATGAGTTAGTATCCATTTAGAGTATTATAGAATAGATTGTTACACTTATATTACTATATTTGAAGTGATGTTAAAGTTGTCACATTCATAATTTAATTAGTATAAATTTTTTAATGCTAGATTTTCTAGAACATAAATTCTACAACAAGTATTATTATTAAAGATAGTATATTTAACTTCATCATAGTATTTTATTTATAATTTCTATTCAAAAAAAATAATTGTATTTAATAATTACACAAAATTGATGTTGAAGTTATTTTATTAATGGAAATATCAAATTAGTGTTATCAAAAATATTAAAATAAATATAATATGTGATAATAAATATATCAAATTAATCTTATAAATTATCATGATCTCATAGATATATAATAAATTATTTTTTCCAAGGATAACATCTTATCTCGATATTTTTGAAAATCCTATACTGGAATATTGTTAAAATTGGCATTTTTTTGTATTTTCAATATAATGTGTTATTCAATTATTTGAAAATCATAAATCAATTTTAAAAATATATAATAAATATTATTTGGTATATAAGTTTCTAAATTATTTATTAAGGTTATAGTTTACATCAAATACATAAAAATTTCTCCATTTTAATATAGAAATATTTTTTACCCATGTTAAAATGACATAGAATAACTGATTGATAAATTAAAATTAAATTTTTTATATATATAGAAAAACATATCTAAAATTTATTTTTTGATGATATTACAACCGTATCTCATCTCATATTTGATATTAGGTCTCTTTGGAGGTTTTTTATCTGATTTTAACTAATATAAATCAATAGTTTTGCAGATTCCAAATGTTCCCCTCACCTCATTTAAAAAATGGAACATCCTCCCTCACCTTTTAACTTCACATTGATCATTAATTCTCTTACATAAAATACCAATTTCCCTTATAAACCTAATTATTTACATTCATGAGGTTCTGGTCATCTCAAAATCCCAACTTTAGTGCCTTTAAGAGGATATTTAAAGGGAGCATGTTGAAGAAGATGTAATCTCTTCAACCGATTCATTGAAATTATTTATTCTTATACTTCATCTTCATGAGTTTTCTCTATTATAAAGTAATAAATATAGTATAAATTATATTATGAGATGATATTATGGTTATGGAATAACTATATTCCACCTTTTATCCATCCTATAAAAAAACGAAATCACCATGTGTGCGCACTTACGGCTTACTGTCTCCACACCGTGGTGTAATATGTTTTTCACATCCATCATACATGAATGGATATAATGATGTAAATAATACCTATATAAGATTATTATAACATGATATTAATTCTAGAAAAAAATATATACCATCCACTTCCATACCATTTCACAATTATGGGAATGATATCATCACTCGTGCGTACGTATGACCCCCCCCCCCATCTCCATAATGCAATGTGATTCATTATACATGATATTCATTAAAGCATGATTATATAAATGGATTGAAATAGTAAATATGATATATATTATACTAATATAATTTTTTAAATAATATAACTATAACCTAAGAAAAAGAACTTATTCGACAAATCATGTGTTAGAAAATAATGAAGTTAATACCCAAGGGACGAGTAATAATGTTACTTAAAAATAGAGGAAAATAAAAGGACTATGATTCTCAAATAAGCTAACAAAAACATTTAAATAATTATACAGTTGGTAAGATACATACAAATTATAATAAACCTAAGATAATGGATAATTTCACAATCTTATTGTTATAATAGATTGTTCATACGCAAGTATTTACTGGGGTATATGTATCCACATCCATGTTTCCAAATATGTATTCCAAAACATGATTTCTATACTTCTGAAAATTTTAAAGACAATTTTACCCATTTGATGAATTTTTATTAAATGATATGAAAGGAATATTTTATCGTTTGGGTTATGAATTACTTTTTTACTTTCTAACATAAGTACAAGAATAATTTTTTCTTTTTAATTATATGGAATGAACAGATTCATAGATTTTCATAATGAATTACTTCCATGAATATTATATTAAAATATTTCATGTTTATTTTCCATGAAATTATTTTCTTTTAAAATTTAATGGTATTTATAGAAAAAAAAAATTTGAAGAAGAAAGGATATTTTCCTCAAGAATTACTTTTTTGTGTTTTGTCAAAATTATTTTCCATCTAAGATGAAATTATTTGAATTGCTCTATGATTATATCCATATTATCAATATGATTTGAATTTGTTTATGATGGAATGATATTTATAAAATCCATTTGTTTTTTTATGGATTATGTTATGATGGAATGATGTTTACAAAACCTGTTGTATTCCTTGGATTATGCTATGATGAATGATTTATGTTTTTGTGGAACACATAAGAATGATTTCTTTATGAGATGGTGGGCCTGTATCTTCCCTCAATGCATTGGGTAAATATTTATATCTCTTGAGATAGACATTAATATAATGGAAAGTAAATATATTTTAGGAATAAAATGTTGTAATGACAAGAAAATTTTGTTCAGTAATACATGGATTGAATGGAATGTAATCCAAATTTAGTAATGGACTTTTCCCACTATGATAGTCTTGGAAAGAAGCCTTGGCTATTATGGAAATGATTTTATATTCTTATTTGTTATCTTTAATTTCATATTCTATGCTAATATTATTTTCTCATGGCACTTGTTCCATTATGATTTATTCCTTATGAACTACCACTATTTATTTCGTGACTCATGATTTTGATATTTTTTTATACACAGTAAGCTGTTAAAAATTTATGTTAATGTTTTTAAATTCTAATATTTATGGTTTCTTTATATTTTAAATGTTTAAACATACTCATAATTTGAGGTATCTCCTTTTTAGGTTTCTTTTACCTTGTATATGATGAAGGTTATTATGTAATATGTATCAAAAAGGGGTTCTAGTTATGACAAAAAATGTAGTATACGGAGTTAATGTTTTATAAACCAATTGTTTATGTTTCCCAGTTTCCAAAGAGATTAAACTAATATGGTATTTGGGAATCTATTTGCATCATGTGTTAATTATTCTGAAAATTTAATTTATTTTCCATGTACGTCAAGTTTATGGTCTTTAAAAATTTCCTCTCCCCTGTATAATATAGTTACTGCATTTAAATAGAATATTAATTTGGAATTGAAATAATTCATGGATTAATAGTTCCAGCTTTAAGGAAGTTTCCATAAAAATTGAAATATGATAAATTTCCATAATATTCAAGTAGCCACTAAATGATATAAAAAGTAATTCAATTGGTTCACACCTACAATATATTAAATACCAGTGCCTTTTTTTACCCATATGATTTTGGTTTCAGTAGTGTTAGCATCTAAAGACTTTGGTAACCAAATCAGTTTGTTTTTTAGTAGACACTCCATAATTAAATATAGATAAATCCTTAAAATAATAAACATTGTTTTTACCATTAAATTGAGGTTTTATTAAATAGTAGTTAGTTTTATAATGTTAATTTATTCCATAGTGAAAACATTTAACAGTATATCTACTCTTTCTTTTGGAGCAAGGAATAAAATAATTTCTATAATGTTTGGATTTTTCTCCATTACTACCCATCACATATTATCCTTTATTATTAGCATTATCATTATAAATAATTTGATTTAAATTGTTTTCTCATTAAATATGAATTCCATATACTTTTTCTAAAGTATCATGTTCATCAAATAATACTAGTTTTATTTTCATGAAAAATTGAAGAACATTTATATCTTAAATCTATAATATACTTCATGACAAATTATTTATTAGTAGAAATAGTTTCATAATATTTTCTATGTTTTCTATGATACTTTTTAAACATTCAAATTTTTTTGAAGTATAAAAAATATTATTTAATTTCATCAAAAAAAATTAGAATCATAATTTTGAGAGGTAAATGTGTGTACCTCATAAATATGATCCATAAGACATAGGTTTAAAGATCATTTTGATGCTCAACTTTAGTTTTTTAAATAAATTCATCACTTAAATGAAAATTTTCACTACAAATAGTCTTCATTAATTTATTATTTTTTCTTTTATGATTAGTTTTCCTTTGAAATTTAATCATAGGACAGTTAGAATTTTTTTTGACCCTTATCAATGCATTCATAGAATCCATCTTCTTTATTCCTTTTCTTCCTCTTATTGTATAGTTTTCAAAATATTTTATAAAGATATAATAACTCATTACATGAATTATGATAACTTGAATCGGACGATTAATCCATTGTATTTTTAAGTTAAACAACATCCTTTTTGATAGAAATATGATTTTAAGCTTCAAATTACATCTCATATTCATGCATCCTCAAGGTTCAAATTAGTTCTTTTATTTGAAAATATTTAACTAGTGTGGATTTTGAAATAGTATTATATATTACATTCTACTTAGAGGGTAAAAATCTGAGAACTTTTAAATATTGATCTTGTTGTTTAATTGGTTCTCCCAAGGAAGCAATATCATTGATAACTTCTGTCAATATTCGACTCACCTGTGTGATTCTATCGTAATGATGCATCATAAATCTACCATTTTTAATTTTTTGTAGCTTGACATAGTTTTTTTGAAATTTTCAATTCCTTTATAATAAATAGAAATAGCTTTCCACATATTATATAAAGTATCACATTAATAGACTTGATTATATTCATTAATTCTAAATCAATAGAAAATATCATTAATTTCTATCGAATTAAGATCATGTTATTTCTCTTGATAATAATTCCATTTTTTCTATATCATCTTTAGGAATTTTGTAAGGCTTCACTATCTTCAAATAAACTCTTATTCCAGGTTTTTTAAGTAAATAATCATGTGTGATTTCCATCATCCATAATTATTACCATTAAAATAAAGTTCATAGATCATCGACATACCATCTATAAGATCATACATTGAGAATAATCATCATCTAGATCTTTAACTCCAACTTTTTAGATTCAAAATAAATATGAAAACATTAATCTAAATTCTAATTAAATCATTAGTATTGTGTAGAATCAGCAGAATATTTGAGGATATAAATATATCGAATAGATCATTTCCCCTAATACCAATTGTTATTAGGAATAAGGAAAAAGTATTTTTAGTTATAGAAATAAGTAAATATAGGGAAACCACTAATACTAATTTTTTGGACATAACAACAAATATGAAGACAAAAGATGAGGTGAATATTCTTCCTTTAAAAACATGGTATAAACTAAACTCCCATTTTGATATTAAAGAGATTATTTCATTCTATATTTAAGACAAGTATGCTATGAAAAGTAAAGTAAGAACAGAACATAATGATTTATAATGGTTCAGAGCAAAAATATACCTTAATCCACTCCACCAATGTTCTATCCACAAGCTTGGTTGTTTTTACTAGAAGATCCTTTTTTGGAAACCTTTACATCTGATGGTAGGAAGTTAGCACCTTTTAATCATGGATTTTACTATTCCTTCTAGTTCCTTTATAGGGAACTAAAATATTAACATCCTAGTAGGAGAATTTGAAACCCCAAAAATGATTTAGTATGAGAATCCAATACTCTAAATAGATAATATTTTATGATGTAGATATTGAAACATCATGGGTACATAGTTACTACAACAACTAACATTTGTATATGATATTTAACAAAACACAGTTGTAGTAAAATATTATTCATGTTCAATCATGATTTATATTTAATGTTTAGAGAAAACACCAGGTATATTATTAAACATGTATGTCACCAATGTGTAGCTCTGATATATTCTTTTTTGAAATGTAGAAAAATATTAACAATGAAACACAAAAATATTAATATAAAGTCAATTAACCAGATAAGAATCAAAGCATGAATGTCTCCAAAGTGTGGATTTTGAGGAGGTTATTCTTTATTATTTTCAAATGAACATCTATATATTCATAAGAAGAATATTTATTCCTTTAGAATATGAACATCTACAAATTTATCATGACAGTCAAATTCATTTAGTTCAAACAGCTCTATAAAATAACACATGATATATTACAAAATATTTGAATTAAAAACGTTCAAATATATTTGTAACATCACATAGATATAGGTTCAATTTAATATGTTCCATATGAGCCTTTGGATCAGTATTTAAAACATATTTAAAAAGATATTTAATTCTGGTGAGACCATTGTAGAAAACATGGAAATAATCCACAATTCAAAACTCTCTATTTGACCAAGTTGAGCATAGGGTTTTTCTGCATAACAATAAACTCCAAAAGTAGAGTTGACAACATACACTTGATTAAAAAGTTAGGGATAATGAATGATCTTTTAATTATTCAAACATAGGTATTCTTCAAAACTAGGGTTTTGATACATAATTTTATTCCCAATGTATGGTATACAAACCATATGCTCTTCTTAAAATGTAGGGTATGTACCATGTTTCTAGACTACATATAAAACACACCTATAATACTTTCTACTTTGATAAATAAAATAACCTCTCATGGTGTAATGACTTAATATGGTCCTATAATAAAAAAAATTATTCTAGTAATTATTATACATAAATTTTTATGAATTAATATCAATAGAAACATAAATTTGGGTGTTTTAAACATAAAGATCAAAAAGAAATTAACAAAATTATTGAGTCAACACATTCTAAATAAGTTACATCCATTAGTTAAAACATTCTTATTTTTCCAAAAAAATAAATCCCACCAAAATAAAAAGGGGGTGAAATAAAATAGTTAGGTCATCCAAAATAACTAATGATGTAAGAATAATTAACACACACTTCGAGTTATACAAGCTACACCATCTGTTATTTTGATGTTTGGTTGACTCATACACATCACAAATAAATTATGGATCGTTTTTCTAAACTTTAAGAACAATTTGATAATGTTTTATCCATTTTGGATTTTTGATTCATGTTTTAAACATAATTGAAACTTTTATAATTAAAAAGAACACTTCAAGTAATACCAAGTACATTGTGGGTTAGATTGATGTGTTGTAAATTACTGCATATAAAAAATGAATTGTGGATCAATTTTATTTTATTTTTGAAAAAAATACAAGTTAATTTGATCAAGGTTTTTTGGTGACATTAGTTTTAAACTAAAATGACACTTATATATTGAAAAACACACTTCGAGTCCTACTAGAAACATCATCTGTCAGATTGATGTGTGGTTGGTTCCTATAAGTCACAAATGAATTTTGGATCATTTTCCTAATGCTTGAAAACAACCTAATTTTTTCCCCAATTTTGGATAGTGATAAAAATTTTAAACTAAAATAAAACTTTTATATTGAAACACACACTTCGAGTCATACCAAAGATTGTTAAATTGTTGTTGGGTTGATTCATATAGGCTGCAAATGAATTATGGATCATTATTCTAATGTTTTAAAATAATCCAATCCCATTTTATTTATTTTATCTAGGTGACAAGAATTTTAAACTAAAATGAAACATTTATATTAAAAACATGCACTTTGTGTCATACTGCACACATCATGTGATAGTTTAACAAGAACTCTATTCCTATATGTCAAAAATAAATTAGGGAACATTTTCCGAACATTTGAAATCAATATTCACTTGTTTTATCAGTTTTGGATTTCTGAAATGTGATGTAAACTAAAATGATACGTTTATATTGAAAATGAAATTTTTGATTAATACCAACTACATCACAAGTCATATTGATGAGAGGATGATTATTACAAAACAAAAATGAATTATAGATCATTTTCATAAAGTTCAACAACAATTCAATCTCTTTTTCTCAATTTTGGATATGTGATGTGTATTTTAAACTAAAATGACACTTTTATGTTGAAAACACCTGCATAGAATCAAACTGACCACATCATGTGTCATATTGATATGAATTTAATTCCTACACATCAAAAACTAATTATGGACCATTTTACTAAAGTTCAAAACAATCCAATCTTGTTTTATTTGTTTTTGATATGTTGAAGGCATTGGGGCCCACAAAAGTATTTGGTGGGCCAGGGATTTTAACATATTTCATTGACATGATGATGAAACTCAATGTCGCCAATGATCCAAGCCCTAGTATGGTTAGTGAATCACCCGTAAATTAAAATAGAACAAAAATTAAAACAGTATACGTACCATTACAGATCTAAAGGCATGATAGATAGTAACACATTGTCGGCGATCGCTACTTGAGGTATCCATAGTAGGATCCCCTCTAAATCATCCACAATAATTTCAAAAATCCATGGGAGAGCTGAATTTAAAATCATAATTGCTAGTGCTGTAATCTAATGATATATTTGATGGCTCGACAATCACCTCATCGAGATACCATCAATGCTTGAGGGACTTATTGATCGGATCTACTTGATTGAGAGTCTCTTTCTCTAGAAAACATGTGGATAGAGAGTCACTAATTTTCAATCCATGAATAGTTTTAAGCTTGAGACTCTCTCCACTTATTTATAGTCGATGTAGAATAACACTTGGTAGGGTTCCCCATCCCCTGGAAATTTAACATCCACTAAATAATAATTATAATGAACTAAAATGCATCATTATTATTTATTATTTTATCATATAATTGTAATATATAAATATAATTTATTACATGATAAAACGGATCCATTTAAATCAACTTGACACTCCCGCTTAATATAAAATGAACTTTTAATATTAAAATAATATTCATTCGATTAATATTTTTCTCTTATTTACTTAACTTTTAAATACATTAAATAAATTCAATCCAATTATTCATAATTTTAATAATAATTTATTTATTTATTTCTTGTTGATCGATACCTTGGACAACACTCGAACCCTATGGTGGGGCCCACCATTTCCAATATACCTATTCAACTGAATAGGGAAGATTCCTGAATATGATATGGTGTGTGACCCTCTTGGACCTTATCTCGATGGCAGTGATTAAAATCCACAGTACAAGAGGGGAGTCTAGCAACCCATCAAGGACCCAAAAGATATTAGGATAGTCATAGTAATGATAACCAACCTAGAAATGTGTACTGTGTACTTTAATCTATTTTCCTATAAACATATCTAAATGAAAGATGCACACTTGTGTTACTGTCCTTTTATTAATTTTTTATTTTTTGGTCTATCTAGATGCATTTACCTTTTCACTACTTTGGCCAAAGTCTTATAAAGCTAGAACCATCCTAATCAACCAGGTCTGAGATATACAACTTCCATACCCTGTAATTGAAAATTTCATTCATGACCATTCGTCCAATGTCATTCCACCAATGACACACCCAAAATAAGCTACCTCTTCATGATTTAAATATCTTGTGTTTTGAATTACATCAATGAACACATTCAAATGGTACACACTGGTAAAGATCTAAATTCAAGAGACCAATACACATGTTTGTACATAGGAACAACCAATGTCACTCAAAACATCTGGGGTTTCTATTGGAGGGTCTTTCCTCATGATCTCACTACTAGAGGACACCAAGTGAAAACCTCATGAGAAGAAGTCTCAATGCTTATGATCCCCAACACCTGATAGTCATACATTTACTGTGTCCAATCAGTAAGATGTAACTAGAACATAGGAAATATTTAATATTAATGTCATTTTATCTCAAGGGTCTCATTATATCCTAGTATTTTCTCTAACATTTTTATAAGATGATTAATCTATGGAAATTAACATTAAATAGTGGATGTAGAAATGTCTACACTATAATGTTAAGTATAAATCATGAATAGATAACTGTATACATGATATGGTAATCAAAAGTAATGCATAGTAGGGTCTAGGGAACCCACTATTTCAACACATTGACTTTCAATAGAGAAAACATTCGAACTATACTTGTTTGATAATCAGATGATAAATATCACGTTTCTACAGAGTAAATGCTTTAGCTATTGGGTCCACTGTGTTTCCACTATGTGAAAATTCTTCTATATGCGACCTCATCTCCATGAGTAAAACTTCTCAACAGACGGTAACCCCAAGTATATCCCTTTTCCCCACTATCAAAACCTTACATCTTATCTAGTAAAAATATAATAATTTTCATTATGATAATACTTTACTTACTAGGTGTGATTCCAAGAACAGGAAAAATCATTACATTTGATCACTGCTTCTTAGTTGCCTTAGAAGCCGCAACGTACTTGGTATTCGTAGGTATGGATGCCACTAGCTTTTATGATCTTTTCCCACACAACACCTTAGCCTAAATATGATACTTGATCGTATTAATCCAAGTAATACTAGTTTTTGTTCCACAATAATTAGTATCCATCTTCTCTACTTACCTGGTACATATCATTTTTACTTGCTGGTGTACAAGATGATAGTTTTGATTTCTTCACTTACAATGCTCATGGATAAAAATATTATTTTCATACTATAATGTATATGGTTGAAATATTAGATATTTTACATATCATGGAATACATGATTGATCCATCGTTTAAGCCTATGGAACTCAACTCACAACATTAATCTCTTCCCATGTTCTTAACATGTCAACTTGGAGAGATTTAGCCATGTGACATTGGTAACAATTATTAACTTGAATTGTTCCAACTTGTATTTTTAAATACTATTTCACTATATATAAAATTTACTAGGACAAAACAACCATTAGATCTACTTTTATATATCCTTCTCCCTAGAACATAGGTTTCATCTATAAGTCAATCACTAGAGAAATTATATTTCCCTAGTCTTAACTAACCGCTAGACCGTTATTTGTTTCCTTTATGTTTCAAAACATATTTCTCTTAGAAAACTATGGTGCTCTAACTAACCTCTTTTAGACACATGGAAAATATTCATTCCTAATGAATGTTCTATAATAATATTGCTTACTTTAATACTGTACTAGATTTTAGAAACTTGTAACCCTTATTGGCATTCAATGGTTTCAACATCCCTTTCGAGTGGCATTGTAAAGACACCTTCCATGAAAGTTGATATTGACATCCAGTGGCCAAGTAAATGGTCTTAGCAATTATCTATGACAAGTAAAATTCTAATGGATTTAGGCATGCCAAATTGATATTACCAATCAATCCTTATTGGTACCACACTTGAACCATCCATGTATCAACTCACTTGAATACCCAACACAGTATTCAATTTATAAGCCCCTTTGAAATTTGATACATGGAATCCATTATTGAATTTTAATTGGTCCTATCAATCATAGATAATTTATATATACTTATTACATGTAGGAATTATTATTCTCAATGAATACAGTATCTCCATCTGTGGTAAACTCAAAACCATCACCATGGTTTTTATACTTCTTACACAGTATGTGTGTCAGGAACAAACCTCTTCCACATGACTTTGTGTATCTTGTTCCAATGCCAACCATTTTCGCATCTCGAGCATTTACTAAATCCAAGTCAATCTTTATCCAACTATCAGTAATAGAGTTGTGTAACCTTTTTATAGAAATACATTCTATCACTTGACTACAACTTTTATATCTTAGGGATTTATATAATATAATACGAAAATGTTAGGATAATTACTTAGATTCAAAATGTGTTCAGCTTGATGCTAGTTTATTTATCTCTTAACAAACTCTTCACATATAAGCACATGTTCTATGAAATAATGGATTTCTATCATACTATGACTCATATGATATCCATTTTTCATTTTTAGTTGGAATATTGGTTATCGGTTTCCACCATTATTTGAAAAGAACATCCTGAAATATAATGGAAGTTACTAAAAATTGTAACATTGATACTATTTACATCATAACTCTAATGTATAAAATTTTAATTTATGAATTTCTCTATGCAATATTTTGTGGATCAATGTCAACATGTATGAATTATCATGATCCCCCTTATGAACATCAATGATGTGATGTAGATAATGTAATGTGTGTTTAGGAATTACTCCACGCTACATTATCATGATCAATGAATGCTTGATCAAGATATTCTTCAGCACGCTGATCTGAAGAAACTCATATATTCTGACCATGATTATACTTCACTGTCAAATTCCTTAATAAATTATAGGAATCATATGAAGTATCTTTACTACATGTTTTCTATGGAAATAGTTTACACTCACATATTGAACTAATTCAAAATATTTGTGACATAACTTTATTTATAAAGGTTTACTTGTAAAAACTAAATACATTGATAATACTAAAGGTTTTTATCTCTTCTAATCCTAAATATCATACTGGGTATATCCTTGACATCGACTGTTAGTTTTTCTTAACAAATTATTATTTTTCCACAACTGGGTAAAAGTATTACATTTTATATTCATCTTTTATTGCATATGATTCAAGTATCATTGAACTATTTTCTAATTTTGTTACACCACAAAAGGTATTCATTTCTGAACTTGGAATAATGTATCATTATTTAGAAAGGGCACGTGAGATAAATTTTTTGGTTATACTCAACAACATTTTCAACTTGAATCAATCACTTAGTAATAATAAGTTATATGTTTCTCACCACTGACATAAGAATCACCTTTTCTCGGCTACTTAGAGAAGACACCTTACTTCTAGTAATGCTTCTATACTTAATTGAAAATTGTATTTCAATACATATATGTGAAAATCATATTGTATTTAATACCTAAGTATTATGTTAGAAACAATACATTTATTTCATGAATAAAGAGGAAGTGGGTTCTTTCTTATACGATTTCGTTCATTTAATTTTAAACAATAATAAATTTATTTCATAATATGTGATTCAAATAACCTCTTGTTTAACAAAAATTCTCTAATCATTGAAGGACATTGCAGAGGTTCATTTGGTGTAACTTGACATTTAATATTTTGTCTTGTCTTTCAATTTATTCTCCATAAGAACAAAAGATTGTACTTTCATTAATACTCTTATTGCTTGGAAAACCTTACCTAATAGGTAATAAAGCGTTTAATCGATACTATTCGTTAGTATCCTTAAACAAAACTAGAGTAATTAGGTGTAAGAGTGGAATGCGTTGAACGACCCTGACATGAATTTCACTTTACACAAAGCGAGTGTAATCAACACATTAAAATATTGTGTCACTTTCTCCTTTCAACTTCCAGGAGATGAGAATACATGAAATATAATCCATGTCATGATGTAGTGATTGAAAATGAAATAGTAAGTTGATGATAAAATTATGATAGAACCATCATATGCTAGATTCATGATTCCCTTGTATGCGATTTTATTCTCATGCTTCCAAAGGTGGATTAATAGGAATAAGACACCGGCACCATGAATTTATGATATAGTTGTATTATGCGTAATTTGCTATAATACAATTGGAAATTCGTGCTAGTTTGGACATTTAAATTTGTTCACTATTTATCACGTTTTTTATCTTGTGGTATCACTTTCCATTTTTCTACAAAAATAAACTTTAGAAGACTAGTACTTTTATATTGACTATTGATTTAGGCATCACTGATTAATTTTAATCATTAAAAGACCCCCATTATTTTCAAAATTCTATTAACTCTCTGTACTAGAATCGAAATACTCTATATATTGAGTATTTTAGTGGAAAAGATCCTTGAACCTCCCCTTATTATCTACAAGTTATGGCTACGCCACTACTCTGAGAGTTTAAGGTAGGTGTTTGGCTAGCCAGCCTCATTAACTTGTCATTCCATGATCTATTGAGTGAATTCTCATCTTCTAAAATCATAACTTGATTTACTTAGCGCTTGCCTCTAAAATGATATAGTGTTAGATATGGCTAATCCACACTACCAGTTCAGTTAATTTGACCCACCACTCTCATAAGAAGTCCCTGGTAGTAAGAGGCACCCTAAGCAATAGCATGACTGACACCCCCAAGCACTTGGTTTTGTTTAAACATGAATGGTGGAAGGAAAAGAAGACTTAATATTACTTTGCGGTTTTTTTTCTCTCAAAAAATGAAATCCATTTATATTAATCTTTTTCATTTATGTTGTCACGCTCTCAATTGATCATTAATAGAAAAACACACATTACTTCTTTATGCATTTTATTATTTATTATTTTATTTATTTAACCTATTATTTTAAAATGCATAAAATAATAAATAAATGTATAAAGCTAAACTACTACCCAACTGATCTTGAGAATCTAAATTACCTAGGGGCATCATACATGAGTCATCACTTGACTCATGATATAGCTCGCCCTCATCCTACATGTTCGCTTCTCATCTGGAGTATCGCCTTGTCTTGGCGAGATTCACATCACGTCTTGGAGTACCACCTTGTTTTGATGGGGTCTACATGATGTCTTACATTGTCTTGATTATTGTACACCGCCTCTTCTTGGTAGGATCCACGTCGTATATTGTCTTCGTCTGAAGTACAAAAATACTCGTGCACAAGCGATGGGGACTAGGGGGTGTAATGTATATCAGATAAAATTGGTTCAACATGTCCTTATACATTTTAACAGAAAACAAAGACAGATGTGCAAACATCATTTAATTAATTAAAAACATAGCATTTAGTTAAAATAATTAATAAAATAAATAAATGCAAATATACAAAAGGTCGGTGCAGAAGACCACTAGTAAGGTAAAATTAAAGAGCAATAAAATAAAATTACATTAAATAAAGTACGAGGGTTATTTAATTAAAATAAATGAACTAAATAATTAAAATAATTATATTATTTATCGGTCCCATAATTAATTTACTTTTATTCAAAAATTAAATTAATTAAATAATTTAATTTAATTCCAAAATTAAATTAATCATACCCCCGGGTAATAAAATGTTTTATTTACCACAAATTAAAATTTTAATCGATATAATTTAATAATATTAAATTAATTATATATATTAATTTGATTATCATAGGCCCCAAAAATCCCATGTAGGGCCATTGCGGGTCTGTTGGAACACGCGTGGGCCCATTCCAGACTGTGTAGGGCCAAACTGGTTAGGGACGATCCGCTAGACACGTTTCTAGTTGGGCAGATCCGCTCAGACCTCTTAGGGAAATTCTATTCGGTTTCACCCTTGCAAGAGTTACCTGCACCCAGGGCGCATCCATTCCTAGATGGCGGTGCACACAGGCTTCTAATTCTTGCCGCAGATCTTGTCAAAGGGGCGGAGGACCAAACTGTAGTGTCACACCAGATTTGGGTGTGGTCGCGACATGGAGGAAAACCAGCAATAGGGGAGGTCGTGGCTATAGGAGGCATGTGACACTGGAATGGTGTGCTGTAAGGGGGCCACAACAGAAGACCTCTACCAGATCTTCTGGATCTGAATAGGGGGCGCATGTGGCAGCCAATAGGGATGAGGTTCGGGGGATGAGCGACCAGAGACGGTGGCCGGGGTGGCTAACTACGATGGTGGGCGGGGTGGGGAGGCTGGCTGGAGCGTTTTTCCATGGAAGCGGAGGCTGGCATAATGGAGACGAGGCAGCAAGGCTGCTGTCTGTCCGGTGTGAGCGGATGTTCCACAACGAATTCTGGGAGGGCGGCGACCGGATAGACCTGAAGGGAGTTGGTGCCATCACTACTCAGGAAGGGCGGCTAGCGGGATGCCAGATGATGAGCTTACTAAAGAGGTCGGCCGATTAACCTGGTGCGCCACGGATGGGGACCAGCGGTGGGGACGACTGTGTAGAAGAGCAGAAGTCTCCTTTCCCTATTCATTTTTTTAAATTTTTGTTGCTTTTCTTCTTCCCCCAATTAGTTTTTGTGTGTGTATTTTTGCTTTTCTACACACTAAATTATCCTTTCACCACCACCAACATTTTAAAAACAAAAGTCTATGGTATAGCCATTACATTATAATAATAATTATTATACTAAAAATTATTATAATAATTTATCATTATTATTATTTATAATAATAATTATCAATCTTTTTTAGAAAAACAAAAAAAAAATTGATGATCCGAAATGATCAGATCTTGGCCAGATCTTGATTAGAAATAATTGATTGAAATTATTATAACTCGAGACTAGACCACAAACACAATCCATTCTGAAAATATCAAATGGCCATTACATGGCCGTTTGAAATCAGATTGAAGTGTTGTATGAACCATTGGGACGCATTTCGAACCCTCTACATAGTTTAATTTCAAATTAATATTTTTAGGATAAAAAAATGTACACAATCCATATGATTTCCAATTTCATGTACCGAGGACCACAACGGAATCCGGTGGGCTGGTGATTTAAAAAAAATCATTGACAGGACGATGAAACTCGTCTTAGACAACGATCTGAGCCCCAACATGGTATGAGAATCTCTTGTAAAATAAAAGTTCAAAAATATTAAAACTCTAAACATACCATTACATATCTGAAGGTGCGTTCGACAATAACTCTTTGTCAGCAATAATTTCATGAAGGATACATACTAAGATCCCCCTAAATCATCCAAACACTCTTCAATAATCTATGGTAATGTCGATCGTCAAATTCTGGGTTTTAGAGCGGTGATCTGTTGATATCTTTGATATCCCGAAGATCACTGCATTGAGATTTCTTTGATGCTTGAGGGAGATCTTGATCTATGATCTTGGATCGAGAGTCCCTCTCTCTAGAAAATGGGAGTAGAGAGAGGCTCTGGTGTTCAATCCATGAATAGTTATAACTTTGACCCTATCTCCACTTATTTATAGTGGATAATGAATAACACCCTGTAGGGTTCCCCAATCCCTAGAAATTTAACATCCACTAAATAATAATTATGATGAACTAAACTGCATCATTATTATTTATGATTTTATCACATATTTTTAATATATATACAGTATATTACGTGACAAACCTATGCCATTTAACTCAACTCATCATTCTCGAATAATATTAAATAAACCTTGAATTTTAAAATAATATTCATTCGATTAATACTTTAATCGTATTTACTTAACATGTAAATAATTTAAATAAATTCAATTTAATTATTCATAACATGAATAAAAATGAATTTATTTATTCCTTTGGTGATCGATACCTTGAACAACACTTGGAACCCGTGGTGAGTCCCACAATTTCCAATATATCTATTCAACTAAATAGGGTGGATTCTTGATTACGCTATTGTGTGTGACCCTATATGACCTTATCTCGATAGTAGTTAATAAAATACACAGACCAAGAGTAGAGTCTAGCAACCCATCAAGGCCCCCAATAAGATAAGGATAGTCATAGAAAAAACTACCAACCTACGAACACATACTGTTTGCTTTAATCTCTTTGTCTTTAAATCTCTCATAAAACAAGATGCACACTTGTGTCATCGTCATTTTATTTATTTATTATTTGTTGATCTATCTAGATGGATTTAGCTTTTTACTGCTTTAGCCAAAAACTTATTAAGGTAGCACCATCCTGATAAACTAGTTCTGAGATATACAACTTCCATATCCCTAAAGCGACGAATCATTTCTTAACCATTCAACCAATGTCATTTCACCATTGATGCACCCAACACAAGCTACCTGGCCATGATATGAATATCATGGTCTTTTCCTTAAATCGATGTACAAAATCAAATGGTACACACTGGTAATGATCTCAAGTCTGGAGGCCAATACACACGTTCAAAGATAGGAACACCCAATGAAACTTAAAACATGTGGTGTTCCTATTGGAGGGTCTATCCTCATGATCTCAATACTAGAGATCACCAACTGTGAACTTTATGAGAAGAAGTATCAATGCTTATGAGCCCCCAACACCTTATAGTGATACATATTCTATGTCTAGTTAGTAAGATGTAACTAGACCATAAGACATATTTATGATTAATGTCATGGTATCTTGAAGTTCTAATTATAGCCCGGGATCTACTATAAACTTTTGATACGACAATTAATCTATTGAAATTACCATTAAATAGTTGGTAAATAAATATCTACACTATAATGGTAATTATACATCATATAAATCTAACTGTATAAATGATATGGTAATAAAAAATACTGCATAGTTGGGTTTACTGTACCCACTTTTCTACTAATGCGACACATGTTTTAAACTAAAATGGAAATTTTTTATTAAAAACATGTACTTCGAGTCATACAAGCTACATCATGTTTTAGATTTATGTGAAGTTGATTCCTTTATATAAAAAATGAATTATGGATCATTTTCATAATGTTTGAATACAATATGAGATCCTTTCCATTGTTTTTTCTATGTGATGTGTATTTTAAACCTAAATGATACTTCAATATCGAAAATACACACTTCCAGTCGTACATATCACATTGTGTTGGATTGATGTTCACTCGATTCCTACAAAACAAAAATAAATTATGGATCATTTTACAAAATTTTGAAAATAATACAATATTTTTTTTCTTAGGTTTGGCAATGTGATGCCCGTTTTAAAGAAAAATGTCACTTTTATATTACAAAAACATACTTTGACTCATATTGGTCGCATCATGTGTTGGATTAACATGTGGTTAATTCCAAAATGTCAGAAATTAATTATGGATCATTTTTTAATGTTTAGAAATAATAAAAGCTTATTTTCTTAGTCTTGTCTCATGACACACGTTTTAAACTTAAATGAATCATGTATATTAACAACATGAACTTAGATTCATATAGGTCACATCATGTGTTAGATTTATGTGCAGTCATTTCCTACACATAAGAAATGAATTATGGACCTTTGTACTAACATTTGAAAAATATATGGGCATGTTTTATATGTTTTGGATTTTTGAGATTCATTTTAAACTAAAATGGAACTTTTATATTAATTATTTACACTTCACATCACACTAGAAACATCATGTTTCAGATTGATGTGCAGTGAATTCCTACATGTCAAAAATGAATTATAAATCATTTTCCAAATGCTTGAAAACAATTTGAGCACATTTTCTTGATTTTTGTTATGTGATTCATGTTTTAAATTAAAATAAAACATTTATATTGAAAACCAAATAATTGAGTCATACTGACCACATCATGTGTCTGATTGACCAATGGTTGATTCTTGCATGTCACAAATGAATTATGGATTTTTCCCTCATATTAGAATACAATTTGATATTTTTTCTATGTTTTGGCTATGTGATGCATCTTTTAAACTAAATTGAAACTTTTATATTGAAGATACAAAATGAAAATTATGAGGCTATGATAATGGATGCACCTTCCCTAGAAATTTGTAATACACATTTAGATTTTTGGGTAGAAGGATCCTTGACCCATTTCAATGTCACCATTATCTCAGTTTCTGCCTTAAAGTCCAATATCTCATGATCACAAGAAGCTTCATACATGTTAATAGCTCTTACAGAATCCATTGGTCATAAATCTCCATTATAAATCTCCTTGGGAAATAATTCAAATATAATATATAATCATGGTGATACTAATCATTCACATCCCAAATTTATCTCTATGGTTATTTCCAATACTAGATCAAAAATATAATAGGTAATCACCTCAAATAGATGTCAGAAAACATTATAACACCCTGTAATCTACCCACTCACCACTAAAAAAATTTACAAAGATCATTGGAAATATTGGTAGTATTAAGAAAAAATAGACAAAAAAACGAATAATAATTTTTTAAATGAAATTTTAATTACGTTCATAAATTACGTATTTGGGGATGATATTCATTTTATGTATTATGATATCTTTTATAAATTTTGAATCATAATATCCATAATTTTTGTCATTAATTTTCTTCATACAATGGAGAAATGTTAAAAAAAATAATTAAATTTATTTTAAATACCTTTTTATAGATATATATTACTATACATATACCTTAATCTGTTTCAATTGGAGAAAATTCATAGGCTTCTTATGTTCTGTCACCGACCTCATTCCAAGATTTATACTATATTTATAGATTTCCTTACCATAAAAATTTCTCATTAAAAAACCAAATGAAAAATATAAATCAATTTATATTTATAAAATGTTGATTGCATTGCATTATAAATTCACAATAGATATCATGTGTGGTCGGTTTGATGAAAAACAATGAATTGAATCCAAGGATTTTTTTTAAATACTTTGGAATTTTACGAGTTTGTGGCTTCTGACGACACTTGATTCCGAGGCCCGTTGTGCCCGGAATCAATTTCCGAAGTTTAGCTCGGGTACGTTCAGTGAACGAACGAGCGAGTTTTTCTATATTTTGAATCGGTGCTCGGAATTAAAATCTGAGGGCACCGATGAACTCGCAACGCCGGTAATTGCTTAACGTGATCCTTACCGTAGTTGCGTTCGTAATGGAGGAGAAATTAGTTATTGGGGGTTTATTTAAGAAGTAAATAAAAATTGTCGCAAAAATTTTTATTTTATAAGGAGGTTATTCCCTCCCATGGGTAGTTAAGGGTGGGTCCCACAGCCACCTAACTACCCAAGTGTGGATGTTAGATAGGTGGGTCCCACACGATCCCCAACCATTTAATTTTCTATAAACTCATTAAAAACCCCTCATTAAATTGGCAACCCCCCCATTAAATGTCAATCTCTCCACCTCACTCCATTAATTCATGTCAACCCATAATTTAATTAGGATCTTTCCACTTTCCCCCCTTTTTTATTTAATTTCCAACATGTTTAATAAATGGGTACCTTCCCTCTCCCTTCCTTAATTGATTGTCAACACATTTTATTTAATGTGGTGATTTAATTTTAGGAGAGTTGATTTGCGTGTGTAATAAAATAATAGGAGGAGCCCATTATTTTATTAAGGGGGAGAGCTTTCGTTGTGTGAGGAAGATCAAGAGAACTATTGAGGTTTTGGAAGAACGCCGACCTTCGATGAAGAATGACGAAGAACACCGGTTCCTCGAAGAACAACGACGCGCCACCAATCCTCTTCTCCGCGACAAGAGAGGAGATGCCGCTTTCTCCTCGGTGCAATCTGACGACGTCTACGAACCCTTTCCCCACGACGTCGTCTACCATGACGCCGACGTTCGTCATCAATTGTTGAGGTAGGGGAATTTGTATATTTCATTATGTGATTTATACCCTCGGCCTGACGTGTAATTGTTGGGTGATGTTTTGAACCACTAACGTGGTGGGTACGGACTAACGAACAAGTCTGAACCCACCGCTATTTTGTTCTTGATGTGTGGAATATTTGGTGACGATGAAGCGGGACCGCAATGGCGATAAGAGGACTTCACAGTGATGTCTGGGTCCCGAGACAACCGCAGGCGCATACGGGAGAAAAATCGGACCACCGGAATGACTCTGGTGGCCCGCGGAAGCCCCCGACGGCGCCGGCGGCCGGCATCGGCCGCGGTTGCGGAAGAGGGATCCCGCGGCCATGCGAGATCCAAGGAAGACCACGACGCCAACCTGGCGCCGCGGCCGCAGGACAGGCCCCCCCTGCTCGACCAGCTGGCCGAGCCAGCACCCCACAGCCGGGCCGGGGTGGGTCACGCGGACCAGGCCGCATCGGCAGGGCCGGGCCGCGCCCCGCTGGGCCGGGCCTCGTCCAGCCGGGCCGGGCCACGCCCTACTGGACGGTCTGGGACCTGGGTCGGGTCGACCCGATTCGGGCCGACCCAGGGGGGTTGGGCCGGGTCGGCCCAGGCCCAGACCCCCCACTTCGGACCTTTTTCGGTCTTTTGCTCATAACTTGAGCTACAGACCTCTGATTGACGCACCATCAGTTGTGTAGGAATCCTTGGATCGAGATGGTAATTTTGGTATATTACACTAGAGGTTTCGGCAATGTTTGGGTATGGCCGGGTTGGTTGGAACCCGAAACCAAGCAGGCCCTTGGTGCGTAAACGCTTATAACCTAAGGGCCGGACGTCCGTTTGACATGTCATCAACTGTGTTGAATTCCTCTTGATGAGACGGTCCTTTTGGATTACTCCTCTTGAGGTTTGGATGCAGGTGGAGTATGGTTGGGTTGGTTTTAGCTTAAAAACTAACCGGGCCCCTAGAACGGAAAAGCCAATAACTCTCAGACCGGGCGTCCGATTGACGCACTGTCTGTCACGTTGGGTTTCTTTCTTCGAGACAGAACTTTGGGATACATCAACTCTGGACTTCTTGACTGTTGATATATCGACTCTTTTGCTCGAGGAGCGGACCCTCCTGGAATCAAGCATGTTGTGTGCGGGAACCCTAGAGCTGGCTGCGACTGCATCGACTTCTGTACTGGAATCTTCTGTGGGTTTGACAGCGGAGACTACCGTACTGGAATCCCCCATGGGTTTGACGACGATGACTACTGTTCTTGTATCCTATGTGGGTCCAGCAGTATTGACCTCTGTACTTGTATCCTGTGTGGGTCTGGCAGAGTAGCTGGTCTTGTATCCAGTGTGGGTCCGACAGCTTAGCTGGTCTTGTATCCTCTGTGGGTCCGACAACTTAGATGAATCAGTGGCTACATCTGATCATCTCCATCGCTTTATGAAGTGTATACCTGTGTGAGATGAGTCTTGACTTCAATATTTATCAACGATGTGACTGACTTGTTTTCCTGTGTGGACTGAGTTGTGCTTTTCTGTGTGGACTGGGTTGTGTTTTCCTGTGTGGACTGGTTGTACTTGGGCTCGAGAGTTGGAGACGAACTGTAATTGATGACTTTGGTATATATATGGGCATATACCTAAGTAGTGTCGGTTGATACTTTGTGATTGTAACTTTCCTTTGTAGTTTATCCTTCGTGGATTCTGTGAGACCTTCGGGGGTCTCGGGGTCCCTACTGAGTATCGTATACTCACCCTTGCACGGGCTATGCCTGCACTACGTTGTGTTGGATGCAGACGATATACAACATTGATCGAGGTGGAGGCCTGTGGAGCTGGACGGTACCCGGAGGTGGACCACTTGGAAGTACATACCTGTAGCGGACGGCCGGACCTAAGGAGATGAGGAGATTATCTGTACCCACCCTTCAGGTGGGATTTCCGGAGGACGACTCGGTGTTACTGTTTTACTTTACTGCTGTTGTACTTCCTTTTTCAGTTGTACTATACTTTCAGTTGGGTTTGTATACTAGCCCATTTACTTTTCAGCACCTACTTTTATACTCAGATTTACTTAGTGCTTACTACACTTGTGTACTCTGTTGTGTGTGTTACTTTATAAAGGCAATGCCTTCCCTCTTTTTTTTTGGGATTTACGCCTTTGGTGCTAGTCGCCAGCGCCTGGCCTATAGATGGCGGGCTTGGGGCAGTCACGGTATGGGCCCCGAGGATGGTTCGTGACATATATATTCATAAATGAGACTCTTAATAGTTAAAACAGGACAATCTCATATATACTCTCCATAACAAGCACATATGAAATGGAATCTATAAATATTTCTACATTGTATTCAATGTAGGACATTTTACCATTTTTAAAATTTGTGTCTTTATGAACCTGTTATGTAAATATATGTGGCAGGGGAACTGAAGGGGTGAATTTATTTTCATATGGTCCTTTAGATTTCTTGGTTGATTAACTAGATTGTCTTGATCCAAACTTCTATTTCCCCTTCATTTTATACATAAATAAACCATAACACATTTAAAAACCCTTTTCAAAAACTGTTAAAGGGTCTTCAATTAAAAAACTTTTTAAGTATGTACCACATGTATCTTTATAAGATTAGATGGCCTTGATTTGAAATTTCAAATACCATTATAAATTTTGTTAACATCTATGACATCAAGAAGAATAAGAAAATCAATGATTAGATAAAGATCTAGATCAATCCCCACTCTCATTTGATATTTTGGAATTTTTTTTGTTATATATCATGTCTTCTAGGATATTATACACCAAACCCCTTACAACAAGGCGCTGCATTCAGCCTGAATAATTTTAGTAAAATAAAGTTATCATGAATAGTTTGATTCACATTTATGAGAAAAGAGTTACGAAAAAGCTGATTACCACGGGTATGGAAGGTGGTTGAGGAGAATGGTTAGCCTCAACGCTAGTGGTTTCTAGTGGCTATTCATGTATAAATTATTTTTCCACCATCAACTCTCTTTTATCCATTCACATATATTTGTCCCCCAAACTAGACTAGATAATAATATATTTCAATGAATATTTCTATGCCTATAGATCTTTCACCTTATCATATGTATCTTCTTGCAGATTTTTCTTCTAGAAATTTATTCGAAGTGACACTCCAAAATATACACCTCAATTCGGCCATATTGTTATGGCCACATTAAAGCTACTGAAACTTGTTTTTTCTTTGGGTATAGTCGATGATGATTATTATGTCAAAACCATATAAAGATATAAAAATATAAGCAGTTATTTTTATTTAATAATGGTCTATAATTCCATACTTACACATGATTCCCAAACTTCTTGTGTGTTTTCATCAACTATTTTACCCTATTTATTTTTATGGGTCTCTTTCCATAGATTAAGATGTGGGATGGAAGTGGCTTTGGATTTTGATTCATCAGTCTCCATATAGAAAAAGTAACATAATTTGTTTCATATCACATAAAATTTTTATTGAATATTTAAATTACATACCATATTATTTTCAAGTGAAGCATACCCCATAATTTTTTTTACTGTAGGGGTGCATTCGTTTTACTGCACGTATATTATTTTTAGGAATCCTTTTTTGCTACATAAATTAAGAATTTTTATTCAAAGTGGATAGAATAAAAAATGTGAAATAAAATATTATTGATGACAATTAACCTCAAATTATTTCTCATCATGTCAATTGATGAAAGCTCTCCTTGTTTCTTGGTTTATAATGTGTGCACATATAACTGATGGGTACATGTTTACATTCCCTTGAACACCCTTGTGATAATTCTTTTTAAGATCTATATGGAAGCCTAAATTAGATTTTATAGAATAAATTAATACATATTTTTACAGAAATAATATTAAATAAATAAAATATTTGAGGGATAATGAAAAGTAAATCAACATTTTATTATATAAATTTTCATTAAAATAGAGAAATTATATCCCAATAGTAACCTAATATCATCCCAAAGGGTTTCCTTCAATGCATACATTACATTGTTCTACATATCTATAACAATTGGTACATGAATTATCATTGCAATAACAACATAAATAATGATCATTGACTTGTTGGGGTCAATAGGTTGGAAGAATTGATTCCAATAAACCTCAAACTTTATCCCTTTTCTTTTTTCCTACATAAATTTTGTTAAGACGGTGATGCTATGTGATTCTTATTTTTTTTCATCAACATATTTTTTATCCCCTAATAATTTCATTTCTTCAATGTCAATCATGTGTTCTTCCTCAGTATTGGTAACATCATCATGTGTAGAAGTCATTATCTACATGAGTGGTCAAACATTTAATTTACATTACATAATTGTGGTAGATAAGAAATAATATAATGAAGAAGATATAGTATATTAAAAACACGTTAACTTGATCATAAACTCTTTTTTAATATTTAAATGTTGAAGGAATTTGGCTCCTCCATAAAGTATCCAAATCCCCTCTTTGTGGACCCCTCTAAAAAAAGACATTATCTACATTGGGACCACCATGAAATGAAAGTTCCCTCCCAATGAAAGGGTAATCCCCAATTGAATTTTCATCTAAATCTACAGTTTTTTAGTTTCTAATAAAATAATTGTAAAACTCTTATTTGATGGAATTGAGACATAAAATACTAGCACTGCTTATGGTTCTATTATGAACAGCTCATCCTTATATCCTTCTACACTAAAATTCACCTTCATAAATCCAAATTCATCTACTTTCACAACACTCATGTTGTCAACCCATTTAAAATGGAAAATTGGAAGTTGAGATGATGTATAATCTAACTCAAATATATATTTTATGATTCCAAAATATAACATATTCACATAAAGTGTATTTATATCCTTGGTACCAGATATGTTCATCACATCCTCCATAAGAGTAACTTCACTATTTTTCATTGTATTGTGTTCATATTATAAATTTATATAGAACATATAACCATTAATCAGAAAAACACTGTATGATATAACATTTACATTTGGTCCCGTGGCTATCCATTAATGTCCTTAGATAATTGAATTCATATTTTTAGATAAATCCTTATAAATATGATATTGGAAGAATCTTATAAACTATTTATTATGTTTATTTGATATCCATTCTTTGGCCCTTGATGGATTCAACTATCTACGCATTACATTGTGGGATTCACTGTATGGAGAAACCACAACACTATTATGTAAAATGTAAAGGTGGGGATGATATCCCTCTATTATGGTAATTATAACAACATCTCTTCTAGACATCCCTTTTCCCATAAAGCATCTTTTTTTTATGAGAATTTGGGAGACTGATGCGAACAAAATATTATAGGTAATCGATAAATAATTCCACATCTTCTTCAAAAATATATAAATATATATCACAACCATCTGGATAACTTCAATTAATGATGTACCCTTTCAAAATAATTATATAAAATTCATTCAGTTACATCTATATGTAATTGAAAGGTATAGATAGTTGATCCAATGTAACCAAATGAACTATTAGGTGGACCATTATATCAACAATTAATTGTGGTCAAAACATATCTAATTCAAATAATATTATTGTAATATCATTATTTATGATTGGAAACTTCATCGGGTCTATGATTTTACTACATTAGAATTTGAAAAAGATATAGACTCTGGTAAATGTATCTCGGAAGAATGCAGCATAATGTGATGGGTATCAAATATTGCATAAAAACAAGATAGTTTTATGATTTTAGACCTTGTAACTTCAAATTATTCATTGAAATGACATTATCGATATTTTATGAAAACTTTATGGAGATTTAACACAATTAAGGAAATTAAAAAATTGAAAATTTTCCTGTCTAGATATAATATAAGATGCTGGAGGTAGAAAATTATTCCTTACACCCTTCATTGGTACTGAATCTTCCCTTATCCCCATGTCAATCATGTCCACCTTAGTCTTGATTCCATATTTTGTTTTTCTAGTAACATTTAGTATCATTCCAATAACACTATCAAATACTTTTTTTTTTCAAAATTCATGACATAAAAGAAATGTATGGCATATAAACAATTCTAGTAGGGAAATTCAATGAAAATTGATCTCTTTTTCCAAAATTATTTCAAATTTTTTTTGAACATGGTTTACCGAAAATAGTGTCAATATTTTTTACTTTTTAGAATAGTTGATCACATATTTTGGGAGATTGTGTTGTACCCTGTTCTATATTCCCATTGAATAATTTCATCCAAGATTAGTATTCATGTCATCAGGGTAAAAATAAATGATTCCTTGAAAACATAGCCTTAGAAGAATTTTTTAATCTAAATGAGTGCATTCTTCACAAATGGGACACCCCAGCATCCCATTAATGTTATATCCTAAAAATTTTCCATATACAAGAAAGTATTTTACTGTAAGATATAACATGTATCTCGATGTGAATTATTCACTTCAATTAGAACCATTAAATGTAACACCTATATCCCATATAAATTTTAGATCATTTATTAATATATCCAAATAGATATCAATATTATTATTGGATTTTCTGGTCTAGATATAAGAAAAGATAATATAATGTATTTTTTCTTTATGCCTAACCATGGTGTAAAGTTATAATTTACCAAAATAACAATCCATGTACTCTGAGTACTACTCTAGACACCACATGGATTGTTTCCATAAATAGATAATGCAAGACAAGTGATTCTTAGATCATTTCCAAATTTAGGATAATCATAATCAATTTTCTTCCACTAAGAAGTGTTTGTTGGGTGACATAGTTTCCCATATTCAATTCTTGTATCTTCATTACTTGTAAATTTTCTAGTAATCTCTTAACATATATACAGTCTTATAAATCTTAAAATTATAGGAAGTCACTATAAAACTTTCTAAGAACTTGATTCATCTTCTTTTTATTGATTCACACCACACTTAGGGAATTTTTTGAGTGATCTATGATCCTTTAGAAGCAGTATTCAATAATTTTCATATGTATGTATTTTTTCATAGAGTAAACTAATTAAATTTCTCATTCATTTATCATCACATGTTATACATGGAAGCTCATTTTCTTCTTATTTAATATCATTTAGGAGACCAAGTAGTTTTTTAAAGCTGGTGTCACTCCATTCACTGCCATGTTTCAAATTATATAACCTCAATAACATTGAAAATGATTTAAATTTAGTACAACTAGTATACAATGATATCTTATCATAGTTATTTAACATCTTAAATAAATTTAGACAATTTCAATGGTCCTATTAAATTTCCATTTTCATTCATTCTATATGATCTCCATCATCAGTTACATTGGTATTCATATCAAATGATTCGTAAATATCTATATCATCCCAATCAGAATGTACATTCAACCCCCCCTGTGTTTATCCTAACATTAATATATCTAATAAATTGCATGAAAAAAATCTAATTTTCTTCATACTATTTGAAAAAATTCTTTCTTAAATAAAAATAATGTAAACATATCCAAAGGATATGGGAAAGTTTGTATGCATTCTTTATTGAAAACATGATGTAATCTCTAAGTCCATCCTCATACTCTTTTATTATATTATTAGAATTCATCCATTTTCAATTCTTATCTATCCTATTAGGTTCATAAAATATTCATTTTTAATAAATAAATAAATAAATAAAAATAAGGAGTTCATAATAAAAGGGGAAAGTTATAGATACTTCTAATAAGGGAAACCCAACATTTGAATGTTATTGGTGATGATTCCTAACATGTTATCATTTTACACAAGGGTGACATGAAAAGAAAACTCACGGGGTAAAAATGTGTTTGTTGTTCCAGGTTTATGATTTTATGTTTGTGGTAAAAAAGAAGTAATTCTAGAATGGTTTATGTAATGTTTCTAGTTTGGAGTAAAATAATAGGGAGGATTTTATTTTTATTCATTTCTTAACTCGGTACATGGTCGGAAAAATGCTGTTTTAGTGACATAGTGATTAGGATCCAAAGATTATAAACTTTTATTAGATAAAGAAACAATCATCTTCAACAAATGTTGAATAAGTTTCCTAGTGGGATTTGTATAAATCCTCATCTTAAAATAATGATTGGAGTATAAGCCCATATACTTGGGTTCACCTTAAAAAAACAACTTCAATGGAACCAACTGAGAGAATAAACATTGAAGCAATGTCAGAGTGGAAAATGGGAGTTAGGTTTAAACAATATGGATGTACATATAGATTTTTTGAATTTTGGTCTTGATACAAATAGAAAGAGTAACGGTCAGTCTCAGTGGATCATTAGAGAGAGTTATAGGAATCCTCATCTCAAAATAATGTTGGTCTCAACTCCAATTTTTTTCTTTGGATGTATGTTTTCCCACACCAAAATCATATCAATGTTATTTCCATAATGTTACAATTGTTGATTCAATAACATTGACTCCATTTCTCCCTTCGTACTAAATTAAAATATAATAATTCTTAATTAAACAAATACCAAAAAATGTATAGTGATATAAAATTAAATGAACCCAATAATTCATCCTATGAAATCTTTTGGTGCATTTCTTGTTTATTTAAATAAATCAATATTCAAGTGAGTTTAGAAGATTTTTTTTGGATATTCTCATTTATAATGTTATTTAGTAGAATGAATTATATAGGAAATGTTAAACAAATTTTACAAATATCATTCATGTATATAAAATGAATATTGTTTTTTTCATGATAGAAAACTCTATTTCATATATGATATAATAATAAAATTGATATACATTAAGGAATAAAATATATGAAATTGTAAAACAAATTTTTAATCTAATAATAGATTTAATTTTCCCACATATAATATATAAAATGTTTAAATTCTATTTTATACTCTCACTATGAGAGAAAATTTGTTGAACTAGGGCACTGTGAATGAAAAAGTGGGCGAATTGACATATTTAATAATGATATAAAACTACCTATTTTGCCTTTTTCATGAACTCATACCTCCAAATATACCCCTACTTGACTGGAAATTAAGGAAGAGAGTTAATGACCCTTGAGTATGGATTATAGTAGACCCCATGTGAGAAAAAAGCACCTATGATATAAAAATCATACATATAAAAGCCATTACCCTCTAATATAAATAAAGTTCTGGAGAAAGAATAAAAAACGACCAACAATACTTGTAGATAATATAAAATAAAACCAAAACCATACCAAAATGCATGATCAATTCAATTTATATAATTAAAAAACTCCATGGTGAAATTACTAAAAGACAAGTCCTATAGTAGAGACTCAATAGTAGCTCCAAAACCCAATCTTGAAATGTCCAAATTAGTCCCCCAATGTCCTCCTAGAAAAATGAAAATAGTTTTTATATATAGTGTGATTATACAAGTATAATCATTATAATAATACATATGGTCTCATGTTCACATGTGAAAAGAGTATTCAAATGCTCCATTGAACAAATAGAATAACCAACCGACACATACTCTTTTCAACTAACCAGAACTAGCCTCACCATAGAACACTCATGAAAAAATACATCCAATATAGTAATATATCATTGAGATCATAATAAATAATTTTTACCCATTATTTCTTCCCCAATGATTTTCCACTCTCATTCCCCATCATTGAATGTCCTATGCTCCCATCCCTTCCATAAATATCAGATCTCATAACACATCTCTAATGTGCGTCAGCACACATCCCCACCAAAAATACCCTTGAATGGTCTATCATCTCATGATATCATCAAGAATCATCACATCACATATCGCCTGAAGATAATTCATCCACCATAGTTCATCTCACCAAAGACACCTAGGTTATCACATCATATCTCACCTCACCACATAATCGTTGCAGTAGGTTATCATGAACATGAAGGAAATAAACCTACTTCCATCCTTCTAACCGGAATGACCCCCACTACATATCATATCACATCATGACCTTATCACATAACACACCACATGAAGACACCTAGGCCATCACATAACATATTTCTTAAGAAACATGGGCCATCACAGCTGAAAGAAGAGCATAAAAGAGGGGGTAGCCAATGATATCTATCACCACAATCTTGAATGTTGGGGAAAATTATAGAACTCAGAACCTATAAGAATTTTTAATGTTATACAACATGGGTTGGGTGCATATAGACATAAAATAAAAATACATGATATATATATATAAAACAAAAAATACCCAACATATGGGCTCACAATGACAATACTGGTGTAGAACACACCACCAACACCCCACCTCACACAAATATTCCAAATCACTTACACCAACACACCAAATAACCACCACACAAGCCACACAATTCCAATTCCATTATAGCGCACCACTATATTTATTACTGAAAAATTATTTTATTTAATTAATTTATGTTAAAAACTGCATTCCATTTTTTCCCATTTATTAAATATATTTCTTTGTACATCATCATTTATTCCATATCCAACTGAGAAACTAACACAATAATGTCACTCTATAATTGGTCCAAATCAAATTAAATTTTCTAAAACTCCACATCAAATATCACTATCACACCACATCTACCAACCCATCTCTCCACATTAACCACAAGCCTCAACCACCGCACGTCATGACCACCGTACAACCACAACGACTGTGAACCACAAAAATTTTGCATAACAACCATCATTCACCACATAAAAAACTACCCATGTTTCATCCATGACAACTAACCACTTAATCACAACCCCACATACTACATCACCCAGTCAGTCATCACCTTCAAAACAAAACAACCCAAACCACACAAGGAAGCACAACGAGCCCAAAATCACACCACAAAAACACATCCTAACTTCAAAAATTATTCAAATCCTTTATCAAATTACTTCTCTAATTAGTGTTGGTATTTTCACACAAACCCATTCTCCATGAGCATCCAATTTTGTATCCAAATATATGTATTTATTCATTTATTCTGGGTGTGATAAAAAACACATCAAGGGACTCAACACATATCATATACAACACAAAAAAGGCTTAAAACAACCATTGTTTTCAATATTAGAAACAATTATTCAAAATATAATCAACAACATATATCAAAATAGTAAAGCATGTGATATCTCCCCCTTACCCATCATTTTTAGTTATTCCAATTTATTATCTTATACAATGACCTTTACTATCCACCCAAAGGATAGAAAGCCATGAAATTCACACAAAAATCATTGAAAGATGGTAGATAACGAGGATTCCCTACCTCAGTGAAGATTTTTGATATCACTATGCATCATAGATATAATAAGGAAATTCCCATAAATATCAATCGCACATGGAAAACCATGATCACTTGGAACTGCACCAAAGGTTTTTAAAAAACACATCCCAAAACACACCGTAATCAAAACAATACCATTATAGTGATTCAATGAATAAATAATTCAAAATAAATATGGGGATGTAGAGAATAACTTACCACCAATCACCAAAACACTACCACTTGAACCTGAGGATCGAAGCAAGGGAAGACGAGCATGATGGTCTACCAAAAATGTAGGGTTGTTCCAAAAAACAATATAAGAGAAATCTAACTGGTAGGGTTCATCCAAGAATTCATGTAATATATAGGGTGTAACTCACCTGATTTATGGATTAAATTATATATTTGTGGTGTAAATTCCTTAGGTCATATATTACCTTCCATAAGACCAAATATTACCCTATAGAACCCTTTTTTCCAATAAACATGGACCCTAAGTCTTAAAAAATTTTATATCATAAAATGAAATTTTATATTATAAATCTATTTCATGAGGTACTCCCATACCAAACACAAGACATAAATGTATAGACACAGAATCCATAAGCCACACACTAATGTCATAAAATCCTATTTTATGGTGTAGGAGTCCTGCTATAGCACAACTGTATCTCCAACTCATCCAGCCCATCCAATACCACATCCAAACCCTCTATGTCAACAAAAAAACAATGTAATGTGACAGGAAGGCACATACCATTACACTATATTCCTCTCAAATTATTCTCATCCTCGAAAATTAAAACCAGACATGAAAAAGAGAAGTATGACTGAATGACCACCCTGTGAGATACCACTCATGGTTCTCGTTGCACCTCAAATGTCACAAACCAAAATTCCCAAACAAAACATGCACAGATCACCTCACACAACCACATCATAACCTCACACGAGGAACTACACCACATTATCTAGTACCATCCACATGCCATCAAATTTCCATATAACCTCATCACCATAGAGTCATCTCAACCTCCACACATCACAAATCAAAAACCATTACAACTAAAACATAGAACTACTTCATGCACAAAAATCTAGGAATTCCATCTCCCATATCATGAAATTATCCAATTTTGGAGGCACTGACATTCATAATTGGTCTTAATCTTGTGAAAGTATAATGAATTGTGATTAGGAATAAGTTTATTCCCTCTTCATGTGTTTAAAGATTCACCACACTTCACAAAATTAAGTAAAATTACATATCATCAAAAATAATATACAAAAATCTCATCAATATAGAAAAATACAAAGAAATATCAAACAAATCTTGGCACTGGGCACACATTTTTGTCACTATGCCTCCAGAAAACAAGAACGAGTGGGATGGTTCATCTATACAACATAGTCTCTTGAGGATAATAGATATCTACTGGTCTCTCCATGAATGTCGTGTCATCCACGAGATCCACATCTCCCCATTTGATAATTTTGGAGTCATCATGAAGATATAGACAAAGTAAACACGTGTGGAAGACACCATAGATCCTCTCCATCCATGGTGTAAATAAAAACCGATACGCCACCTCACCAATACACCCCAACACCTCCATGGGTGAAACAAACATGGGAGAAATCTTACCCCCACCCCCTTCCAAACCTCCACTACCCTTGTTGATGGGAGACTCTCAAGAGAGCATGGTATCTAACCTCGAACTCTAAGGTAATCCCCCTATGATCATCATAGGCATTCTGATGGACTTTTTCCATCCTTATCCTCTCTCAGACCAACTGGATATTCTCGGTCATGCTCTACACCACATCAGGAACAAAAACTACTGACTCCCCAACCTCTATCTAAAACAAAAGATAACAAAATTTTGACCCTTATAATGTATCAAAAAGATCCATGGAAATATAAGAGTAATAGAGGTTATTCAATGAAAAACGAACTAGAGGCAGGTTCATTAACCACAATCCATGAAATTCCCAAATGAAAGCTCACAACATATCCTCCAACATCTGGATAGTATTCTATGGATTCCCATTTGTATGAGTGTGGAAAGCTGTGCTAAGATGAAAATAGGATCCAAAGTCACATTTCAATCCCTTAAAAACTTATGAGGTAAAATAAGGATCCTGAAACAAATTATGGCCCTCGATACCCCATGAAAACTAACCACATCATCCACACATCGCCTCTCTAAGACCCTAATGGAACTCAATTAACATATTTCTAGAAATTGAGCCAAATTTGAAAGTCCTGCCACCATCACCTAAACAAAATCAAACCCCTTAAATCCTAGGGTAACTCAGTGATGAAATACATCAATATTTCTTTCAGTTTTCACTCACGAACATTGAATGACTACAAAAACCACATGCAACATGGAGTCCACTTTCACCTACTGGAAAACCATACACTTTTCTATGAACTCTTCCACAGACCATTACATCTCCAGCCACTAAATCTACCTCATTAAACACAAATAATTCTTTGTGAAACTAGGATGAACTTCCTTGGGTTATATATGAAACACATGGGGAACCTCCTCACACACTACAAAAGAAAAAAGTATACTTGGAAACAAAAATCGATTAAGATTATTCTTTGATCATCCCTCTGGAGCATCACCATGGCCAACACAGTCATGCGCTACTTCCATATCTATGTATCCCCACTAAGACTCATACACCTATGACATCAAATATGACTCTAAAACCACCTACTAGAGGCAAGCAAAATTATTTCACTCTATAACATCAAGATTCATAGCTAAAATCTCTTCCAAAAATTTGAAAATATCTGCCGACACTAGATCCATATCTCCATGAGACTTTTGACTCAATGAATTGATAACCAAATTCTAATTTATTGGGGTGTATGATTTTTAAAAATCATAATTACAAAGAAACTCCATCCACCTCCACTAGTGTAGATTAATATCCCTTTTGGAGAAAATATATATCCAACTCTTGTGGTACATGAAAACCACAAATCACTTGTCAATGAGGTAATGTTACCACAAACTCAACTGAAACACAACTTTCACTAAATCTAGATCATGGGTGGCATGGTTATGCTCATAGGAAAATAAGATATGTGACCTATAAGATATCAATACTATCTAATACATCAACACACATCCCAACCAAATCACTGGAGCATAGACTAGCATATCCTTCTAGTAAAAGAATGTTTCATATCACTGATCAGTCCACAGAAATTCCCAGTCCTTCCTAATGAACATGATTAGTGTAGCTACAACCCAAGATAAATTTAGCACAAATCTCTAATAATATTCTATGAGACCAAGGAAAATGTGATACTATATCATATTATTTGGTTCTACCTAAAAATATATATAATATCTTGGATGGGTCTATGGACACACCCTACTGAGACAACACATGCCCAAGGAAACTCACCTCTCACATCCAGAACTAACACTTGAAAATATTTCCATAGATCTAATTTGATTGATGGACCTAAGAAATGTTTTGGTATGCTTGGTATGATCCTCCTATGAGTTCAAGTAATTAAATATATCATAAATGAATAAAATAGTGAATTGGTTAAGAAATTCATAGAATAATGAGTTCATGAGACCAATGAACACAAATGGTGCATTCATACCATTGAACAACATGACAATGAACTCAAATTTCTCATACCTTCACCTGAAGTAATAATTTAGGATATCCTCATCCTTAACTATCAAATGGAGATATCCAAACCATAGATCAATATTAAAAAACTAAATAGCTCCTCTCATCTAATCAGAAATAACTTATATCCTCAAAAGAGGATTACAGTTCTCTCTCATTAGCTGATTCAACCTCTATTAGTCAATACAAAGCCACAGACTAATGTCTTCCTTCTTGGAGAACAAAAACGGGGCACCCCAATGATATAAATTGAGTTAAATGAAACTCATTTTACAAAGATCATCCACCTAAAACCTAAACTCACATAAATCCATAAGTTTCATTCAATAGGGAGATATCAAAATGAAAGATACATTCAATTGTAACTCTATCCCAAACTATATGTCACGTCGAGGGGTTAGTGTCATAAAATCCCAAGGGTAAACATCTTGGAACTCTTCCAAAACTCTTGGAATATTACACACATAATATTCTAATGATATTTCTTCCAACTAATACAAAATATGTTCCACTTTCCTTCCAAACATACAATAACCTCATTTTCAAAAAAACCCCACTTTCTGGCCCATCACATCAAAAAATGAAACTCCCCTATGTAAATAGTTGATCAATACATGAACATAACATAGAAAATCATTTCCAGTGATAAAAGAACATTTCTATATTGATATAAAGAATAAGTCTCCACCTATCTGGTGTTACCTTATTACCAATCCACATTCTTAACACACATCAAATGAAGTAGCATGACCTCCAACCTGAGTAGAAAACACTAGGGGAACTGGAAGCCTTTCAATATCTAGTCCCAAAATATGGTGAAAATTAGGAGAAATAAAGAAGTAAAATTCTTCCAAATAAAACAAGGTATATACAAGAGTATATGATAAACTAATCATATGTCAAGGAAATCCTATATCCATGGATACTTATACCTCTAAAACATGCATCAGATCACACCCATCTCTTTTGTATCTTTGATTTTGACCACCATGAACATACTATATCCTTGGTCATTGTGGATAGGAACAATCATGAGGATTCAATCAATCAAATACACCTACCCTCAGCTAGTGAAAAAAACTGATGGTTCCCACTACTCGAACTACTATAGAAGAAATTACTACTACTACAACTGAAAAGGGGCCTAAACACCCACTTGATTCATGCCACCATAAGTAGTTGGATTCTGAGTATAGTACTTCCCATATCCCCTTAATACATAGCATGAAAATGGGAGGCCATTTATAGGTTCTCGAAATCCACCATCCCCAAAAGGGAAGAAAGAGATCCACAGGGTCAGTTCCCCACTAGTCATAAGCATAACTACCTATACACTAGTGGACTTCTACCAGAATCCATACTCCTCAAGATGATGTGCTAGCCACTATATCAAGGATCAACTCCCAGATATAGAATATGGTTGATAACATCTACTTCCTTCTCCACCCCCAGACACATAGAGGGTATAAACCGAGTTATCATACACCTGATTAGTGGGCTCAAAGCCTCCTCCATATGTTTCACACAAGACCCACCATATGAAAAAACATCATGAGAAAGACACCAATGTTCCTTGAATCTAATCACAATCTCCCATGAACTCAAGATACCCTACAAAATATATATAAAATCCTGATTCCTTATTTCATTATCATTGATGATAAGAACTATACTCGGTAATACCTAAAAAATTCAATCCACAACACATCTACCACCTTACGTTCATCAAAAAGATGTTTCCACCACTGATACATAGATCCCCGTAACTGACTAATTTCCAATAGAACAATGTAATTATCCTATGCTTGGATCTTTCTGAAATAGATCATGAGATCTTCTATCCAATTTTTTGTCTCTAGATATGAGATGCTCCCCTAATGCTTTCCTAGAAACTGCTGTTAAAATGCATGAAAATCCCACTGCCAAACCTCTTCCTCCTCCACTAGGTCAAATATCTAATGATCAACTAGATATTCCTGATAAAACATAAGTACCTAATACAATCATGAATAATTACCATGATCCATTCCTAAGGAGATAGAGTAACATCTTAATCTCGGTAGCATGTAATTCTATCATGGGTTTATTTAAATAATTATTTTATTCAGTTAACTTCCAACAATTACCCAATTTTAATAAAAATATAATCATTCAGGTTGCATGATTCTATCCTAGCTATCTGACCCATAAACTAGTCAACCTCACTTGGTTATTCAGTAATCTTAGAGTGTAACACCCTGATTTTTTAAAATAACACTATTTTCAACAGCTTATTCGACATGCAACATTGGTTTTAAATGAACTGTGACATATTATTAAAATAAGATTATTTAAATATAATAATTTTATCATTTATATGATATTAAAGAATATAAATAGGATTAAATATTTTATAAAATAGATATAAATTTTACACTCAATCTTTAAATGGAAAGGAAACAAGCACTCAATTTTTATAAAGAGATTTATTCTTCAAAAAAATTACTTTCTTAAATGATATATATATATATATATTTGAAAAAAATATAATATTTAATTTTTGGAACTTTTAAAAGTTTTATTTTACAAAATAAAAATATCATTTTAAATAATTATTTTAATAATAAAATTGGGTGAAAATTTTGTTATTTTTTAGAAAATAATTTTTTCAATGAATAATGAAAATACTGTGTTTTTATAAAATTTTCATTTTTTAATAAATTATGTAATTTTAAAGTCCCATTATTCCATAATATGATTTAAATTTAAAATATTTTTTGTTTATTTATATTTCATTCAATAAATTACATTTAAATATTCTCTATTATTTATTTCAATATAATTTTATTTTTTACGCTTTAATACACTATTTTCTTAAATATATTTTGAAGTGCATATGTTTCTCTATTTAAATTAATTAAAATAACCTATAATGATTAATTCTTTAAATTAATTTATAAATTAGAAAATTATAAACACTAATTTAAATTAATTTAATTATGATTACATATAGTATATTTATTATAAGATCGTCTTATTCTTGAAAGATAGATTTATTGAAAATTGATTTTTTGACACGTCTATATGTTTAGTTTTAAATAAAATTAGAAAAATTATAAGAGTTGAAATTAAATAAATCGATTCCATATTTAAAATGATAATAATTTATATTATCAAATACATTTATACTTATTTTTTTACCATAATGAATAGTAAAAACAATAAAAATTAATTATCATGATTAAGGTAAAAATTGGTTTACCAGGGAGATGAAAAAATAGATAATGGTTTAAAATTAACAAAAAATTGTCCAATTAATATTTTATGTAATTATTTTTACCCTATATCATATAATTTTAGAAATTTTTTCATTTTTTATCATTGTTTCCTATGAAAAATGTCGGTGTAATTCTTTATTTTAAAAAATTCCATATGTGTCCTCTCCCCACTTATAAAAGGCTACCCCCTCCCCTATACTTTTCATAAATCCATAACTAATTGGTATGGAAAAGACCTAACAAAATCCATTAATTATTTTCCTAGAAAATTCCATGATTCCTTTTTTAATATAAATCCAACCTCGGAATACTTTCAGTGTAAACATATAGATGATGTCCGAAGAAGATGTATCGTTCTAAACCGAGGGATTTGTTTTATTTATTCTTAAAACTACATAAAATATTATTAAATAATATGGATATAATAAATTTAATATCTTAAATATACTTATATATTTTTTAGTTTAAGGTTATAAACTACATCCACCTCCTCCTCCCTCAAATGGGAAAAGAAACCATTCATTGTGTGTAGGACGAACTACCGCCTCACGAGCTGACGTAATTTATTTTTCATCTCCACTTCTCATTGATGTATATAATGATTTCATTAAAATTCAGATAAAATATTTATGATAAAATTATAATTATTTAATTATATTATCACATATACATGTTTAATTTACATTCTATGGGGAATATGATAATGTCTCTCATGTCAATGGAAAACAACCACCTCTTAAACTGATGTGATTCGTTTTTTACTTACTCTTTACATGGTAGGAAATTAAGGATTAATATGATATTTAAATATCATAATAATGAAATATTAATAGTTATTTAAAAGAAATATATCATATAAATTCTTACCTTACCATCCATTGAATAAATTATAATGTCATTCGTGTGTACGGTGGACTACCACCTCATAGAGTGATTTGATTTGTTTTTATTACAACATCAAATGTATGGTATGTGTAAGGTTCTTTAAAAAATTAATATAATATTTATGATATAATTATAATCCTATAATTATAAAATAAATCTTTCCATATTTCCATCACGATCTTTGAAAAATGGAAACAATTACTCATGTGTATGTATAGCCTACCTTCTCCATGATGGTAACATAGTTCATTTTTCATAAACATATTTCACAGTCGGTTTTAAAATTATAATTTATTTATAAAAATTATAATTATTTAATTATTACCATTTTTATATTATTAAATAATAATATCTTTGACCTTAGTATACTTAACAATGTAATCTGGGACATATGATATGTTTATCATTAAAACTTCGTATGTGAAATTAACTGGTTAAGTAATTGAATATGAGAACGTAAAAAAAAATAAAAGAAATAATAAATTTTAAATTTTTTATTAATAAATTAAACAATCAACATAAATTTTATTATTTATGAATATATTTAATGTATGTGATGATTCAGTCATGAGGTAAGGGTTTCATCCGAAAACATCCTTCATTAAGACAAATGTTATTCTATGCTCCTTGTTTATTTTATATGGTGTATTTAATTCCCTTTTACATATTATATTAACAATACATTATAATTAATGGTGTTTTATGTTAAAATTAATTAATTTAATTAATGTTTGTTACGATTCAAATATTACCAATGTTTTAAGATTTTATTTCATAACCTCATTTTAATAGGGATTATTTATGGCTTAATTTCCATTATAGGAAATAATTTAGTTATTTTTAATAAAAAAAGTTTCATTTTATTTACCAAGTGTCATTAAAAAACTATTCATATAATAGTACCATTATCCTCTCCTTATTATTTAAAATGAGTGAGAAAATGTTTTTTAAGGAATAGTGAATTTATTTCACTTTTCATTAGAAAACACTTTCTCTTCAATGTTCATGTTTTCTTTAAAATATTTTTCTAAATATTTTATTATTCTTATATGATTTTTTCAATAAATTTTTTACCATGAGTAATTTTTTACAAAATGGTTTATGAATAATCTTCCTATATTTTTTTGAATGATTTATTTTTTGACTTTTGACCCAAGTGTGAAAGGAATATTTTTCTAACTTATAAAACATGTATGAAATTAATCAAGGTTATGAAAAATATTGTATTTGAATATTAATTTATAAGGTTATTGGGTTATTTTCAAATAAAATTATTTCCATAATATTTAATGGATCTTTTTAATTTTTCAAGAGGAATTTCAAAGGGGATGGGTCATTTTTCTCAATAATGGTCCTTTTTATATTTTTAATAGTACAAATCATCAATGAAAACAACATTTAATGTTATGGAATGATTATGAATTATGTATATATCTCTCTCACATTTTTACCTAGACTATTTTGTATTCCATTTATAGGATAATACATTCTTTATGATCATTTACCAAATTCCTTAATTATGAAGTTTACTTTGATAATATATGAGATGATATTATAAACCCAATTTTATATAAATGGGTAGTTATTAGATTTTATTTATGATTGAATTCCTTTTTTTGGACCACATAGATCATGAACATGTTACTATGGGTGCACCCTTATAACACAATTATTTCATGGGTAATATTATAGTCTCATGTGATGTTATCTATGAGATTAGTGAGTAAACCTAATATGTTTTTGGATTTTGTCTACCATGTGATATTGTCTAGTTAGTTATCCTCGACTCATGTTTATGTCATTTTTTTGCTCACTACCACATTTCTTATGTTACTATGATCTTATCATACCTTGAAATTTATGTTATTCTTCCATGTTGTTAATCACATGGAATCTCTTTTATGATTCCATGTTATATATTTCACTCACACACTATGTTTTCTAATTATTTTTTTCTCTTACTGATCATTCTAGCTCACCCTTTCTTTTATATATTCCTAAGCTCATCCTATGTAGTTTGAGTAGATCAAATTTCTTTAGGATCTCACTAAAGAATATAAAAAAATAAGTATACATTTTTTTTTCACAAAATTTAATATTAAACGATTATACCAAAGTAACTAGGACTCAAGATCATTTGGGTTATACTTTTTGGATATTTATGCTTAGATATCTTATAATAAGATGTTAAAAAGTCTGGGGTCACTATAGTTGGTATCAAAGAAATGTTTTAGTTAACCATTAGGGATATTATGAGAAACATTTATTGATAAACCTAGGGATATTTCTAAGGATAATACAAAGTATGTAAAAATATTCTATAATTTTATTGAAGTATAGAGTGACCGGTCCTTGAGAAATTACATACCTATTTTGATACTACAAGTGGACGAGGTTCTGAAAAATATTTATCTAGGGTTAGTAACACTGAAAATGGTGTGTTGAGATTGAATTGAGTGTTACTAGGTATAAGAAAATGGGCCTTACTATGCACCTATTTTGACACTCCTAGGAGATATGCTTGAGAAATTCACAAAATCTTTATAGTCCATTATTAAGGACTTAAACTATTTTTAGGTTAGAAAAACTAATAGGAAAAATTACCATAGAAAACCTTAATTGAATCCTAAAAAAAATAAGTAAGAATATAATCCTCATTTAGGTTTTCCTTTTGTATGTTAAAGGATTATAATCATTTTTTATTATTTATTTGTAGTTAATTGTGGGAAATAGGAGAGAGCATGCAAGTAACCAATGTGAAAGGAAATGTAATGATTTACATAATGAGAGGCCTAACCTAACGAGAAAAGAATCTAAAATTATTATGATAATACCCAAATAGATTTTTCAAATTAATATCAGCACCTAAAAGATAGTTGAATTATTAAACACACCAAAGAAGAGGAGAATGACATACTATAGAACATTAAGTGATAAAGAAGAAAATGAAACAAAGATTAAATTTCCTACAATTAAAAAATATGGGAAGAGGATCCGTGTAAAATTCCATAAAGGAACTATAAGATGATTTATTTTTATAAAATAGGTCACAAAGTATGTAATTTCCAAAGAAAAATTAAGAGTTTTGTTAACAAGGTGCAGGGAAATAATTTTCAACCTAAGGAACCACTAATAATTCAATGTTGTAAATATAGGGAACTTGATCATTATCTGAGTCCATTCCCAAATCCAAGGATATGTTCCTATGATAATTTTTTATGAAATTCATTGAAGTGAAATTATATAAATTTTTAGGTGTTGGAACACAAGAATCATGTTATGGGAGTATTTTTAATCAATGATATTCTAGTTATGAGAACCATGAAACATCTAATTATTATTCCACAATAGTTTTTATTTAAAGATTTGGAATAATATTTTAGATGGTAATAATAACCTATAAAAATGATTTAATGGTAATGGTAAATTCTATATAGAAGCACATAATTGTATAGAATATAATCTTGGATATGTTCTTGATGTTGAGGTAATTATAGTAAATTAAAATTAGGTGATTTTTCAGAAAGGAATTATCTCCATAGAAAAAATTAGTGGTTAAAATAGTTATTTGATGACTATTATATTGGTTAATATGTTCATCATTTTTTGGGGAATTTTATAGGAATCATACTTATAAAAAAAGTAATACCCATATACTAGGTGATAAATCATCATATTTAGCAAGTCCATGAGGCCTTAAACACACAACTGAAGTGTGACAAGGGTGTTGCACCTACTAGGGTCCTATATGATGTTTGGGTTGGTATGTATTTTTTTTACATAAATATTTTTATGGTTAAATATTAATTAAATTTTGGGGAACATATTATAGGAACAATTTTTTTTTATTTTTAGGTAATTAATGATATTTTTGGGAGTTGTTTTATTATGATGAGGTATGAAAACCATTAGATTTAACATAAAGGATTATTTGGGAAGAAAGATATTATGTATTTAGATATATAAGTTAAAGGATATGAGATAATATTCTTGGTTAAAACCTTAATTAATTTTGAATTTATTGTAGTTATTTGGGATATAGGTTTATTTATTTAAGGAATTTTCTTTGTTAAACCTTGTGGTTTATTATTGAATTTTAGATATTTATATATTCATATTCATTTTGGATATTATATTACATTATTATAATAATTTTGGTTTTAATAATGATATTAGGAATATCTTATTATGGTTTTATGAATCTTATGATCTATTAAAAGTAAATTTTAGTGATTTACAAAAAAATGCATATTGGATATTCATTCCTTTGAGTAATAGATGAAATGTAAATTGATCGAAGCATAATGAAAGGATTAAATTTTGTTTATGAAAATAAATATATCAAGTAAGTATATTATATTGTGTCCTATATCTTGATTGAAATAGAATCACTCAACTCTTGGAAAAGGATATTGAAACAAAAATGTCATCCCAGTATCATCATATTTGATGAATCAATGGTCTTTTAATTTATCACCAATTTATGGTTTTGTTGAAGTTGATTTTCTCATGATCATTCGGTGATAATTGATCTTTACCAAAGTCCATAATTATTTACACTTTTCATCAATTCCCATATCTTCACATTACACCAATTTTATACTATGTCCAAACCTAGTAATGTGATGACCTTTGTAGTTCACTTTCCCTCTTTTTAAGAGAATGTTTTATTAACCATTTTAAGATGTGTATTTTATATAAATAAATTTTCAAATGTTAAAATATTATTTACTCATAATAATTTAAAATTTTGAGGTCAAAATTTAGTTAAGGGGGTATAATGTATTACCCTTATATTTTAAAAGAACAGTATTCTTGATAGTGTATTCAACATGAAACATAAAGTCTAAACTAATTGTGACATGTTACTAAAATATTTTTATCGAAATATGAACATTTTATCATAGATGTTAAAATTATGGGTATGAGTAGTATTATCTAAATTAGTAAATACATATAAATTTTCAACTCAATTTATAAATTATTATGAAATAACCAACTAATTTTTAATAAAGACATTTATTCTTGGAAAATGGATTTTCCTCAAAAAATTATATTTATTCATTTTTGTAGAAAAATGTTATAACTAATTTTAGGAAATTTTAAAAATGTTATTTTATAAAAGAAAATAATTTTATAAATAGTAAATTTTTTATTATTTTAGGGAAAAATTTGGGGATTTTTTAGAAAATATTGAATTTTCTGTGAATAGTGAAAATAAATATTTTTAGTAAATCTGTCATTTATTTTTAATAAAATAAGAAATTTTAAAGTCCCATTATTAAGAAATATAATTTCAGAGTAACATAAGTATTATTTAGTTATATTTAAACTAATTAATTATTGCTAAATATCCTTTATAATGGATTTTAATATAATTTTACTTTTTAGGCTTGAAAACACTTTTTTTTTTCAGAAAATAGTTATATAGTTCTTATGTTTATCCATTTGAATTAATTAAATTAACTCCTAATGAGGAATTATATAAATTATATTTATATATTTTATATCTATAAATAGTAATTTATATTCATTTAATTATGATTACTTGTCATATAGTTATTATAAGATTATCTTATACCTGAAAAATAAATTTCATGAAAAATAATTATTTCAACATGTCTATGGGTTTAATTTTAAATTAAATTATTCCAATTATGTGAGTTGAATTTATAAAAATGGATTACCAATTTTTAATCAGTGTAATTTATATTATCAAATATGTTAAAATTACTTTTTAACCACTATGAGTAATAAAAATAGTAAAACTTAATTACCATAGTTAAGGTAAAAACCGGTTTTTAGTTGAGTTAAACTAATAAAAAGGACATAAAATTACCCAAAAAGTTTATAATTACAATTATAGGGTTATATATAGACCCTATATCTTATAATGTTTATAAATAGTACATTTTGGTGCCTTTCTTTATGTGAAACATGTGGATGTAATTCTTTCTTTTCAAAAATTCTAATTGTGTCCTCTCCCCCAGTTATAAAAAGAAATCCCTCTCATATCCCTTCCACATTTCAAACAATAATGTTTTCCATAAAATAGAAACCCAAATAACTTAAATAATTCCATCCCAAAATCCTAGAGGATTTTTTTTCATAAATCTAACATAGGAAGGATTTTGGTGTAAACCTATAGAAGTTTTCTAAAGAACATGTATCGTTCTTAACAGAGTGTTTTGTTTTATTTCTTCATCCAAATACATAAAATATTATTAAATAAGGATTATATAATAAAATAAATATATTAAATATATTTAGATATTTTTATGTAATGTACATGACCTTCATCCATATCCACCTCCCTCAAATGGGAAACAAAACGGTTGATCATGTGTACGTCAGACTACCGATTTGCGAACCGACATAATTCATTTTCCATAATCACTTCTCAAAACAAGATATAATGATTTATTTAATGTTTAAATATTATATTTATGATATAATTATACTTATTTAATTTTAATATAACATATACCTTCTTACATACCATTCCGTATGGAATACGATAACGTCGGTCGTGTGTATGGTGGATTACCTCCTCGTGAAATGATGTGATTTTTTTCACTTATGTTTTACATGTAATGTAGTAAGGATTAATTTTATATTTATATATGATATTTATTAAATATTAATCATTTTATATATGAAATATATCATATACTTTATTAAGTTACCATACATTGAAAAAATTATATCATCGTTCATGTGTACGACTAACTACCTCCTCACGAATCGATGTGACTCATTTTTATTATTGAATCCATGGATGGTATTTGTAAGGATATATAACTAAATAATATGAAATGAATTATATAATTATCATCCTATAAATCTAAAATATTACTTTCATATTTTCATCACGATAATTTATAAATTGAAACATTACTCATGTGTATGTACGTGCTATCATCTCCATGATTGTAACGTTGTTAATTTTTTATAAAAATATTTCATTGTTTTTTATAAAAATATAATATATCTACAAAAATGATAATTATTTCATTATTACCATTCTATAGATTATTAAATGATAATTTCTTTAACCTTAGTCAACTTTCTAATGTTATTTTGGACATATTAGACGTTTATCATTAAAATGTATGATGTGAAATTAATTTTTTTTGTAATTGAATATGAAATGGTAAAAAAATAAATAAAATGAATAATAAAATTTAAAAGGTTTTTAATAAAGTATATAATTAACGAAAGTTTATCATTCATGAATACAAGGAACACACATGATGATTCTAGATCGAGGTAAGGGTTTCGTCTCAAAATTTCACTCTTTGAGGCACATGTTATTTTATAAACATAGTTTATTTTATATGCTGTATATACATCACATTAACATATTATATCATGAAAAATTCATAATTTATTTTATTTAAATTAACAATTCATTTATTTCGTTCACGCGTGTAATGATTCAAAAATTACCAATGTGGTAATGGTTTATCTCACAATCAAACTTTTATTGGGATTGTTTAGGCCTAAATTTCCTTTGAAATAAATTATTTGATCAGTTACTAATAAAATACTTTAATTTTATTATCCTATATTTATTCATCAAAATTTCACATAATATACAATTTTCAACTCCTTTATATTTAAAATGATTGAAAAATTGTTTTTAAAGAATATCAACTTTGTTTCTCTCTTTGGTCAAAAATCCTATCTCTTCTATGTATATTTTTTATTTAAAATATTTAGAAAAATGTTTTAATATTATTCTATGACTGTTTAAAGTAATATTTTCACATGTTTACCTTTTAAAATATTTAATATAATCTTCTTGTCATTTTGAAAATGAGTTACTTTTTGAATTTTTACTCAAGTGTGAAATAAATGTTTTTTAAAATTATATGACACATATGGAATTTTCCTTCATTATAAAAATTATTGACTTCGATGTTTAATTTATAAGTTTATATGGTTATTTTCAATGATAATAATTTCTATAATATTTTTTTTTTCTTTTTCAAAACTTATATTCAGAGTGGAAGGGTAATTTTAATCAAGAATGTTCTTTTTAATAATTTTAAAAAAGTATATATTAATTAATAAAAATAACATTAAATGTTATGGAATGATTATAAATTATATATATATATGTGTCTCTCACATATATACCTATCTTATCATACCTTCATTTATGGGATAATATAAGCCATATTATCATTTCTCAAAGGAATTAATTAGGAAATTTACTTTGATTATGAAACATGGAAATATTTTTCAACCCATTTTTTACCATGGGTAAAAGATATATTATGAATTATAATTGAATTACTTTATGTATCAAAAATAGATAATGAATATGTTATGATTGGTGTACCCAGATAGTACTCCAATCCATTGAGTAACGTTATAGTCTCAAGAGATTTCATGTATGGGATTAAAGAGTAAACCCAATCTATTATAGGACTTTTTTTTTACCATTTAATATTGTCAAGGAAGATAGCCTTGACTCATTTTTATTTCATGTTTTGTGTTTAATCTACATTTCAAATGTTACCATGATCTTATGATACCATTTTACTTATGTTATGATTCCATGTGATTACTCATGATCCCTCTCTTTTATGATATCTTGTTATATCTTTGACTCACATGCTATGTTTCCTTATCATGTTTATTCCCTTAAAGGGATTTCTATATCACCCATTTATTTTATGTATTACCTAGGTTAACCTATGTATTTTTACAATCTAAAATGGATATTGGATCTCACTATAAAAAGAAAACCAAATATAGATTCCATGTGTTGAATTTTATTTGATATAATATGAACCATGTATTCCAAAGGCACTAGGACTCATGATAATTAGAATTATATTTGTTAGATATATATATATATATATATATATATATATATGCTTAGAAATAATGTAATACAATGTGTAAAAGTCTTGGGATTCTATACAGAGTTTTTTCATTGGATCACAGGGGTCCCTAAAATACCATGTCATAGCTAGTCACCCTGGTCTATGTGACATACCAAGATCAACTAGAACTATTGCTTCACCAATATATGCAATATTGGCTGTTCCTAAATACAATCACAATATCATATATTAAGAAAAACACATTGATAAAACTATGTAACAAACCTCCTCCCTAAAATGATACCCCTATTGGGATATCAATGAAGGATGAGAGATAATGACCCCTCATCCTCACCTCCAATAGTCCATGAGTTGGTGAAAATCACTGAGGGTATAAAAACTTCACATATAGGAGGAATCACCCTATAAAATAAAACAAGGGAAGGATATAGAATAATAAACGACCAAATAAATCAAGTATAAAATATATAATAAACCCAAAACAACCACATAATTCATGATCAAGAAAACATATAAAAATAGAAATCTCCAAAGTAAAATTACCAAAAGACAAGTCCTATAGCAGCGACTCAATAGAAGCTCCAAAACGTAATTTTTTTTCATATTGGTCCCTAAAGTACTTTTGGAAGATTAAAAATAGTTTATATACATTGGGTGAGCATACAAGTATAGTTAGTAGGATCATATTGAAGGTTTCAAGGGGACATGTGAAATGTGCGTGCAAATGTGATGATAAACAAAGAACATAACCAACCAGAACCTAAATTGGTCAACTAACCAAAAATATCATCACTATAGATTTCTTATAAAATCACACATCCAATATAGTAATATAGAATGAATATCATAAAAAAGAATAGAACCCCACTATCGCTTCCTTGTTCATTTTATTCTCTCAACCCAAAAGTAGAACATCCTATACTCCCATCCCTTCCATACATATCACATATCACAACACATATCTGATGTGGGTTAGAACACATCCCTACCTACCCCACCCTCACAACGTCTTGCATCTCATGCTAGAATCAGGAATCATCACATCAAGTCTCTCCAAGAGAAAATTGGGCCACTACAACACAGGTCATCTGAAAAAACCCGGTCCACCATTCCACATCTCATGTCACCACATAATGAGAGTAGTTGGGTATCATGAACATGAATGACATCATCCTTGTTACCTCCTCCTACAACGCATGACTCCCACCTCATATCATATCAACTAACTTTCTCATCACATCACATATCACCCAATGACACATGTTCTATCACATTACATACTACTCGAAGAATCCTGGTCCATCACAGCTGAAGAATGAGCGGGGAAGAGGGGGTAGCCCTCCATCCATATCACCATTATCCTAAATGTTAGGGAAAACACCCAAATCCCAAAACCTATAAGTGTTGGTAAGGTTATCCCAATTGGGATGGGAGAATATATAAATAACGTAAAATACATGATATATATATATATATAAAATTACCCAACCTATGACTTCACAACCACAACACTAGTGAACACCACAACACCACCACCACACCTCACGTCACTCATCACAACCGTGACCACCACTATATGGAACAGATCACATAATAACAAAATATACTGCACACTTCCACTTTTATTACAACACACCACTAGATTTCATTGACAACCATTCAATTATTCAATTCATTTATGCCAAATACTTTATACCATTCTGTATCCCATATATTGAATTTATGCACCATTATTTTTTCCATGGAAAACATGGAAAAAAACACAACCAATCCACATCACAACTGGCCCAATGCACATCAAAGTCCCCAGAACGCCACATCAACCACCACCACCACACCACATCTATCAACCCATCTCACCACAACAACCACATGTCTCAATCAATACACATCACGACTGCTGCACAACTGCAAGCACTAGTCACCATAACGACAATACATCACATCCGTTGTTCCCCACATCACCCAACTGCTGACATCACATCTATTCCAACTACCACATCATCACATCACTAGACACTACACAATATAAATGGTCTCCACCATCACTGTATAATCGACCAAAATGCGTAATAAAACAAAGTAATCCCAAAATCACACCAAAATTACACAAACTAGTTTTACATGGGTAACCAATTTATTATCCAACTACACGTTCTTTATCCTTTTATTTAAGGTGAAATCAAACAAGAACACAGTAAGGGTCTCAACATATATCATCTGAAATAAAAAAAAGGATCCCAATAGCTGTTATTTTTAGTATTGATAGTAATCATCCACAATATCATTGATAAGATATATTAAAATAGTAAATCATATGATATCTCCCCCATACCCATCAATTTCAGTTATTCAAATATATTATCTTCTTACACCTACCCTTAATATTCACCTAAATGAAACGAAAAATCATGAAATCCCCACACATAACACATAAAAAGGGAGATAAAGAGGATCCCATACATTGTAGATGCTTTATGATCTTATTGAACACCATTGGGTGATGAAGGAATAGCCCGAAAACCTCAACTGCAAATGAAAAACCATGATAACCCTGAACTGAACTAAAGGGTTATCAAAAACGCATCCCAACACACAACCCGATAAATATAACACCACTAAAATAATTCTATGAGGTAATAATGAATATAAATAGAATGTGGGGAGTGAAGAAAATAACATTGATTGAAAAAACACCACTACTAGAACGCAAGGATCAAAGCGAGGGAAGACCAGATCAGAGGTCTCTCAAAAACATTAGTGTTCTTCCACAAAATGAGAGAAGTGAAGGATAAATTTTAGGGTTTGATAGATCCTTCCTACTATATACATGGGGTAACTCACATGGTATACGAAATAAAATACTAGTTTTTATCGTAATTTCCTTGTGCCATATATTAAATCCATAAAAAAATATTATGACATAAAACCCTATTCTTATAAAAAACATGATGCATCTAGATTAAAATATTTCATGCCAAATTATTTTGTTTTATAGTGTAAACTCATTTAAAACAACACTCCACTATAAAAAAAAGCTATTAATGGCTGACCACATAATCCATAAGCCACACACATATACTGTAAACTAATATTTTACTATATAAAAGGCCTATTATAATACAACTAAAAATCCAAATCTTCTATACCGTCTAAGATCTCCTCCAAATAATATTCAACAAAAAATAGAAAAGTAACAAGTTGAGAAGTAATAGACTATTAAAGTAAAATATATTTTTGTATCATTCTTACAAAAATACATTTTTAACTAAATATAAGGTTAGCAGTTTTTTTTACAAAATTCCTATTGTGGATGTTCACGATAATGAAGATATTAAAAGGATTGGGGTCATTTTTCCTAATAATGGAATAAAATGGGCTGAATTGTTTGATTTTATTCCATGGTATAATGATGGATATATAGTACATGGATTCTTCTCCATCGTGTTGGATGTTTAATCCAAGTACTCGCTCTAAAATTACTTCAACATGTGGAAGGAGTGGGAATATTATGGTGACAAACACTTTTCAGTGGCCAAATTTCACAAATGATTAATTTTAAGATATCTAATATGATTAAATAGAAATTAAATATATAGAAAAGGAATTGAATAGTTTAAATCATTTGAGACATTTGGCCACTGACAACTATCGTTCACCGGAACTTGAAATCAAAAGAAAATAGAGAAGCTATGAAGAATCAAGTGCATTGGTAGCAGCTTGATTTTGGTGGTGAACCAAGTGATATCCACACTTGATGAGAAACTTTTTGGGGATGGAAGAAGTGGTGTGTGATGGTGGTTCCAAATTAGGTATGTGTGAGGGAGGTTACACACATCGAGGATAATATCATAATGATAAAGAAACTGATAAAGTAGAACATGTGATGCTGACAAAAGTGAAGTATAAATAATCACATACCCTAGGTTTTGAGAGGGTTGATTCATTCTAGAAGGTTGAGGGGGAGTTACAAAAAAGGTAGACTTCCATGAGAGTTTGAATGGTGTGAAAAAATGGATTCTGTTAGGGTTGAATTGATAACATTGTGAAGCATATTTTCAGTACTTTCAAACAATTGATGCTAAAGATTAGTATTTAGCAGCACTTAAAAAATATGCACTGATAAAGACTTATCTTTATTAACACTATAATTTTATCATTGATAAGGATAGGTTTTATCAGTGTTGATAAAACCCATAATTATCGGTTCTTATTTGAATGTGTTAATAAAAATTGATTAAAATAAAATAAAAAAATATTAAACGAATATATATACAAAATGAATAACATGTAAAAAAATTATAGAAATAGTTAACATTATTAATGAATATATTATATTAAATTCATGAATGTGAAAATGAATGAAAATGAATAAAGAAATGAATAGACTACAAAAATAATAAATTAATGGATATCTTTTCTTAAGTATTAAAATTATTCAAAAATTTAAAAATAGATATATATTAAAATGAAGATGAATAGACAACTAAAATATGGAAACATAGTAAATAAATATGAATAAATAAATTTTAGAATATGATCAAATTCAAAAAAATATAAAAAATAAAAATATTAAAAATTAATAAATAATATTAACTAAAATATTATTAAAAAATAAATAAATAAAATTTAATAGATAAAAAACATTTTTAAAAAATTAATTCATAAGATAAATTACATGAATTTTAAACACATTAAAAAAATGAAGAAAATAATAAAAATTCATTTAAAATAATTAATTATATAGATTCCAATCATTTTAAAAATATTACAACATAATAAATAAAATTGAATGAATATTAATCAAATAAATTAAAAACATACTGAACGTATTAAAACTTCATATATAATTACATATAGTTTTTAAGACTAAATACATTTACAGTAAACACACAAAAAAATGAATAAAATATCAGAATATTTTTTAAATAAATTAACGATATATATTTCAAAAATTTTAAAAATATTATAGGTTAATAAATATAATTGAATAAATATTATTTATTAAATTAAAAATGTATTAAGAATATTAAAACTCAGTAAATAGATATTTATAAATAAATAAAAAAAAGGAATAAATTAAAAACAAATTTTTATAAAAAATAAATATTAAAAATGAGTAAATATTATTAAATGAAAGTATATAAAAATAAATAAAAAAAATTGAATAACATAAAAAAAATATTTAAAAAAGTGAATTCATGAAATTAAGAACATGAATTACAAACATATAAAAATGAATAAAAATGAATAAATATATATTAATAATTATATAAATAAAAAAACTATTAAAAATGAATTATTCTGACTAAAAAAATAAAAAATAAAAATGAATTTATTGGAATCAAATATATAAATTTAAAGCATATTAACAATATTAAAACATAATAAATAAAAATTAATAAAAATTAATCATATTAATTACAAACATATTGAAAATATTAAAACATAGTAAATAAATTTGTATACATTTTAAAAAATGAATAAATTCTAAGAATAATAAAAATTAATAAATATAAAAATGAAAAAACATATTAAATGTAATAATATTAAAAATGAATAAAATAAATTAAATATGTTAAAAAATATTTACTATTTAAATTACAATATTATTAAAAAAAGCATTTAAATAAATTATTTTAATAAATTTCATACATATTTTATTGTTAAAACATACTAATCAAAAAATTAAATAATATTATTCAAATAAATTACAAACATATTGAAAATATTACTTAGTAAATAAATAATTGTATAAATAGATATTAGAAAATGATGCAGTTCCAACAAATATTAAAATTAATAAATATTAAAAATTTATAAATAATATTAAATTACAGTATATTAAAAATAAAATAAATTTAGTTAACAAAACTAATTAGAAAAATTAATTCAAATGATTAACTACATGAATTATAAACATGTACTAAAATGAAAAATAATAATAAAAAATTAATTTAAATAACATAATTATATAAATTTCATAAAAATTAAAAATATCAAAAATTATTAAATAATATTGAATAAGTACTAAAAATATAAATTTAAAACATATTAAACACAATAAATAGTAAATATATATGTATAAATTTTTAAAAATGAATATATTCCAAAATTTTATATCAAAAATGAAAAAAATTATATTAAATATGAAATAATATTAAAAATGAATTACACATTCCATACATACACATATACACATGTCCTATACATGAACATACACATATATACAATAACATATATATACATCTATCACACATGTGCACATTCACATATACAAGCATAAATACACATGCATACATGTACATGTACAGCACATATATATACACATACAAAAAACACACATATGAAACATATTTCATACACATACGAAGATGGATTAGTCATGGGTTTGTAAGAAAAACCTATGATCCCAAATTTTTTAATAAGAGTGAAACATACAAGGAAGGAGGCACGAAAGACACGACATAAACTACTCACATGAGAAAACAAGTTAAGTCAATCCCTTCTCACTCTAGATCCCAAATTTCTAGGAAATATTCCTATGCCCTTTAGATATTTTCCACTATTCCATGTCTTTTCCCTTTATGGGGATTCATATTCTTTATCCGATGATGATTCTGGGAAGTCTTCCAGAGTGGAGAAAATCTTAAATTTCCAAGAAAAATCCCAAAAATATATCTCTAGATTGGATCTGAATCTGTATTCAATTTTTATGGATAACAACTTCTGAACTCTTAAATAATCATTAAAAACGAATACCTTCATCTCCATCAATAAAAAAATAAATTCCTGTTGAGAAAAAACCAATATGCCTCTTTCTTACTAAGTCCTTCAGTGAGCATTTAATCTTCATGGTTCTCTGGAGATATAATAGTATATTGTTTTTACCCATGTAGTATCACATTCCAAATATTATGCCTTTCCAATGAAGAAATGTGATTTTTTCTTAAGATCTGTAAAATGGGGTGGATAATACCATGCCACATTCTCATAACTTGGATACTGAACCTGCCTGGGGAACCTGAAAATTCTTACTAATTGAGTCATCTAGCATTTGGATCAGATAATTTGGAACCTTCATAGACAAAGATGCTCATATGTTTTGGATTTCTAACGGATGACTATTTGGAATCCCTCTTCATCCATTAATATTTTCTTGCCTTTAGTCTGAGGCTCATGCTTAGCCTTTACTCCCTGGGTGTTCACACACACTGTTGATTAAACCAGAGTCAATAGAGACTTATACAAAGCTTTAAAGGTACCTATGAATCCATTTTATTCTTACCTTTTCATGCTCTTCAAGCAATCATCTGTTCATAAAGGATTTGATGATCTACAATCTCTTATGCTGTAGCCTCATCAGATGATTTGGAATAATCTACCAACCCTTCATCGGCTATCACCACCCATGTATTACCACCTTCATTTGTGTAAATATTTCTCAAGGTAGGTGATCCCAAAAAAAGTAACTACTGGAAAATTGGTTCCCCTACATAGATGGCTCAATCACTAATGGAACCACGCTCTAGAAAACTACTCCAGTTGTTGCTTTGGTGCATTTGAACCACCTCTATCTAGCCAATCACCACCAACTGCTAATGATGTTACACCATGTGAAGAATCTATTAGGGAATTCCCACCTACTCTAGGTTCAACACAAGAGGGATTGTGTGAAAATAGAAAAAATCACTGAGATCCCTTTTCAATTTTTTGAGAAACAATTTTAGCATCCAATACTAGATTTTCCATTAAAACATTGTTTTTGGATATTTCCCACATCTGGAACACCCCTACCTTCAATGGAATTAATATAGGAAACATTTTCCCTAGGTTGGGAAATAACCACATCAGAAAACAAACGTGCATGAGCACTAATATCAGATACACCCTTTCTTGATGGTTTATCATCCTTTCCCATTAGTGTATCATTTACTAAGACATTATTTCTATCATATATGGGAAACCATGATTTAAAATCTTGAACCTGATGGCCAGTTTTTCTATAATTAGAGCAACTCAATCTGTGGCATTAATTATATATAACATGCACAATTAACATGAAATTAAATCAATAGTCTGGAACATATTAATACTATATTCTTAGATCAAACTTATACTCTCCAGCTACCACAAGAACATATTCAACCAATGTGGAACTGAGAACAAATTCAATAAAAACGCAGGCATAATGTCTGAATTTTACCAACTAAATTCCTTTATCTAGATTAATGGGGGATCCCACAGCTGATGAAATATCCTAAAGGATGTACGGGTGCCAAAAAAACATAGTCCTTTAATTCAGATCTAGGATTGAGACACACTATTTCTAGCATGAGATGGATCAAACCAAAGGTCTCACTCAGGACCCCTGGTTTGATATTCATGAATCCATGGAACTAGGATAATATCATAAGTTCATGGGAGGATAAGTTGATGTTAAAGTATCCCATACTGATAGACATAATACACCATCCACTGAAACCCCAAAATTGTAAAAGTCGTATCCTCAAATCATCAATATTTTAGGAGTTTTTTCTAATGAAAGGGGTGATCCACACAATGATGGAGTGTTTACATTCATTGATCATTTCTTAAAAGAACTTTAGGTTCTCTTTAACAAATTTTAGGGAACCATTCTTCAAAATCCAACTTCATGCTTGCATTGACTCATTGTGAGGGCCCATGAAAAAACTGCCACTCACAGAAAGCCATGATGCTTGAGGTTATTTTAGATCCTCATCTATCCTCCGATCAATCTACTTCATAGATAGAGAAATGGGTCCAACCATTGTCACATCCCACTAATTAGCAGAGGGTACAGGCACATCGCCCAATCTAGAACCAATATTTTCTTTCTTTTAAGGTCCAACAAAAACCTATGCTAGATCAAAATAATTATCCAAATGAGAGGCCATCCCAGTTATTATTCCCTAATCACTAGGTAAGAAAAGAGGGAAATCTCATTATTTCTCTGATCGCCATTAAATATATTTTAATACATACACATATACACACTTATAACTTGATATAAATATATAAACTCAAATATCAAATATTAATAAGACACATTCATTTATATTTATGTATTTTTTTGAATTATTATAATATATATTAATATATCATATTTATATTAATTATATAACTTTTTATTTAAATTTAATTTAATATTAATTAGTCAATATTTTTATTAATATTATTTATCAGTTAAATTAAACGCCACTTATTACTAAATATATATGACATATGAATATAATTTATAATACAGTAGAATTATACAAATAATATTTTTGAAAATTATATATATATATCAATATATATTTCTATATGAAATTAAAATTTTAATAATATATTATTTTCATTTTATATGTTGTTTTTAATTAAATATATTATATGTCATGTGTAGATGTATATTTAGTCAGATATAAATCATATTTAATAAAATATATTATATTTCTATAAATTGAAATACATTTTTATTTTTATTTATGTTTTTTAATGATACATTTTTGTTGAACCCTCTCGGAGAATTAGTTGAACTCATATTTTGATAATCCCAATTATGCTCACTTATAGTTTGATAATACCTATATTGATTAATGGTTAATTACTTATTTCAGTATTTCTATACACCATGCACATATTCATATATTATAATATTTATATTATCTTCAGAGAATTCAGTTACTGGATGGATATATATTCTAACTTAACCCATTCTGCCAATAGAATGCTTAAACAGACAAGTGGTCACCATTACAGAACAAAGCTACCGATTTGTAAAGTCCACCGTTATGTATAAGGTCACCGATACATCAAGTCCACCGGTAAAACATGTCTACCGATACGTGAAGGTCACCGATACAGACAAGTCACCGTTATTCAAGCCTACCGATACAGACAAGTTACCGAAGGAAGTCTACTGATACACCATGGAAGCTACTGGTACATGAAGACTACCGTTACACGAAAGGTCACCGGTACATTAAGTATACCGCTACCGATCAAGTCTACCGACAGACAAGAAGTCTACCGAATAGAAAGGCTACCTTTACACAAGGAGTTATCGATACAAGAGGTTACCGATACAAATACTTACCCTGACACAAGGCTACCAGTATCCAAAGCTACCGTTCCAGAGATAGAACTCGATGCTGCCTTAATTTCTTTATCTTTGTTTAATATAACCAACGGTCATATTAGGTATATTTTAATGCTCTGTCATTTATTTAATGAAGGTTTTTGGATGTTAGGGAACCGTACCTCGTACCTGCAAAAAGAAATCATTTCTTTTGTCAGAGCTCGTGCCATAAATATAAGAAGTCCCTATTACTGCAAGATATATACAAGAGAAATACAGAAGTGATCTACAAGTGACATACATAAGAAGAGATCATACAGATATACATGCACGACCAAGAAGACACAGAAGCTCATACACACTCACGCTTACTCAAGAAGAGCTCTGTACATTCATGATTACTTTGAAGAACTTCATCGACTACATTTTCACTGTCTCTGAACTTGGATGTCAAGCAGATGACACTCTGTTTTCCAGAAAAAAACCAGAAGAGGACTCAGAACCATTTCTAATCAATCCGAAGGAGTCCAGAGCTACACTGCAATCACGAGATCCATTCTAAACTCTATATCCTGCTCAGTGATTTATTATTTACATTACGAGCAGTGTGTGTCATCAGTTTTAATTTATAAACACACTGTCTCCTGAACCTTAACTGGAGGATCTTTAAATCCTCATTAAAACTCCTTACATCTTCTATTTCCCACTGTGGATAGTGGTAGAGGTCGTGCATGACCTGGACAAATGTATTTGCTGTTGTTTTTGTTTCCCACGTAGAACTGTGGTAGAGGTCTTTGACTTGGACAGTTGTAAACTGTTGTGAACCCCGATCCAGGGTGTGGATAAAATTTATATAAATTGTTGAGAGGACTAAGCCTCAGCTTGATACTGAACCTCTTGGTTATATCTATTGTGCTTTGTTTAGTTTTATCTAAAACCTTTTTATTCTGCTGCTAGGTTCTTTAAAATTTAAACTATTTTTCAAAGTTACTCTGATAATTGAATTAGCAAGTGTTTGCATTATTTTTAAATCATTAGGTTAGTTTCAAAAGCTAATCTGATCTTATGATTAGATTAACTGGGAATTAATCAATCCTTTGAGAATATAACATAATGTTTTCTTTAGTTCAAATTCACTACAATTCAATTTGTATTTTTAAATTGGGGGATTTTAGTAAAGGATTTTAAATAAAAAGTTTAATTGGAACTCAATTACCCCCCTCTTGAGTGTCCACTCCGACCAACATTTGGTATCATAGGTTTTAAAATATTTTCTAATGTACTCTGTTTTTCAACTATGATTTTAGTTTTATTTTAAAGTTCTTAAAATTTATATTATTTCTAAATTTTTATCTATTTAATTTTTTTTTGTTTTAACCTAGTTATCATGGATAACAGACTTTAAGGTGTTTCTACTAATAGACCACCATTTTTCAATGGAAACAACTATGTTCAGGGTAAGATTAAGATGAAAATTCATTTAGAAAGCATGGGTTTTGATATTTGGACTGCCATAGAATCAGAATATAAAATTCCAACTACTGTTAGATCTACTTGGAGTGAAGCTACTAAGACAACTTACAATAATAATTGAAAATCTATGAATGCTCTGTATTGGGCTTTATTAGATGAGGAATTTAATAGAATATCTGCTTGTAAGACTGCATATGAAATTTGGGATACTTTAGGTGTTTCTCATGAATGAACAACTAATGTTAAGGAAATGAGATTGAACACCTATACTATTAAATATGATAATTTTAAGATGAAGCCTGATGAACCCATTTATGATATGTATCTCAAGTTTAACGAAATTTTCAATACAATGATCTCACTGGGAAAGGATGTTCTATCAAAGGAGCAGATCATGAGAATTTTGAGATGCCTACCTAAACGATGGAGGGGCACTTCTGTTTCAATTAGTGAATCTTGTGATATTGGTGAACTGCCAGTCAAGGAACTCATTGGTAAGTTAATGATATACGAAGAAGAGCTTAAGGTAAAAAAAGAATAAGAATATGAACCAAAAAGGAAGTCCGTTGCTTTCAAAACATTAACTTCAAAGAATAAGGATAAAGAGAAAATTCAGACCATGAGTGATAGCTCAACCTGTGATGAAAGTGCATCTGACAGTGATGTAGAGATGGCTCACATAGCCAGAAGATTTAAGAAGTTTTATAGGGAGAAGATTTTTTTTAGAAAATCAAATTACAAAGGTAAGTATGACAACAAGGGACATTGGAAAAAGGACTGGAAGAAATCTGACAAATCTGATGAAGTTGTCTGCTATGAATGCAAAAGAAAAGGACATATAAAAGCAGACTATCCAAAGCTAAAATACAATAAGAAGTATGAGTACAAGTACAATAAGTATAAGAAAGCCATGAAGGCTACTTGGAGTGCTTCTGAGGATAGCTCCAGTGAATCTGAAGCTTCTGAGACTGAAAATAGAAATAAGGAAAACATGTGTTTTATGAGAAACACTTCTGAGGTAACATTTGAAACTCCTGCTCTAAATTCCTATTATTCTGGAGATGATTCTGATTCTAAAAATATATCAAAATATGAACTGTTTGAATACTGTGATATGTTGGAGGAAACCTGTAATGAACTGAAAGACAAATACAAAGGTTTAAAGAAACAATATGCTTTAACTGTTAAACATAAATCCGATATTGACATAGAAATGGAAAAGAATGCTCAGTTGCTTAAAGAAAACACTGAACTGAAATTGTCAAATGATCAACTTAGGAAGGATTTAGAAAAGTTCACAAATGTAAAAGATACTCTAACTCTAATGTTAGGTTAGAATATTGCACCTAGATATACTACTGGTATAGGATACCAACCTGGACAAAGAAATATTACAAAAACTAGATTTATTCCTAAATCTGGATAGAATGTAGATAGTTCTAGTTCTGGAAGTTCATATTATTCAACTAGTTATATTCATAGTTATAGATCCAATAAGGTTTATCTTTCAAAATCTATTGATTCTACAAATTTTATGAGACCCATAAGACAAATTTGGGTACCTAAAGTTTTATTAGCTAACTTGTCTGGACCCAAGAAAATCTAGGTACCAAAATCATTTCCTATCTAAATCAGTTTTGTAGGGAACCTGCTTAAAGAGCTCCTGTAGAAAGACTTGGTACTTGGACAGTGGATGTTCAAAACATATGTCAGAAGAATTCTCATGCTTTAAAAGCTTAGTCATAGTTGATGGAGGTTTTATAACCTTTGGTGATAATTCTAAAGCAAAAATCATCATCTTAGGAAAAATTGGTAACACTGACTCAATATTAATTTCTAAAGTTCTATTTGTTGATGGAATTAAGTGTAATTTGCTATGTATTTATCAGTTATGTGATGATGGTTTTAATGTTAAATTTGAAAATTATTCTTGCAATGTTTTTAATTCTAAAAATGCTTTAGTATTTTCTTCCTTGTGAAATTAAAATGTCTATGCTATTGATTTAAATTCTTTAGCTATGCAAAATATTACTTGTTTAAATGCTTTTCATAAAGAGTCTTGGCTTTGGCACAAAAGATTAGGAAACTGCAATGTACATTCACTTAGAAAACTTACTAGGAAGAACTTAGTTAGAGACCTAACAAAACTTAAATTCCCAACAGATAATGTTTGTAATCCCTGTCAAAAGGGAAAGCAACATAGTGTTTCTTTTAAATTAAAGAAAGAAGTGTCAACTTCTCAACCTCTCGAGTTGGTTCACATGGATTTGTTTGGACCTTCTAGAGTTTCTAATTTAAATGGGAAGCACTATGTCTATGTTCTCGTAGATGACTATTCTAGGTATACTTGGGTATATTTTCTAGATCACAAAAGTGAAGCTTGTTCTTACTTTGTTAAATATTCCAATTCTGTAGAGAACCTTAGTGGACTTAAGATTAAAACCTTGAGAAGTGATCATGGTCGTGAGTTTGAAAATCATGAGTTTGAATCCTACTTCTCAAACAATGTCTATAGTCACAATTTCTCTGCCCCTAGGACACCTCAGCAAAATGGTGTAGTTGAAAGGAGGAATATAACCCTTCAAGAAATTTCCAGAACCATCCTCAATGAGTATGACCTACCTATTTATTTTTGGGCTGAAGCTATCAATATAGCTTGTTATATTATCAATAGAGTCTTGATCAGACCTATTCTTAAGAAGACCCCTTATGAGTTGTAGAACCATAGGAAACCTAAGGATAACTACTTCAGTGTTTTTGGTTGAAAATTATTTATTCTCAATACCAAAGATAATCTTGACAAGTTTGCATCTAAGAGTGATGAAGAAATTTTCCTAGGTTACTCTATTTCTAGTAAAGCCTATAGAGTTTTCAATAAGAGAACCAAATGTGTGGAGGAATCTGTTCACATCAAATTTGATGAAACTGATCCACATGAACCTAAGACCTCTCTTGAAAATCTTGAAGATAATCCCTCTGTTTTGAACCTTAATGATAAAGACAGTGAACCTGTACTTAAAACATCCAGTTCTGGAAATTTTCCAGAACATTCTTCTGTTTATTCCCAACCTATTGATGAACCTGAAATCTCTAGCCCTAGCTTTTTGAGACCAACTAAGATTCTAAAGAACCATCCTTTAGATGCTATTGTAGGAAATCTAGATAGAGGAACACAGACTAGAGATTCTCTAAGAAATCAGGTTGAACATCAATCCTTTCTTTCATAGTTAGAACCTAAAAATATCAATGATTGTATCAATGATGAATTTTGGGTAATGGCTATGCAAGAAGAACTAAATCAATTTGAAAGAAATAAAGTCTAGGAATTAGTAGAAAGGCCTAAAGACACTTTAACCATAGGCACAAAGTGTGTGTTTAGAAACAAAGTTGATGAATCTGGAAACATCATTAGAAACAAAGCTAGACTAGTTGCAGAAGGTTACAATCAAGAAGAAGGAATTGACTATGAGGAAAACTTTGCACCAGTAGCTAGATTGGAGGCAATTAGGATCTTACTTGCCTTTGCATCACATCTGAATTTCAAGTTATATCAAATGGATGTGAAAAGTTCTTTTCTAAATGGTTTTATTGTTGAAGATGTTTTTGTATAACAACCACCTGGTTTCTCAAATCCTCACTTTCAAAATCATGTTTTTAAACATTCTAAAGCTTTATATGGTTTAAAACAAGCTCCAATAGCTTGGTATGAAAGACTTACAAACTTTCTTATTTCAAAATGATTTAGAAAACGAATTGCTGATCCCACTATTTTTATAAAAATAATTTCAAAAGATTTTTTAATAGTACAAATCTATGTTGATGATATTATTTTTGGATCTTTTAAAAATTCTTTATGTACAGATTTTTCAAATGTTATGTAAAATGAGTTTGTAATGAGCTTAATGGGAGAGCTTAAGTACTTTCTTGGATTTCAAATCTTTCAAACTAAAGATGGTATTATTTTAAATCAAAGTAAATATACTAAGGATTTATTAAAAAGTTTTGGTTTGGATAGTATTAAGGGAAGTGATACACCTATGAGTACCACCTATAAATTGGATAATGATAAAACTAGGAAACCAGTGGATCAAACTAATTACAGAGGTATGATTGGGAGTTTAATTTATCTTACTGCTAGTCGACCTGATATTATGTTTAGTGTATGTATGTGTGCTAGATTTCAAACTAACCCTAAAGAGTCACACTTACTTTCTGTTAAAAGGATTTTCAAATATCTTAAATATACTGCTAACTTGGGACTGTTTTACCCAAAAGGACAATCATTTGATTTAATAAGTTATTCAGATGCTGAATTTTCTGGATGCAAGTTAGATAGAAAGAGCACATCTGGAACATGTCATTTACTTGGAAAGTCCCTAGTATCATGCTATAGTAAGAAACAGAACTCAGTTGCATTATCTACTACTGAAGAAGAGTATATAACTACTGGTAGTTACTGTGCATAGATTCTGTGGATGAAACACAGTTTATTGGACTATGGATTTGATTTTAAACATGTTTCAATTAACTGTGATAACACTAGTGCGATCAATATCTCTAAGAACCCTCTGTCTCACTCTAGAACCAAACACATTGATGTTAGACATCACTTTCTAAGAGATCATTATCTAAGAGGTGATATAACTCTTGAATTTATAGGTACTGAACTCCAATTAGATGATATTTTCACTAATCCATAAAGTTCAGAAAGATTAAGTTTCATTAGACAGGAATTAGTAATGATAACTTACTCTTAAAACCGTTGGGATAAACCTCACCGTTAGGATAAACCTCACCGTTAGATAAACCTCACCGCGAGGATAAACCTCACTGTTAGGATATACCTCACCATTTAAAGACTCCTCACCGGTACATCTCTCATGCTATTTTAAAATTTTTGTATTAAGGTCAAGACTTCGAACCATTTTTAATATGAGATGTATTTTATATGTGAATCCTAAATGATATTAAACCTGACTCTAGAAATCACTCAATCCCACTTGAACCCTTTTGTTAGAATCCCTCCTACCTAAACCTCTCAAGCTCGCAAAACCCTACGCCTCAGAATCTGAAATGGCCCGTGTGAAGAGACCCTCAGTGGATGAAGGGAGTGATGCACCGCAAGATAAGAAGTAGAAAGTAACCAATTATGGTGCTAGTGGAAGCAGTAGAGGTGTTCTTCGAAGGAATCCTATGAATTCTCATTTATCGAAGTGAGAAATTGTAGTGGAAAAGGAGTTATGTACGGAATGGATGTTGGAAAGTAAGTCCTTGATTCTGAAGATTTTACAAGATCAAGGATGGATCGAATGCTTCATGAACAATAATGGACCATATTATCCAGTAATGGTAAAGGATTTCTATGAATTTTTCTGTTTTGAGACTTTAGAAGAGGAGAATAGGATTATTTCCTTTGTTAATGGTCAAAAGTTTTCGTTTTCATCTGTTGAATGGGCTGAGAACCTTAGAGTTCCTCATAGAGGTGATTATGGATTTTATTAAAAATCCATACCTACTGCTAGTGAATTTTTCAAATATGATGATGCCTTGTTAGAATTGATAGGAAATGTAACTCCTAGAAAGATCATTGCTGTAGAGATGGAAGGGGAGGATAAATTTCTTTTTAAGTTCATTCAGCATGTGATTAGTCCAAGGAGAGGAGATTTTGCTACCCTTAGATTTCAGGATATTTATTTGTTGTATCTGTTAAAGCATGGAGTAAAGGTGAATTTGTGTAGATTGCTAATGATTCAGATTGAGGATATGACTAGACCAAAGTCTAAGTCTAATTCACTATTCTTTTCTAAGTTGATTTCTATTTTGTTGAAGGAAAAGGAGGTAGCTGGACCTCAGGATGAAACTATTGTGGTTAAGGATAATTTTTGCATCACCAGGACTGTTTGTAAGTACATGAAAGTTAGCTGGAATCCTTGGAAGAAATCATGGGTTAATAATGAAGGTAAAGTATATGAAAAGTACACTCCTGTGGACCATCCTTCTAGACTAAAGGATGTGAGGGATCCTTGTCTTGGACCAGATGAGCCAGAACCGGTCTACAGTGATGATGAGGCTGAAACTAGGGAGGAAGAGACATCAGTTGAGGAAGGAGGAGACCCAGATTTACCTCCTAGTCCTGTGCATCAAAATATTTCCTATGGAGCAGCTAGCCCTCCAAAAGAAATACCAAGGAGAGAAACTGTTCTGAAGGACAATGATACTGAGTCCACTGAAGAAGAATAAGAAGAAGCATATCAAAATGTTGTCAAGGACACCTATGAAGAGGATGAGGCAACCGGATCCAATCATTTTGTTCATGAAGAAAAGGAGGCTGCTGTTGAAGCAGATGATGAGGAAAATGAAGAAGAAGAGCTCAGTTTGAGCCCTCTTATTGATAATACAGACAATATTGTTCCTGATCAGGCAGCAGAAGTGGCATCTACTTCCATTGATGAGAGAGTCATTGATGACTTAGAAAAGGGTAGGACTAACCCTACTATTGAACTATCAGATCAAATGGTTGTTACATCTGCTGAAGTTTTAGAGGAGGTTATAGAGTTACCTTGAGCAGAACAGTTAGAGGAGATTCCTCAGGAGAATGCTCTAAGTGAGGGGGAGCATCTTGGCTCAGTTTGTGTGTTGTATGACATCGAAGGTTGGTCATCAGATCCAGGATATATGGTACTTGGACCCAATTATGGAGATTCTGATGAGGAAGACCATCCCCAAAGAGATTCAGTTATCCTACCTGTTGTGGCTGACAATTTGGAAACTAAGGAGGACCTTGAGTCCTCAAAGTCTGAAATGAAAGAAGCACTGAGAGAATCAGTGGCAGATTTGAAGAAAATCCTAGTTGATGAAATTAGGAGTGTGGATAAATCCCTGGAGCTATCTCTGGGATGTGCTGTGTCTATTCCAGTGAAGGAAATGATGGATGATGTTAAAGTATACCATACTCAAATTGAGAGTTGGACAGGAGATGTGGTTGCTCTAAGACAATCGATTGCTTCATTGAATGCCATGAACAGTTCTCAAACCCAACTGAATATTAATATCAGATATATCAAAGAAGTAGTCAAGCAGTTTGTGGAAGTTTTTGAGGCCTTTAAGACATCAGTCAAAGAACATTTGAACAGTCAAGATGCACTTTTTCAGAAGGTGGTTAGTAACTTGACACAATCTTTTAAAGAGACAGTAGCTTTCTTGGTAAAAACCCTTCCCTCATCCAGATCCACTGTGAACATTGACCAGATCAGAACTGTGATCCAGGAAGAGTTGGATAAGGCTAGTACCAGTGGGACCTCTGATACTCACATACTTGATACCACTAGGGAAGTTAACAGTTTTGTTCGTGATCACCTATGGGCAGCTACTGCTTCTCAAGAGGCCATTAAGAATAAAGTGGATTCCTACTTTGAGAAGGTCTATACCAAGCACCAAATGAACAACCATTTCAAGCTCTTGATAGAGAATATTATGTTGCCTCTAGTGACTCAAGCTTTCAGAGAACATGTTAGTATGCTCAGGGAGATTACTCCTGCCTTGGATAAATTCATTGAAAAGAGAGATGATTTTGTGTCAGCAATGGAGAGAGGAGGTAGTATTATTATGGATTTTAGGAACATGTTGCTACCATTCTTGCATGTGGATGCCAGACCTGTGATTGTACCTCCTGATCTTCCTACCTATGCCTCTGGGAGTACACCTCAGCTGACTCCAATTTAGGCTATTCAAAGCTTGACACCTATGATCCCACAGAGGAGCATAGATTTCAAATCAGATATAGTTTCAGTGGATGACCCTCTAGTTTTTCTTTCAGCTATTACCAAGCCATCTGCTCAATCTGAACCTGCACCCTCTTCTGGTTCTAAGGGAAAGACTTCTGTTCAAGAGGAAGATTGAGTGATTCTAGATGTTTTTGATAGGATTCACTTGTATTTTTGTAATACTGACTTTATCAGTTTGTACCTTTTGTGATTTAATGGAAATTTACTCTTACATTCTCCACTTTACTGTGTTTATGTTTCTTTGCAATCTGTTCTCTTTTAGTCTCTACTTTTCTCTGATTCTACCCTTCTTTTTGTTAATCACAAAGGGGGATAAAATGAAACCAATGAGAACTAGGAGTGCAATTGAAAGGGGGAGAAAAATGAGAACTTTGTTTTAACGTTTTTTTGGAAATTCTTTCTCTGATACCATTTTACTTTTCTTAATACTTTGGCATAAGTTGTGATTATCAAAAATGGGGAGAATTTTGAACCCTCTGGGAGAATTAATTGAACTCATATTTTGATAATCCCAATTATAATAACTTATAGTTTGATAATACCTATATTTATTAATGGTTAATTACTTATTTCAGTATTTCTGTACACCATTCACATATTCATATATTATAATATTTATATTATCTTCAGAGAATTCGGTTACTGGATGGATATATATTCTAACTTAACCCATTCTGCCAATAAAATTCTTAAACAGACAAGTGGTCACCGTTATAGAACAAAGATACCGATTTTTAAAGTCCACTGTTATGTATAAGGTCACCGATACATCAAGTCCACCGATATAACAAGTCTACCGATACGTGAAGGTCACTGATATAGACAAGTCACCGTTATTCAAGCCTACCGATACAAAAAAGTTACCGAAGGAAGTCTACCGATACACCAAGGAAGCTACCGGTACATGAATACTACCGTTACACGAAAGGTCACCGGTACATTAAGTATACCACTACCAATCATGTCTACCGACAGACATGAATTCTACCAAATAGAAAGGATACTACTACAAAATAGGTTACCGATACAAGAGGTCACCGATAAAAAGACTTACCGTGACACAATGATACCGGTATCCAAAGTTACCGTTCCAGAGATAGAACCCGACGCTGCCTTAGTTTCTTTATCTTTGTTTAATCTAAACAACAGTCATATTAGGTATATTTTAATTCTCTGTCATTTATTTAATGAAGGCTGTTGGATGTTAGGGAACCGTACCTCATACCTGCAAAAAGAAATCATTTCTTTTCCTGGAGCTCATGCCATAAATATAAGAAGTCCCTATTGCTGCAAGACATATACAAGCGAAATACAGAAGTGATCTACAGGTGACATACACAAGAAGAGCTCATACAGATATACCTACACGACCAAGAAGACACAAAATCTCATACAAACTCAAGCTTACTCAAGAAGAGCTCTGTACATTCACGAGTACTTTGAAGAACTTCATCGACTACATTTTCACTTTCCATGAACCTGGATGTCAGGCAGACGACACTCTGTTTTCCAGACAAAAACCATAAGAGGACTCAGAACCATTTCTAATCAATCCGAAGGAGTCCAGAGCTACACTGCAATCACTAGATCCATTCTAAACTCTATATCTTGCTCAGTGATTTATTATTTACATTACGAGCAATGTGTGTCATCAGTTTTAATTTACACACACACTGTCTCCTGAAACTTAACTGGAGGATCTGTAAATCCTCATTCAAACTCCTTACATATTATATTTCCCACTATGGATAGTGGTAGAGGTCGTGTGTGACCTAGAAACCTGTATTTGCTGTTGTTTTTGTTTCCCACGTAGAACTGTGGTAGAGGTCTTTGACCTGGAAAGTTCTAAACTGTTGTGAACCCCGATCCAGGGTGTGGATCAAATTTATTTTAAATTATTGAGAGGACTAAGCCTCAGCTTGAGACTAAACCTCTTGGTTATATATGCTGTGCTTTGTTTAGTTTTATCTAAAACCTTTTTATTCCACTGCTAGGTTCTTTAAAATTTAAACTGTTTTTCAAAGTTACTCTGATAATTGAATTAGAAAGTGTTTTCATTATTTGTAAATCATTAGGTTAGTTTCAAAAGCTATTCTGATCTTCTAATTAGATTAACTGGGAATTAATCAATCCCTTGAGAATCTAGCTGTAAGTTTTCTTTAGTTCAAATTCACTACAATTCAATTAGTTTTTTTAAATTGGGGGATTTTAGTAAAGGATTTTAAACAGAAATTTTAATTGGAACTCAATTCACCCCCCCTCTTGAGTGTCCACTCCGACCAAATTTTTTTAATATACATTTTTATGTACATTTTAGCATGGATAAATGCATGCTTTTGTTATTCAATTTTTTCAATGCTGATAAACAGTGCCTTTTTTAGTGCTTTTTATCTAATGATGATAAAGGGTACCATTATTTATTACTGCTTTTGTAGAAGTGGAGCTAAAAATATTATTTTTATACTTTAAATTTTATTATTGATGCCTCACTACACCCTCAATTATAGGGAAGCTAGAAATTTCAACTGAAACCTAACTTAATAATATTGGAATTCTAAAAAACCTGGGTCACCTTATCACCAACTAAGATTTGGGAAAAATATTTATTGAAGATTAAATTTTAGAAAAATAACATAAAACTCAACACGATGAAAAATTCATCAAAACATAGCATGTAATAAACACAAAATCTTGAGGTTAATGTAACCATCAAAAAATTTCTATGGTCATCATATTGGGGACATTTACCATTTTACCCTTGAGGAGGACCCATGACTCTTAAACTCAAAAATTGTATTATGTATCAACTCGGAAAAATTTAGTTAACTGAATCCTCCCTACTTTAAAATAATTTTTTTTCCTAAAAAAGTATATAATGAGAGCCAACCTATAAAAAATAAAATATCCTCATGAAGAAAACCCACTACTTCAAGAACTTCCTTCATCTTCTAATGTTCGAGACTTAAGTTAACTTGATACAAGATCATATTGGGTGCAAAAATTCTTCCTACTCCAAGCCATCTCTCAACAAGTACTATGTGAGAATATTCCTCCCCATAAGGTGATTTTGTACAAGCCTCGACACCAAATAAAATTTCTCATTAGATTGGTTGAAATACCATATGATTTGAAATGAAACCATTGAGTCACCAACATCCATTTGGGGTTGGTTCTTTGAAAATTTTTCCTTTGTGGGAGTGATTCATTCACCACCTTTAAATATCACTTTAGATGGTTTCTATATGTGAACAACCCATATGTGTCATACTCCAAAATTGAGTGCCCTGTTGGAGTTGGTTCCCTAGAACCAATTTCATTATAGTTCATGATTACACGTATTCATAGTTTTTAATTTTAATAAACCAATTATCACATCATGATTGTTCTCTAGTGCCACATTGATTGTGACAATGTCCTAAGAGTAGTTTTCACACTGATAGGTCATAACAGTTCCACACTATGAAGAGAAACCATAAGTGGAACAACACTATTATTAAATATATGTTAAATATAAGGATAAAATTATTTTAAAGACAGAAATTATATTGTTTTTCAGGTTTTGAGAGTCATAGAGAAATGATGCACCTTCTCATGGTGTACACCCTTCGCAATTTTTGGTGTATAAGATAATTAGAACGAGACCTGCTAGTAAAAAATCAACATTTATATGTGTCATTGAATGTTCCTATATGAAGACATGTTTATTGATCCATATAATTTGAGATTATTATTAATTGATATTGAGATTTATTTACTTTGACGTGTTAATGAAAACCATGATAACATTTGTTCATGGAGATTTAAAATTTATTGGGTGTGTCATGAGTAATATTTCATTAATGAATATTGTGAGAAAGGTTTTTAACATTCATTCCATAACAAAAGTTAATATCTAGAGACCATATATGGAAACGATATAGTCTAAATAAATCCACCACCATGATTTTCTGTAGAAAAGTTTAATTTCCATAAATTCAATGGAAAAGACATCGAGCAGATAGGTTGATGACACTAGCATGCCACCTTCTTGATTAGAGATATCACGATAAAGAGATTATATTACACTGTATGTGCCTATATGAGGTTTTATATCATTGTATCAATAAATTCTATCTCTACGGGTGCCTTTCCATGTTTTAAGGTACTAACCTTGGATTTTGGGCTACATCACTTCATGCCCCTAAGAAAGGGGACTAGAGGGTGACACATTAAGTGTATCGTGAACATAAATTAAATAAAAAATTTATTTATTATTTAACATGTTTAATAAATATTATTCTCGTATGTGGTTTAATAATTATTAATATTATCTTAATTGAAAAAATTTGGTCACTAGTTATTTCAGTCAATATTTTGTGTGTAGAATATTTAATAAATATTTATTTTCAATTTAGTAGATATAATATTTATTTATTTATTTGAAACTACTTAAGGGATATCTATTTATTGAATAAATAATCATTATTCAAGGTCTAATAAATATTATGAAGGATTGGGAACTGAGTTTATTAGTCATATAAGAAATAATATATATTGAATATTATTTTAATAAAAACAATATATAATTTAATTGACTATTTTTTCATATGAAAAGAAATAATAATAATAATATTATTATAGACATAGGCTTCCAGAAGTGGTAAGAAAAATAATAATCATGTATGTAAAATTATTATTTTCTTACTCTAATGGTATATAAACCTAAATAAATTATTTTTTAAGGGAGTTCATTTAATTTTTTTTCACAATGAAATCTAGAGAGAATTCCATTGAAACCAGAGACAATTACCTCTATATGAACACTTTGAATAATGAAGAGTTATCCTCTTCCACCACCACAACCAATCTAGAGATATCAAAGAGAAAAATTCCTTTCAAAGAATATTATGATAACTAATGATGAATGATGATTGTATTATAATCCGTTTCACTAGCACCCAGATATTCCAATAATGACATTTGGAGGTTCATTGAGCATATGAGGATCACCGTTGGAGAGTATCGACACTTGATTCATAAATCAAAATGATGTTACAATGTATAGAAGTTTTCATATTCATCAAAAATAAATAATTCATCACAAGGTTATTCTTTAATTATTTAACTTCATTATAAATAACATGGGATGTTCCTTTTATTTGGTTCTAGAATTCAATGGTCAATTAATCATTGATTAAATTATATTTTTCATGAAATTTATCATTGATGTATATCTTGGATTAAACATTTATTACAAAAAAATTAGTTGGGAATACCCAATTTAGGGGCTCCATTATGCCCAGATCCAGTATGCCTCACAAATATTTCACAATGATACCAAAAGAGTTTCAAGGAAACATGCTCCCTGGATATCACATCATCTTATCTTCCATCTCCAACCAGCAAGGCACAAACACCAATGTCCCAACCTTATGACATAGAGGTTTCATGGGATTTGTTTTCTAATCATTCACATCCAAAGAAATCCTCCGCAGGTACCCTAACCTCCAATAGGTCTATATCCACATGTGATTATGAATTGATTTTATAGTTAATTGTATTTTTCAAAATCTAACAATAAGAAAATTAGACATAAAAATGATCTCACCAACTGTTCAATATCACACCACTACTCATTGTCTGGGATGATCTACCACAATCTATCTTGGATGGTTCTGACTATTCATATGACCTTGCTTTGTCATCCCTATAACATAGGATAAAACCTACCAGAGCATCCAAAAACCATAACCTCTCTAGAATACCTCCTCCACCATATAATAGAAAGAGTTTCCATGTAGTGGTTACTCCTACAATAATTCAATGGGAAATTTTTCCTGGGTACCATTCACAATGAGAGTGTACTATGCTCAAGATTCCAATTATTTCATCAACACGAGCATCATGATGAAAACACAATCCACCAAGGAATGGAGTGACATGGTCCCTATCTTTAGGGAACCCATACGACCCGATGCCAGAAGATATTCAATATCCTAGAATCACCAAATAAACACTAATACTACTATTCCCTTTCTCACATAGAAGAAGGGTTTGAGGCCCCCATCATCGATCAAAGATACGAAATTTCTCCCATTACACATGAGAATCACTACCCTACAACTAGCTACTCCCATACCTCTAATAAACAAACATGGATCCCTATTCCTAAATCATCAACCACTATACATTATTTACTCCCCTTTGATCTCATCAATCTCCATGATATTTAATTCATAGAGGCCAATGTAACCCCAAGATTCTGGATTACACACTATAAAAGTATAATTCACAACAGATAATCCCATGGTATAACCATATAATCCCCTATTATTCTTAATAGGATCCTCCCATCTCAATCACCACCATAAAGGTGTTAATCATTCCACTTAGTAATATTTGATCATTATATCCTAAGTGAAAGGTGAGGCATACATTCTTATCCCATCGAGGGACAATAATGAGTCATGCTATGGAAGAATTCACACATTTCTATATATTCATAGGATGTGAAATCTCACCAATTCAAATAGATCACAATGTTCTTCTTACCATATGATGGGTAGTTGGCCACAACTTCTTGATAGTGGGATCTTCTCAACACACATGAGGGGATCCCAATCACTACTGAAGCTAGGATCTATACCATTTAATGGACTACACATCCCTATGATGAAAAATCATGGGAAACCAATCCGCACCATGATAGGCACCACATATTCTGAAATCTTCCATGAAAGGGCCTCATGAGAGACCCCTATTCCACTAAGGATAAAATTGAATTTCTTAAATGGTTGAGTGAAATATGGTCACCATTTTTGGAATCTCACTTTCCGAAAAAGGCTTGGTTAAAGGTTCCACTAGAATTTATACACATTTATATCTGATGTAGAAGGAATAACTTACATCTTCACCTTCTATTATGAGGGTTTATGAATATAGGACTCGATTAATACTCTAAATTACACCCTTGATGTCTGAACATTATTATCCATCACCTAAAATTTCCTATAGATTTGCCTTCCCACACACCATTCTAGAATGGAACTAGCTAAATGTGATTTTCATAGTAGTGGGTCAATACATCGTCCACATATACCTACTCTCACACCACTGGATCATGCACACAACCACTCACTGGAAGGAAACTAGGCCGACAAAAGGGAGTTCATTAGTTTCAAAAGTACCTCCATAATTTAGGTTTGTCCCTGAAATCACTCTAGAATTCATCTAAAAAAACACTAGCCTCCTCCCAAAGCTAAGATGTATCCCTTCCAGTACTCCTTGATTTATTAGTTCCACTCAAGGGACCATAGTATAAATATTATTTTATGGATACACAACCATAGATCGATAGCACATTCTCTAGAGTCCCTACCTGAACAGCTATGATAAAAAATACCTCTATAAAACATATATAGAGAACGCATAGAGAGGTATATGGGACTCAATGTGTACTCATACATGGTCTTGATACCCAGTTGATGATCTTAAAATCCTCAGATAAAGTTGAATCTTCAAAAAGGGATCAAAATCCAACCATGATAGAGCATTCCAACCATGATTTTGAGAAACAAATCATCCACTAATGGATCACTATGACATATAGGATGATCAATACAAGAATTTACATTTGTTCAGTAAAATTCCAAGTAATATGGAAATATCAGTCTCACACTCTATTCATTCCCCCTTCACTTGAGGATAATATTCACATTATAATCCCATGAAAAATCATCCTTAATAACACACATAACATACCCATCCCATGGGTAATCTCATATAGTTTGGTTGGAACCAAACTATAACAAAATCAACTAATGGAAGTGGGTTTTTTAATTGGATTAAACCATCACCATATGGTTCATCTATGGTTTCCAGAAACCATCACTAAAGTTGGAATCGATATCTAACTAACATTGGTTCTATACATTTAGCATCAATTACTGCGAACTAGCATTGAACATTTGTTTATTGCCAGTTTAGACAAATTCTAAAAAATAATTTTTCATATATAGTGGATGTTTTAACCACCATTATATATTGCTTTTTTAAAAAAAAATTAGCTACAGAATCAATTGCCTGAGAGAATCCAAACAAAAATTGATGTGTGTGTGATTACTGAATCAAATAATGATCAACTCCCAGTATATAATATCTATGGAAAATGTAGTAAGAGTCTTATAATAAAATAAACCATACAAATATCACTATAATACCACAAAAAATGGAGTGAAAAGTGTCAAAACAGAATGCCCCCATGCTCCACAAGATTTACACCTCCACACTCCCAGTTCCATCCCTAAGAAGAAAATAAATAATGCACTCCTCTAGAGGGGTAAGAGTTCCTACCTTATATACAGTATATAAATTGAAGACATAACACACACCATGAAAAATATACATGGGAATTGTATATATACCCTGATAGAAACCTTCAAATTCCTATGATACACACTGCTTAAAAAAGTAAAGGTCAGCTCTTGTCTATATTATATAGAACAGGTGTAAAATAAAACATATAATATATATAATTCCATGTAAACAAACCACACCAAAACCTAAATTTCCTTTTCAAAACCATTATTTTGAGGAAACAACCCATACCATAACTCATTCACCCACTCCATGAACAAACAAAAAGTCATGTGTCACCCATCCAATGAGGAACCAGCAATAAAAATCAACTTCTTAATAGTATATCATCATTCACTTATCCCAATGTACTATTTTCACCCCCTAAATATTTCACAATACTCATTTTATTTTGGAGGGGCCTTGCAATGTACCCCACCCAGTAAGACACCCACATTACTGGGCATAGTAATCCACACACTAAAAAAATCCACTTGTTTATCCCTATCAAACTACACCAATATACTATAGGGTGGTCATACATCATGTTTTTACTATAGGGACTGCCCTATGAAAATAATTCTCCAAAAAATAATCCCCAACCATTCCAACCATCATGGCACACCAATCACCACAATTTTATGATGTCACACCCATAATAGAAATACAAATCAACCATGATTTACAAAAAAGTGTCCACCAAGGTTTAGTTAATCGTAATGAGAAAAAACATCCATATCTGACAACATCCCTTCACAAAAAATACCAAAATAGATCAAAGACATATCATAACATCAATATTGACAATAAAAAGTGAATAAAATGTACCATTGGTTTCATATTCTCCCTTACATTAGGAATTTCTTCATCTCAATGCTAGAGGTTGGTAGTGTGTCTAAAAAAGACATTGTTTCTAGTATATCATAATGTTCTTCTTTTATAAATTTTTATATTGGCCCAAAGATGATTCTATAATAGAGTATTTAAAGTTAAACTATTATATAGAAAGATTTTTTAATGACCATACCATGATACACTACATGTAGAGAACCTGATGGGAGATTTACTTAAGATCAAAATCATCCCAACAAATTGTGAAATAGATATTAGCTAGCACTATGGGGTACCTGACCTACCATATTCTAGTGATATTTCCCCAATCATTGGAATACCAAAATAATAAATAATGTCCTTTATTAATTAATATTGAACGAAATATAAATAGAACTTAGAAAACTATAGGGTGACATGGATGATTATATAGTTCTCTAAACATGGAAACATGTTGCATCATGGGGAAAACATACAATGTGAAAAATAATATCACTATATGATATTTCAGAAATAAGTAATCTAGGAAACTATAGAAAATCAAGATAGAAATAATCACTGGATCTTATAAATACATCCTCATCCTCTTGAATTTTAATTAAATACACCAAATCGATGAGTTTCTCATGTACCATATTGATAACATTAAGTATCTAAAGCATTTTGGACAATATGGTAAAAAAGTAAAAAAGAAATAACTCCCAAAAATAAAAATTTATATGAAAAAATATAAATTCAAATTTATTGGTGTTCTACATTCACTAATCCATTTACCATCCAAATATTATAATAGATAAAAAGGTTGAAACTATCATGGAACAAGTAGGAACAAAAATTATTTCCCATAATTAAAGTTATATTAGTGATCTTGTTTCAACCCTTAAAAAATCATGAACATTAAGGTAAATCATAATGGTAATACTATAAGATTTTGACAACTAGACCTACTTAGACTTGGAAAACCAATTCTGGAATGATAGGCACATGAAATTAAACAATGAAATCATCATGGTCAATATGACCCAAGTTCTTATAAGTGATTTAATACATGAATAATCAATGTTTATGATTTCCACTATCCTATCACCAAGGGACATTTTAGTTAATACATAACAACCAAATTTATCATGATGTTTCCTATATAGTCCCAGAATGTTTTTACTAATACAAGGAAATATAAGATTATAATTTTTTTTTGGAAATATCCCACTAAAAATAGATGATGAAATTCCTTGGGTTTTTTAGAAGGGACCCCATTAACACATTTTAAGAAAACATTTTACAAATATAGAAATAAAGTGACATTTCCATGTACTCAACCATACCCATGAAAGAAAAAATGTGGCTCCCCATCCAAAAAAATACTCCCAATAATCAAAATATATATATATTCATGAAACATAAAGGAAATAAAAATATACGTACCAGAAACCACAACATGGTTGCTAAATCACCATATTAGTGTTGGTTTTTATATGTTTTGTTACACATCATCTCTGAATCCAATGTGAACCCAAATCACTACCTAATAATATATGATCTAATAATCTCCATCATCATCTCCACTTTATACTACTGATACCTACATGATAATTATGTTGAAAATTAAATAGTGCTGTGTATTTAATTTTAAACTTAAAACTAATAAAAGTGTGGGTAGTGAATTATTTTGAGGTTTTTTGATTTACCTACTCACTAACATCCATATATTAAATATCACTAGGGAAAAATCTAGTCTTCCCCTCATATAATTCAATCAATGCTTTCTAAAGAGCGAAAACCTTTGAATCTTGTATCTTGATATGATCCCCCTATTCTTGAATTGTTATTTACATTTACAAAAACTCCCCTAATTATCCCGAGGTAGGTAGTAACTATAACCAGGAGTAAATTCTAGTAAAATACCTAGTGGCATGCCAAATACCTAAAATGTTAATGGTCTCAAACCCATCCTATAGAGTCGACTATGATTCACCTTCCCAAGGACATGACTAATTGGATCCTCCTGGGAGATAAAGAAGGAGTGAAAATAATTAGAATCTAATAGTTATTTTATTTTTACCTATAAATAAAATATAATTCGTATTTAAAGAAATATAAATTGACATAGTGAAAATTAACAATAAGGTTTTACAATGTAAAAGGAATTCATACCTTGACTTAATTATCAGTATCATTAAAACAACTCCCATTATATTATGTCTAAACATCTAATCATAGTTCTATTTAGGAGACTTAGTGCCCTAAATTCTATAAATGCATTAAACAAAGAAAAATCAGCAATTTAATATATGAAACTAATAATGTTATCTTATAAATATTTATACTGATGAAAATATTACTAGATTCAAACTATTTCTGGAAAAACTCTTTGACTCAATAGTGTGAGGAATACATTTTTTAGAAGGACTTGATGCATTTTTTATTGATACATCCTAAAATATATATCATATAAGTTTATTATAATGTATGAAATGTAATATCCTTGTCATATTAATGTATATATGTAAAATTATATTAAAATATTAAAATATATTTCAATACCATGTGTTTTTCATTATGATGAATATTTGAAAAAACTGTCCGTATCTCTTTATATACCCCTTTGGGCACCATATCATATAGCCATTCATTGATCAATAAAGTATCATTGAATTAATTCCATAATATCCATTTAAAATACAAAAATTTCTTAACCAAATTTTTTAATGACCACTTTCATTCTATACGATCAACAATAGTAATGTGGAATAACATCAATAGAAAGAGATTCATTTTTAAAATATTAGAATTTAGTAGCATAATTACATTAAATTACAAAATAATGTATTAAAATTACATTTGTTTATGAATAAAAGAATTTATTTTTTATGATCGAGGAACATGACTCCAATCAACATAGGTAATCAGAAGGGTAACCGGTTCCACCACCAGTTGGCCAAGAATCCGGCCAGATAATCCTGCAACATCATCCGTAGGGACCCCATAACTATCAAATAGGACATGTATCATCAATCCATTAATATTATAGACATCATAAGTATTTATATTTCTATCTATAGTAACATTGTTTTCATATTTTATGAAAAAAATATTTAGTAGTATAAAAAAGTGAAATAACTTTTTTCCCAGTAAAATTTATAACTATAACTTCCACCCTCCATTATCTCCTCACAAAAAAATAAGAGTGACGACCTGATCTCTCACTACAAAACATTATGAATGCGGTGTAAATGTCTCAGATGATGATGGGATGCTGAAGAAGGGTATGCCAGATGCTAAAGGAATGGTGGGTGTAAGAGATAGTTAAGGTGGGTAGAAGGATAGTGTCTTGGATGCTATAGGGAGGGAGACCAATGGATAATCATCTATCGATGTGGTTGAGGGAACATCGACAATGATTTAACTGGGATCAGTGAATCACTTCCTCTTTGGAATTAATATCATTTAATTAAATAAAATAAAACTTTTAACATATATTTAAAAAAATTCATGTAGAATTTTTTTAAATGAAAACATATGAAATTTAATGAAAAAAAATATACGTATCTATGGTAATGAATGACAACAGATATAAATTAAGTGGCTGATAAATTAATGGATTCCTACACACACAATCATTTTTTCCTTCAATCAGGTCTTTTTACTTGTCCATCATTACTTTATATACTTCATCCACCCTTAAAAGACTAATATTTTCAATATCATGATGTAAAAATAAGTTCATTTATTACTGATGATGGGATTCAATGTTAGAGGTTAAATCTTACATATCATCACCCATATCATACAATTCTCTTGGTTTTATGTGAAAAACTAGACTCAACCCTTTATCCACAATATATTCCAAATAATATAAAATTGTAAATTGTGATGATAAGATATACAGATCATGTAATTCATGGTCACTAATATCCATCAATTGAGAGATATTAACAGAATTAAATTCTAATTAATTTCATTTAATATCCCTGGTAACATCAACCCACATTTATTGGAATAAAACAACTAAAAAATTATCATGGTAGTTTAATTTGATAATATCAATCAAATTTCTATAGTATAGAAATTCATAAATCATAAATATACCACTATTATATTTTTTTAAACCTTCATTCTGATCGACCCTAGGAAATCTAAATCCTTTCACATTGTAAGCATCACAATTTCTTTCCCGTTTTAGAGGACCTTAAGATAGAAACATCAAATCTTCGAAAAACTCAGCCGAAGTTTCAGTATTCATGATCTATAAAATGTAATATACATTATTATATTTATAAAATATATAATTCAACATAATATCCATATCAATTGAAATTTTTATGAACTTACACGACATGCATACCATTCTACAAGATCTTTATTATCAACTTTTTTTTATATCTTTGTCATTTCATGTTTGGCCTATCAGTATTCTCTTTGTTTTTATCCTAACATCTTTAATAAATGGATTTGAAATTTCACTATACAACATCACATATCTAGGTACCTATAATAATTCCATTTTTGTCAGTGTGGCATTTGATTTCTTCATAACTGATCAAATGATAGCATGAAGTATTTTTTATTTCCCATGTATTTGAGATTGAGTCGATCTGCTTTCAACACATCTAACTCAATTGAATCTTGACTCAATATCATCCAAGTATCTATAAAAAAAGTTAAGGAAATCCTTTTCTATATAACCTTCAAAAATAGTTCCATCTAGTTGAGTGTAATTTTTCATGTATGACTTTAAATGACCAAGACATCTGTGAAATAAAATAAATAAAATATAATTAAGAATTCATTTAGTTCCAACAATTTTTTAATTAATATGAAAAAATATAAAGAAAGTACATCTCTATTTGATAATCCATTTATAATGTATGAGACCTCCTAATTTAGTTTCTTAATCCAAATGCATATTTAAATGCATCATGAATGAAAAAAGAGTGGGAGGAAATATCATCTATATTTCATAAAGTGTCAATACAAATCTCTCCTGAAGGTTTTTAGATTATATGGTTGTAGAGTTTTCTCACATAGTTGTATGAATAATGTGAGAAATTGGAGTACAAAATTGTAACCTATTCAGGTAAAAATTTATGCAATGCTAACGGTAGTAACTATAGTTACAAAATATGTGAATCATGAATTTTTAATCAATATATAACCTACTATGATTTTATTCAAAATAACTTGATAAGTTAATTGAATACCCATCAGATACCTTCACATGTTTTAAAATTTTAAGAATATATATTTATCACTATTTTTCATTGAAAATTTTTCTAAATCATACAATTGATTCTCATCTAGTTAGATATCACAGTTTATGATTTTTTATTGTGAGTCCATCCGAGAATTGAGATAGTCCTTCGATTTTGTAACACCCCGAGTTTTTATAGACCTATTTTTTTCAAATAAATTTAGTTTTTCATTTATATCATGTGATGCACTAAGTAAAATATTCCTTTCACACATAACTAAGTCAGTGAACATTACACGTAACACTGACTTGGCATATGTTCCACGCAACACAGAGTTGGCGTACGATATATGCAACACTGAGTTACTACGAAATATCGTTTTTATTATTTTATTTATTTATATAAGATAATTATAACCAAAAATATAAAAAAAGTAATATTAATAGTGAGAAATTTTTTTAATTATTTTTATAATTATTTTATATAAATAAAAAATAGTGATAATAAAAGATATTATTTTTGGTAACGTCCTTTTTATGTTTAAAAACATCATGTTCTCAAATGAACTATTTATAATAATGAATGTAATTTTAGACACATTTAGAAATTTAATTTGATAAAATTAAGTTTATTTTTTTATTCAATATATCTAAATTATATTAGGGTTATTTTTTCTGATATTTCCATGAGACTTCATTTTTTGATGAATAGTGAAGAATACAACTTTTTAGCTAAAAACTTCAATTTTTCTAATTAATTATTACGGATAAATGATAATATAAATATTATTTAAGGTGACATTTTATAAATATTTCATTTAATAATACAATTAAATTCATTATAATCCATTCAATTTTGAAACTCAATATAAAATCATAACAAACGTTTGAACTTTTTCCTACTTTAAACCCCGTTATTTCGTCCTGTCTATGGGATTAGCACTAATCTTAATTTTTCTGCTTCTATGATTGTAATTTCATAAATATACCATAAAACATTTTATTATTTCTAATATTTGGAGTTTAATAAGGCAATGTTAATTTTTTACCAAAATGATTTGTAAAAGTGATTAAAATTAATCACAACAATTAAATCCAAATCGAGCTTAATTATTGATAAAACCATAAATGTAAGGATCCAAATGACCTATAAACTTTTATAAGCCTTCCTTTCTTGAGTTTTATTTTTTTTATAATACTTTTTTTTATGTAAGACCATGTTCACAACTAATTTGTTTCTAAAAATTCCATTTTTTTCCTTTTCCATCCCTATAAAAGGCCATCACCTCTACCCATTAATCACACCTCTAAATGATTTTATGTTCATACAAGAACTACCCAAGTATCCTCCCAAAAATATTCCCTTAATCATTGATTCTTCCCTTTGGTCAGAAACCCTCTCAAGGAATACTTTTGGCATAAACCAAAAGGAGTTACCTAATTTAGAGGTAACGTCTTCTTTCAAGATCATTTCCTTTTTTTTCCTTATACACCCCTCCAATGTCTTTATTACCTTAATGTGTAAAAAAATAATTATCTTAAATATACAAGGATATTTTTATGCAATGTTTCTCACCTAAAATTACTCAAACCTCCATCTAATGGATGTTGGACATACTGTTTATGTGTACGACGAACTACAACTCGGGAAACGATATTTGTTCATTTCTCCTTTACCACCAATCACGGTGGCCATTTTTATGGAAAATATACTTATATATGTAATATATTATATTTATTATGTATTTATTCTTCTATATTCCTTTTTAAACACACATATTTTTACCTTCCATTTTGTGTTAATATAATAATCTCATTTGAGGAAGTGCGAACTATCGCCCCTCAAAGCGATGTGATTTGTTAACACACAACATGACATGTATTAAGGATGAGTTTAATGAACTTATATGAAATATATGATATAGTTATGATACTGTTGGACAAATATCCCTCATGATAACATTACAAAATTTTTGGGTTGGTTGTGTTTGTTTACAATGCTAGTTTCCATGGTAAATTTTCGAGTTTGAGAGATGTTGATGAGAATCCATGTAGACAAAGAACCACGAGAAAGGAAAAGATGATCTTGATATGGTTCAAAATAAATGATACAAGGTGGCACTGTTTTCCAGTGTTTACCAAATTTTTGGGGTCCAAAATTTTGATTTTGGTGAGCATCACGAAATGTGGATATCCTTGAAGATCTCATCAAAATATGGAAAAGGCATGAATTTCGTGAAGATGGGATTCATGGATTGGATTTCTCAAAGACATGAAAAATGTTTATGGTGATTCTTCGTGATTATGACAAGATTCATGAATGGAAGCATTGAAGAGCATTGCAGTGGTGAAGGGCATTGCAAGTGGAGAATCGCGGTGAAGGCGTGAAGTAATTGACACAATGCTCCACGATTACGACGAGAACCGCGATCGGAAAATTTCCATGGTGCTTCGTGATATTGAGAGAAATTTGGAGGAAATTTCAGATCTTCATGATTTGATATTACGTGGAACTGACATTGATCTGATGGTTCAAGGGTCGGTGGAATCACCTATAAATTGTCCTCGACCCCCTCGAGAGAAGGAGATACTTTTTGAAAAAAAATCTTTTGCTCTCAGCTCTCGAAGGTGGTTCACGAAAATAGTGTGCTTTGCGAAGAAGGAGCTTCGCAGAGGCTAATATAGCTTAGTGAAAGTTGCGTGATCCATGTTGTCTTAGTGAGATTCGTGAGGGAAGTCCCTCTGTGATGACTTGAGCTCCAAGATGACCTGTTCTCTGCGAAAGTTTGAGATTCACAAAAAGGAAGGAAATTTGCGAAGGCTTATTTGAGCTTCACAAAGTAGGGTGCTTTGAGAAGGAATTTCCAAATGAATTGACTAGTGTTTTAGAGGGAAAGTGGTATTTATCTATGTATGAAAGTTTTACTTTAATATTGAATCTATAAATAGTTGAGTATGAATGTATTCATACAAATTAAGAGACCTACATGTCTATAAACTGTGAGTGGATCCCATCCAAGTGCAGTGAGCAAAAGAAGAGGAAGAAGGTTATCCATTCTACCAGCTGTGAGCCAGAGAGAGAGAAATAGGGAGTGACCCTTGGGAAGGAAGTGAGATGACCCTAAACATTGTAAAGGCAGTGAGCCTGGGAATAGAAGTGATCTTTCCCAAATATTATAGGCAATGATCTTTAGTGGATTTGGTACAACGGCAGATCGTCGTTGTATACTACTTAGATGTATCCCAGTGAGGGTGAACCAAGTAAAAATCTACGTGTCTTCCTACTCACTTCCCTACATTTCATCCAACACATCAATATCAAGCAAATAAGGAAATATCAAGATAAACATTAACAACAAAATAGATAACAATGTGACCCTTATAATATAGAGGTCAAGATTCAGTGGGGCATGAATAATTTTGAAAACGAATATCCATACCATAATTCACCCCCCTTTTAGGGTATCTAGGACCCTTTTGGTCCTAGAAGATACTTTAATAAATATATATTTATACATAAATATATATACATATGTCATTTACAAACATTATTTCAATACGAAAATAAAATGGAAACAACGTTCATAGGTATGTATGACTTATCTTCTCCATGAACGATGTATTCCATTTCATACATAAATATGATATAAATTATAATAATATGAATATAATGGATATAACTGATATTTATATCATGAAATTAATTCTATAATCATGATATAATTATAAGGACCAGTGATATAGCAAAATAAGACCCATGTGAAGAACAAAGTGAATATTACCCGATGTGAAACTTTAACATAAGATCGTTAATAAGAGGGTAATATAAGGTTATAATAAAACCATATATGGAAATATATATAATAAAATTAATCTTCAACATATTTATAGTAAACTTATTATTGTTATACATGAACCTTGTACAGGTATAGAGAGAGTCAAGACAAAATGTTAGGTGAAATTCATCTCACTTTTAATTTCAGTGAGAGTCATATTATGATCACCACTCTTTCCTTTTGTGTGCTGTTTTTACTACCCATTATTGAAATCTATTTATATTATAAATAAATTTATGTGTATTAACATATCCATTCTATGATCCTTCATTCATGTGGTTTATCTTTCAAAATATACCAAATTCATAAAACAGTTTTGTCTCAATTTTACTTCCTTGAAACTCATGTTTTCTTATGAACCTTAACTCTTTTTGAGGTGTATATAATTACATTTTACATGTTATATCTTGAATATTATTATTTTAATAATATATTATTCTCTAGGTAATTTAATTTTCTTACATGGAGATTATTATCCCAAGTAACCAAGTTATAAGAGTTTACTGTGACAATCTAATAGTTTTTTGAGATTGTTTATCCTTCCTTGGATGAAATCTATCAAGAATATTCATGAGATTACTCATACTATATTTATTCAATATATAACCATTTATTATTACCATTTCTTCCACTATTTGTTACTTAATATAATATTTTTAGTAAAATCGGTCCGTCTCTCTCTGGTCATAAATCCATTGTATTCAAAAACCTTGTTTTCAAAAATGTTTTCAGAAGATCATTAATGATCATTTTCAAGGAAAAAGGATTTTAAAATAGTTTTATTATTTTAAAATATTCCATTATAAGTTTTCAAATCTATTTTCAATGAAAAATGTTTTCCAATGGTTTTATGTAATAAAAATAATTTTTCAAAGAAGAAAAGATATTTTCCTCATGAAATGTTTTTAAAACACATTTCAAAAATTATTTCCTATCTAAGATAACATCTATTTTTGTTTATCATGACTTTAAGGGGAAATTATTCAATTTTTCCATTCATATTCTCTCTCTTAATGGATTATGGTTTGATGGAATGGAGTTTATAAAACCCTTTTCTCTTTCATGGGTTATATTTTTTTTGAAACCCACATCTTTTTGCGGGTTATGTTTATGATGAAATGATTATGAAAGCTATCTATTTCCACAGGTTGCGATATGTTTACATTTTTTTGATACCCATTTTATTTCTTGGGTTATGATTTGTTTATTTATGATCTTACAGAACATGTATGTATGATTTAAATATGTGACGGGTGAGACCTATATCTCCATACAATGCATTGGGTAATTATTTATATCTCATGAGGTAGATATGGATGGAACGTGGGTTTACATGGTTCATCAATATAGGGATAGAATTAGGGTTTACTCGATTCAATAATAGAGAGGTGGAATGAGGTTTTATTCGATTCCGTAATATAATTCTTGAATGGGGGTTCACTTAGTTTAGTAAAGGACTTTGTCCCCTAAGATGGTATTCAAATTGATGCCTTTGGTACTATGGAAATCAGTATATACTTATGTGTTAACAATATTCCATGACTTAATCCTATGTTTTTGTTTTAGGGATTATGTCCTTTACTTCCTTTTGATTCATTTCTTATGAACTACAAGGATTTATGCCATGATTCAAGTATATGATCTTTGATATGCAGGGTATGATCTTCAATTTTCATGATCATGTTGTCATACCTTTATGATAATGTTTATGCTTACTTGTCTCCCTTATTTACCCTTACTGGGCATTTTATCCAACCAATTTTTATGTTTTCTTCCCTATGTTATGATGATATGTATTATTATTGATGTTTCTAAGAAGGGTGCTAGTTGTGGCGAACCTAGTGGGAGATAATGTAGCCCACTTATGTACCAATGTTTATGTTTCCATGTTTCCAAATGGAATATACCAACTACTGTCTTTGGGCATCTATTTGTATAATATTTAAGCATTCCACAAATTTTATGTAATGTTTGTAACACCACAAGCTTCCACGGTACGTTTCCCTCTAAATAATGCAATAGCTTGCATTGTACACAACTTCCAGAATTTAACACATCACATCCAATCAAACTAGTCGTTATGAATAGTAATTCCCACTTTTTAAAATTTTATAAATTTTATTTTTCAAAATGGACTTCATTTTGGAATTCAGAATATCAAAATTAGCTTTGGGTGAATTTTTGATATTTTTTTGAAAACATTCTAATTTTTATGAATAGTGAAAACCATAGCGTTATTGGTTAAAACTGACTTTTTATTTAAATAATTATTTATTTTATTTAAATTTATTTTAGGTCAAAATATATACATAATTCCAATACAATTTCAATGTAATTCATTGGATTCATCTTATAATAATCTTAGATATATAAAAATTTTATTGAACTGTTTACCGTCTTTTAACCACCTCCTAGGAGCAGTTGTAAATTTTCATAAAACATAATTTTACAGATTTTGTGAGCTGAATTTAAAAAATCCAAGAGACAAATTTAATATCAATAAGTAAAATTTGGTTCAATAAGATGAAAACAATTTTTGATAAATTGTAACTTTTGACTTTTATTTACCATGGTTAAAAGTAAATAGGGTAATTAAAGGTAAAAATGATATTATAATTACCCTAACACATGTCCCAATTCTATTGGATAAGTGTAATTTGACCAAAAGAATCCTTAGGAATAAAATATGATCCCCTTTGGTCCACTTGGATTAGATTAGGACATTTATTATAATTTTTTTAAAAGAAGAATTAAAAGAGTTAAATACAATGTTTAATAACTAAAACATTTTTAAAATAAGGTTATACATAAGATAAATTCTATTAAAAATATTAATTAGATATAAAAAACGATTTTATAAGTAATTTTATTTTATTTATAATTGTTATACATTATATAATGAAATTTATTTACGACACAATGATGATGTAGTAATTACCATGTAAATGAAAGATTAAATGAATTGATATTATAAATATCCAAATAAATGTAATATGAGACTTTTGATGAATTAAACTAATTTTATATGTTAATATAACATGTAAGGGTTTATTAAATAATTTTAGTTCTAAGTAATCTTGCTGTTATGATCTTCACAAAAACCAAATACTAAATAGTGTCAAAATTGACATAATTGAGTTCTTAAAACAAATACTATATTATTAATTGATATAATAATCCTAAAAATATAAGTTTCGGAAAAAGAACATATATAAGGTTATATATATTAATAATGAACCACTTTGGGTTTTCTTGGCTTGTTATAGTCTATTTATTAACCATATTATTTTAAAATACAAAGAGACATGGTAAATGTCAAACTATTTAACTAAAAGATAAATCTAAAAGTTAAGGTTAATATGGTGACCTAAACCTGTATAAAACCTATAGGTTGAGAGTTTTTAGATCCATAACTACCTTATCCTCTAAATAAATCTTTTTTGAGCCATTAGAAACCGAAAATTATTTTATTATAAAATAATATTTCAATCTTTTCCTAAGGTGGCCCTCACCTCTCTTATAAAAGGGCTCTTCTCCTTCTCTCAAAATAACACCTCCAAAGCCATTTTTCATGGCCAAAACCTACCAAAATATCATCCCAACATTCCTAAATTCATCCTAGATGGCTTAATTTTGTCAAAAATCCAACCTAAGTATCCCTTTTGATCAAATCAAAAGGAATAACCCGAAGAAGGGGTAAATATTTCATCACCTCTTTCAAGTCCTTTTCTTCTTCCACTTCTTATTTATTTGTTGTTTCCATTATAAAATAATAACTCCCTTATATGTTATAAACTGTGTTTTTATTATAAAAATGGTACAACCATATTCATTATTTTATCCATCATTTGAATGAAAAAGTCACTATACGTGCGTACGTACGGCTTACCGTCTCCACATCGTGGTGTAGTTTGTTATTCAAACACTTAATTATTTGGATGGATATAATAATGAGTATAACTGAAGTAAATAATAAATATAAAATGTTAATGATTCTGTATATATGATATACCATCAAATTACATATGATTTCACCATCAATATAATGATATTGTCGCTCGTGCGTATGTACGGATTACCGTCTCCACGAATGCGATGAGATTCATTCCCCATCGTAATCATTCACGAAAAATTTTCATTTTATGATTAAAAAAATTATTATGAACATAATATCATTCTTTATATGAATCAAATACATCTTATCCATAAACAACATGGCTTACGTAACCAATAATATAAAGGAAAACGAATCAGTTAACACCCAAAATGATGATACTTTGGAAATATTATTGACAAAGCAATATTAGAGGATCAAATATGATATCATATTTATGTATATATTTATTGTATAATTTAATAAAAATATTTAAACTATTATACATGATGTTAAAATACCATATACTTAGGAAAAGTACAGGGTAAGGGTTAATTTCACAATCTCTTTATTATCCGAGGTTGTTTTTACCTAAGTATCTACTGGGACATATTTATCATACACATCCGTGTTTTCTTAAAAATGTAATTTGAAACATTTTTATTATTTACCATAATATGGTTTAAAGTCATTCATACCCTTATTTTACCATATATGTTTTTAAAGGAATCTTTTCATCATTTTTCAAACAAGGTACTTTATGACCTTTTTGACAAAATTAAGGTATGAATGTCTTTTTTTAACTTATACGGTGGGTGTGTCTATTTTCCGCCATTATATCACCATCAAATCTTTCTATACAATCTTATATAATAATTTTAAAAATAAATATTTTCTTATATAATTATGTGACTTTTAAATGATTTCTAAATATAAAAAGGTATTTATTTCAAATGGTTCTCATTTCATCTCTGTCAACATCCTTTGATCGATTTTAAACTTTTTTGAAGTTGATTTTTTATGATACAAATATTTCATATTATATTAAAGGTTTTGTGATATGCTTGAATGTGGATGTGTTATTCTTATACCATTCGTGGTTTATGGATAATGTATTGACATTTCGTATTCTAGTTTTAATATTAATGTTTATGTCATGTTTAAATCATTTCATATGAGGAATGAATAGGAATTAGTAAGTGACGGGTGGAGCCCACTATAGATCCCTGATGCATAGGTAGTTCTCATGAGACAAACAAGTGTCTTGGCACAAGGCCTTGACACAATTTTATTTGTAGTCTTAGCAGAAGGCCTTGACTATGTGGTTATGAATTCTGAAATTATGCATTCCATCATTATGAAAGTGGTTATTGATATTGCATTTGATTATTCAACTAGTAGAATATCCATGTGAATAAGTAAATGGAATTTTTTTATTTTATCTTTTCCATATTATGCTGATGTTTTAGTTTAAAAGGCTTTTGTTTTAGTCTTATACATTTCCTTAAATGTTTATGCTTATTTATGAGAGTTTCTACTATATTGTTATCCTTACTGAGCATCTGAGATCACCCCTTTCTATGTTTTATTTTTCCTAGTATGTGACGAATTATTTTATGGTTGACATGTAGGTAGAGGATGAAGATATAAGTGTCTTCAAAAGGGGAAATTTTTTTTTGATGTTTTTATTTCATGATGTAGCGTAAATCTTATGAATGTATCTAGTACTTTTAAGGATACTAAACTGATCGGTCTTTCAGGACATGATTCCTTATATCATGCCAATGTTATTTAATAATGCACCAACTCTAGGGAACTGGGGTTGGGGTGTTATAGTTGATATCAGTGGAATTTTAGTACAAACCTTGGAAGAAAGATTTAGAAAAACTCTTTTTAGAGAACATTACCCAAAGATAGACTTTGAGGATTAGTATAAAATTACTTCCTAGAATTTTGGTAATGTAGTGATTTTTTGAGTTTTCCAAATAATACATCCCTTTCTAGATATGATCCGGTAGAGGGAGCTCTGGCACAGAAGTACCTAGGGGTAAAACCCAAAAACACTGCTTTGAGCTAGACTCGAGTGGGAACTAGTTCACGACAACGGTCCTTGCGGCACTCTTGGTTACGAAACTCTTGAGGGATATGCTTAGGATAATTATCATTTTCTTTACAAACCACTATGAAGGGTTTATGAGCATATACTTCCTCAAAGAAAACATTTTTATGATTATGGATTATATCTATAAACGGTTCAATTTATGTTAAGTGTTTTACAAGTTTGGAATTATGTATTGTTATTCATAAACTAATATAGTGTATGCCATTTTTTTGAAATTTCATCTAGTGGAAGGAATGGAAACGGTATCAACCCACGTAATCCATGTAGGTATTTCCGGCCTACTCAAGATAATTATAGTGGAGCTGGTGATGCAACTGGTGCTGATCAGCTTATCACTATACAGGGACAACTCACTCAGGTTATGAATAATATCCTTACCCGTATAGAGCACCCTGATACACAATGTGGAGGATCAATATTAGACCTATTCATGAGGAAACAACCAACAAAATTCAATAGGAGTAAAAATCCATTAGTATCTCGGAAATGGATAAATTCCTTTGAGAAAATATTTCATGCTTTGGGGAGTTGCGAAAAGGAAAAGGTTATTATGGCAGTTTATCGCCTCATAGAAGATGCAGATCAATGGTGGTCATTAATCAACAAACACAAAGGGAGATGAAGAATTATCAAACATTGATTGGAGGGAGTTTAAATATATTTCCTTAGAAAAATACTTTCCTCGTGACCATTGAGAAGATATGGAAATACAATTTCAGAGTTTGAGGAAAAAGTGGATGAGAATATCATAAAGTATAAGGCTACCTTTACAAGGTTAGCAAGGCATGCAACCTATTTTATATGTAACCCAAGGAGTAATATTTATTGATTCTTTGATGTGTTAAAACCATTTTATCATCAAGCATTAGACTCACAATCCTTCTCATCGTATGAAGATATTGTCTCACGTGCTATCAAGATGGAAAAGGAATTCACTAAGTCTTTTGACTTTAAAGAAAATCAAGAGAAAAATAGATCTGTTGAACACTCTAGAAATGGAAATAAAGGGAATAAGGGAAAAGTGGAATATCCATACTATGGTAAATGTGGGAAGAAACACCCCGGTACTTGCTGGAAGGGAATGAGAGTTTGTTACTAGTGTGGTGAAAAAGGCCACCAAGATCGTGATTGTAAGGGGAATAAAGAGGATTTTATTTTCTAATGCTACAATTGTAGAGAAAGGGGGAATTATGAAAATTAATTTTCTAAGTGCCAGTGGAAGTTACCTTAGAAAAGGCCATGGGAGAAAGGCCAAGATTATGTGTTCACTACTGTTGAGGTTGAAGCTTTGAAAGACATGGTGGTAGGTAATTTAATGGTCTAATCATGTTTAGACCATGATTTATTTGATTTTGGATCATTGCATAGTTTCATATCTTCCCAGTTTGCTATGAAAATTTGATATTTTCAGTTAGACATAATAACAGAGTTGTCAGTTAAAACACCTAATGGAAGTGTAATCACAATAAAGTTTTGTGAATCAGTTCCCATTAGGGCATATAAATGTTCTTTACCTGCTAATATCATCGTTATACCCATGATTGAATTTGCTATAATCCTCAAACTGGATTGGCGTTCAGACCATGAAGTGAAAATTTATTGTATGAAGAAGGAGGTTAGAATTTTCGAAGATGATAATGAGTACCATATCTTTAGAGCAGAAACATCACCACCTAATTCTTATATATATCCACCCCCAGTAGCTCTACAAAATTAAATTATTGGGGAGGAAGAGAATGAAATAACTAAGAGTGAGGAAAAGAATTTTTGAATAGAGTACGTACCTATTGTTCAAGAATATTTTGATGTATTTTCAGAGGATTTTCCTGGACATCTTCCAGATTGAGAAATTAAGTTTTCCATTGATTTAATTCTTGATTCAAGGCCTATATCGACGACCCCTTATAGAATAGCCAATATGGAATTCGTGGAAGTGAAGAAGAAACTCGAGGAATTGAGTAATGATGGATTTATTCTCCCTAGTGTTTCTCTATGGGGAGCCCATGTTATTTTTGTTAAGAAGAAAGATGGATCTATGAGGTTGTGCATTGACTACAGGGAGATCAATGCAATAATAATAAAGAAAAAGTACCCACCTACCTCGCATTATTGATTTATTCGACCAAATTCATGGACCTCAATATTTTTCAAAGATTGACCTTCGATCTGAATATCATCAGTTGTCTGTGAATTAGGATGACATTCCAAAAATAGCATTTCGAACCTTATACGCATTACGAGTTTATAGTAATGCCTTTTAGATTGACTAATGCACCCTCTGTCTTCATAAATCTAATGAATAGAGTTTTCAAGGAATATCATGATGAATTTTTAGTGGTATTTATTGATGATATCTTGGTATACAAAAAAATCTACGAAGATCATGAAAATAAATTGCGCACTATTCTGAAAAACCCTCAGAATAAATGAATTATATGGAATGTTTAGCAACTGTGAATTCTGGCATCAAGATATTTCTTTTCTTGTCCATATTGTCTCTAGGGATGGAATCACTGTTGATCCTTCAAAGACCAAGGTAATCCAAGAATAGCCAGTACCAATGAGTATAACTGAGGTACACAGTTTTATTGGTTTAGCAGGTTATTTTTGATGTTTCGTCCATAATTTGGCCCAGTTGGCTGACCCATTAACCAAGATCACACGTAAAGGGGTTAAAATTTTTTGGACCAAAGGGTGTGAAGAATTATTTGAAGAACTGAAGAGAAGATTACTTAATGCTTTTATCCTGACTCTACCATCGGGGAATGATGAGATTGTTATTTATAGTGATGCTTCAAAGAAAGGACATGGTTGTGTCCTTATGCTGAATGATAGAGTTATTGAATATGAATAACATTTGCTAAAAATTCATGAACAAAACTATCACAGTCATGATCTTAAGATAGAATTTGTAATCTTTGCTCTGAAAAATTTGGAGACACTATCTCTAGGGTGAAAAATGTGAGATTTATACTGACCACAAGAGTTTAAAGTATATTTTCTCACAAAAAGAACCCAAAATGAGGAAAATACGATGTCATGAACTACTCGAGGATTATTATTTCACTATACACTACCACCTGGGGAAGGAAAATAAGGTAGAAGATGCTTTGAGAAGAAAGGATCATGGAGTTTTGAACAAGATGAGAGTTGAAAAGGATCCTATATATATGGATCTAATAAATATGGATATGGGAATAACCATGGAAGGTGAAACATTAATGATTTTTCAAATGGTTTCCAAACAATATTTACTAAAAAGGACAAAAAGTTCTCAGACTGATGATGAGGAATTTCAAAAGAAAATTAAAGCTGTGAACGATGGGAGATTGATCAAATTTATATATGAAGATGGAATTCAGAAATTTGGGAAGAGACTTTGTTTTCCTAACATACCTGATCTATAAAGGGAATTGTTGGATGATGCACATAGCTCCAATTTCTTTTTACACCCTAGGAGCATGATGATGTATAAATATTTGAAAGAACATTTTTGGTGGGACAACATGAAGAGTGAGATTACTGATTTTGTGTTGAGATGTATGGTTTTCTAAAAAGTGAAAGCTTGAATACAACATCCTAGAGGAGTCATGAAACCTCTTCCCAAACCTGAGTGGAAATGGGATGATATTACGATGGATATTTTCATGTGACTACCAAGGAATTCTAGAAGGAATGATGCAATATGGTTCATTGTTGATCGTCTTACCATGTCGGCAGATTTTCTTACTGTAAGAGATTATTTACAACTTGAATGTTTAGAAAGACTATATATTAATGAAGTTTTAAGATTTCATGGAGTACCCCTATCCATTGTTCCTAATCGTGATCCCCATTTTACATCAAGATTGTTGAAAAGTATTCAGAAAGCCTTGGATACTGAACTTCATTTGAGCACTGCCAACCACCCTCAAACTGATGGACAATCAGAACAGACTATTCAAACCTAAGAAGACATGATGAGATCTTGTTCACTTGACTTTCAAGGTATGAGGGATCAATACATACCTATGGTAGAATTTTACTATAATAACAGCTTTCATTCATGTATTTAAATGGCACAATATGAAGCATTATATGGATATAGATGTCACACACCAACTTTTTGGGATGATATTAGTGAAAGAAAACTCATAGGCCACGAACTTGGTGAGGAAACAATGGAAAAAGTGAAGATTATCCAAACCCACATCAATTCTTCCCAAAGTAGGAAAATGGGTGATGCTATTAACCGATTAAAGGATTTGGAATTTCAAGTATGAGACCATGTTTTCTTGAAGGTATCTCCATGGATTGGTGTTATACATTTCAGTAAGAAGGGTAAATTGAGTCCTAGGTACATCAGACCTTTTGAAATTATAGAACTAATTGAAGTTATAGATTAACTTTTGACAATGCCTCTAAGTCTCTCCAAAGATCACAATGTGTTCCACATATCACTATTGGGAAAATACATGCCTAAACCAATGCATGTACTCACCTCTGAGGAAATTGAACAGGAACCTGATATGTCTTATTGTGAAGAGACTGTCAATATTATTGAAACTAGAGAACAAGTGTTGAGAAACCAGATGACTCATCTAGTAAAAGTTATATGGAGAAACTATAAGATGGAAGAGGCAATGTGGGAACCAGAGGAACTTATGATGAAGAACCACTCGAATCATTTTGTGCGGTAGTATTCTAGAAATTTCAAGGATGAAATTATTTTAAGGAGTGAAGAATGTAACACCCCAAGCTTCCACTGTACATTTCACTTTGAATAATGTAATTGCTTTCATTGTACGCAACCTTGAGATTCTAATGCACCACGACCAATCAAACTAGCCGTTATGAATAGTAATACCCACTTTTTGAAATTTTATAAAATTTATTTTTCAAAATGTAATTCATTTTTGTATTCAGAATATCGAAATTAGCTTAGGGTGAATATTTGGTATTTTTCTATAAACATCCAATTTTTGATGAATAGTGAAAAATACTGCGTTATTGGTTAAAACCGACTTTTTATTTAAATAATTATTTATTTTATTCAAATTTATTTTAGGTCAAAATAGATACATAATACCTATATAATTTTAATGTAATTCATAGTAGTCGTTTTATAATATGCTTAGATATATAAAAATTTTATTGAACTTTTTACTATCCTTTACCCACCTCCTAGGAGAATTTGAAAATTTGCATAAAACGTAATTTTAACACTCCTATGAGTTGAATTTCAAAACTCCAAGAGACACGGTTAATATCAATAATTAAAATGTTGTTCAATAAGATGAAAATATTTTTTGGTGAATAGTATCATTTGACTTTTATTTACCACTATTAAAACTAAATACAGTAAGTAAGGGGAAAAATGATATTATAATTACCCTAACACATGTTTTAATTATATAAGATAAGTGTAATTTTTCCAAAAACAATCTTAGGAATAAAATATGATCCCCACCCCATAGGGCACAGTTCAGTGGTTCTACCCATGCTGTACCTAGGGTGGTGAGTTGAGGAGGTCCTGGTTTCGAGCCTCTGCATCTACAGATTTTATTTTCTTTGTTCCCCTCCCTCGGACCTACCATGTATGATCCCCTTGGGTCAACTTGGATTGGAGTATGACATTAAATAATATTTTATTTAAATAAGAGTTAAAAGAGTTAAATTCAAAGTTTAATAACTAAAAAATGTTTAATATAGGGTTATAAATAAGATAAATTTGATTATAAATATTCATTATAAATATATACATATTTCCTACATAATGGTATTTTATCTATAATTTTTAGATTAAATTATTAAATTTATTTATGACACAATGATGATGTAGTAATTACGTAATTAATGAAAGATTAAAATAATTGATATTATAAATATACAAATAAACGTAATTTGAAACATTTAATGATTTCCACTAATTTTATAGGTTAATATGACATTTTAGGGTTCATTAAATATTTTTTTCGATATAATAATGCTGTTATGATTTTCACAAAAACCAAATACTAAATAGTGTCAAAATTGACACAATTGAGTTTTTAAAACCAATACTATATTATTAATTGATATAATATTCCTAAAAATCTATGGTTATGCCAATGGACTTAGATAAGGTTATATATATTAATAATGAATCCCTTGGGATTCTCTTGGCTTGTTATAGTATGTTTTTTAACCATATTATAGAAAAATACAAATAGACATGGTAAGTGTGAAACTATTTAACTAAGAGTTAAATCTAAAAGATAAGGTTAATATTGTGACCTGAACCTGTCTAAAACCTACTGTTTGAGAGGTTTTTGAACCATCCACACCATATCCTCTAAATAAATCATTTTTTAACCATTAGAAAATGTAACTGATTTTATTATAAAATAATACTTCAATCTTTTCCAAAGGTGTGGCTCGCCTCTCTTATAAAAGGAAACATCCACTTCTCTCAAAATCACACATCCAAAGCCATTTGGCTTTGCCAACCCCTACCCAAATATCTTCCCAACTTCCCTATATTAATTCTAGAGGCCTTCCATTGGTCAGAAAGCCATCCTATGGATCCCTTTTGATCAAATCAAAAGGAAGAACCCGAAGAAGAGTTAAATATTTCATCACCTCTGTCAAGTTCTTTTCTTCTTCCACTTTATCTTTGTTTGTTGTTTCCATTCTAAAATAATAAATCTAGTATCTTATATATACCGTGATGTTATTATAAAAATGGTACAACCATATTCATTTTTTATTCATAATATTATTGACAAAGTCACGATACATGTGTATGTACAGCTTATCGTCTCCACGTCGTGGTGTAGTTTGTTATTCAAACAATTCATTATTTTGATGGGTATATTAAGGAGTATAATTGATATAAATAATAAATATAACATGTGAATGATTCATATATATGATATACCATCCAATTACATACTATTTCACCATCAATATAATGATATTTTCGCTCGTGCGTTTGTACGGATTACCATCTCCACGAACGCGATGAGATTCATTCCCCATCATAATCATTCAAGCATAACATTAATTTTATGATAAAAAATAATGTTTATGAACATAATATAATTATTTATATGAATAAAAGACATCCTATCCATAAAAAACATGGCTTACTTAACCAAGCATATAAAGGAAATTGAACCAGTTAACACCCGAAATGATGATACTACTGAAATATTATTAGCAAAGCAATATTAGAGGATCATATATGATATCATATTTTTTGTATATAGTTATTTTATAATTTAATAACAATGTTTTAACTATTATACAGGAGGTTAAAATACCATCTACTAAGGAAAAGTATAAGGTAAGGGTTAATTTCACAAACTCTTTATTATCCGAGGTTGTTTTTACATAAGTATCTTCTGGGACCACTTTATCATCCACATCTGTGTTTTCTAAAAAATATAACTCGAAAGATATTTAATATTTACTAGAATATGGGTTAAAGTCATTTATACCCTTATTTTACCATATATGTTTTGAAAGGAATCTTTCGGTCATTTTTCAAACAAGGTACTTTATGACCTTTTCGACAAAATTAAGGTAAGAATATATATTTTTTAACTTATACGATGGGTGTTGTTATTTTCCACCGTTATATCATCATCGAAGCATCCAATAAAATCATATAAGAATATTTACAAAATAAATGTTTTCATTTATAATTATGTGACTTTTAAATTATTTAAAAATAGAAAGAGGTATTTATTTCAAATGGTTCTCATTTAATTTATGTCAATATCCTTTAATGGATTTTAAAACTGTATGAAGTTGATTTATTATTATACAAATATTTCATATTTTATTGAAGTATTTGTGATATTCTTGACTATGGATGTGTTATTTTTATACCATTCCTAGTTTATGGATAAAGTATTGTCATTTCGTATGCTAGTTTTAATAAAAATGTTTCTGTTATGTTTAAATATTTATATATGAGAAATGAATTGGACTTAGTAAGTGATGGTTGGAGCCCGCTATAGCTCTGCAATGCATCGGTAGGTCTCACGAGACAAACTAGTTTCTTGACACAAGGCCTTGAAAAAATCTTATTTGTAGTCTTGGCACAAGGCCTTGACTATATGGTTATGAAGTCTGACATTATGTATTCCATCATTATGAAAGTGACTATTGATATTTCATGTGATTATTCGACTAGTAGAATATCCATGTGAATAAATAAATGGAATTATTTGATTTTATCTTTTCCATATTATGACTATGTTTAAGTTTAAAAATATTTTGTTTTTTTCATATACATTTCCTTAAATATTTATGCGTATTTATGTAATTTTCTGCTATATTGTTATCCTTACGGTGAATATGAGCTCACCCCTTTTTATGTTTTATTTTTCCTAGGATGTGAAGAATTATTTAATAGTTGACCTGAAAGGATAGGCTAAGGATATAAGTGTGTTCAAAAGGGGACAAAATATTGTTGATGTTTTTATTTTATGATGTAATGTAAAACTTATGAATGTATCTAGTACTTCCAAAGCTACTAAACTGATCGGTCTTTAGGGACATAATTCCTTGTATCTTGACAATGTTATTTAATAATGCACCGACTCTAGGTAACTCGGGTTAGAGAATTACAATGATAATATTTTTTAAATTGAGGATCACTACATTTTGTATCACAGAAAAGGTATAGTTATCATCTGGAAACTAGGATGAGAAAACCTTAGTGATAACCTTGAGGATATGTATAAGGATAAGTCTAAGTATAAGGAAAGTATAGAAAAATGGCCAAGAATTCTGGCAAAGGATAGATTGAGTGGTATACAAAAAATACATCCTTCTATGGAAACTACAAGTCTATGTATCCTTGGAACAGATGTACCTAGGGGTAACAACTCCGAAAAGATGTTCCATTCTTGACTCAGGGTAATCTGGTATATGATAATGGGCCTTACTACACACCTAGTTTGATAATCACAGTGGATATGCTTTGGGAATTCACAAACTCTTCCAAAACCATTATAAAGGATTTAAATATTGGATCATTATGAATAACCTAGTTTAAAACTATGGTGTCATATGTTAGGAATTCTATAAGTGATTTTTTAGGACTATGTGGTTCCTCATTATGATAACTATTTCTTACACTATGCTGTTTGTTTTAGTCAATGGTTATAACCCAAAGGAACCATGTTGATGGTGATTACACTGGACAATGAAATGATTTTACACCTGAGAAACCAAATGATATATTATCTAGAATGAAAATCCACGTTGTTATGCTCACACATATTTCTCAGTCAATGAATCAAGATGGACTTCCAAATGAGAAAAAAAGGGAACAACATTCTGTTGAGTCTTTCATGAGGAAATACCCACCTTCTTTCAGAGGGTCTCCTAATCCACTTGTTTCTAAATAATGGATTAGTACCACTAAAAAGATATTGTCCATTATTTTGTGTTTGGAGCATGAGAAATTCATTCTACCGATTTATCACTTGAAGGGAATAACATATCAGTGGTGTACTCTAATAAAGAATACAAGGCAACATGATGATATTGAATCCATTGTTTGGGATGAGTTCAATAACATATTTTTCAATATGTAATTTACTTGAATTTTTCGTACCTAGATGGAGAAATATTTCCTTGAGTTGAAGTAGAGGGATGATGAGTCTTTGGTACCAACAAGGATAATTTCATGAGACTTGTGAGGTATGCTTCAAGAATTATCATCCAACCTAAAAGTAAAGTTGATTGGTTCTTTATTGTATAAAAGTAAATTCACAGAAGGAAATTGTCCATAAGAGACTTTAGTATCTACAAAGTGATTTTGATTTGTGCAATGAAGGTTGAAATGGAGGTGGGATTCACATATCAATCTCATGGTATTGACATGAATAGGGAGATGGAGTTCAAAGGAAACTCACAAAACCATGGAGAGAACAAGGTGAAATTTCTTTTATAATCTAAGTGTTGGAAGAAGCATGGAGGAAACTTCCTTTGGGGGTCTAATAAGTGTTTTAAATATGGAAAGGAAGACCATAAAGAACTTGATTTTTTAGGTGATGGGAGGAAGTTTCCTCAAAATTCCAATGGAGAAAAATCCACATGAAATTCACCTCTAACTATTCAGTGCTACCAGTGCAAGGAGAATGGTTATATTGCTAACAATTTCCGAAACCCAAGGGTTGGTGATGTTGATCAATGTATGTAACCTCTTAAGACAAAGGATAAGTGGAAATATCATAAAATAACTACATCTGATGATGGGTGGGATAACAACGTGATGAAAGGTTCACATACCATCCACTATAGAACTTCCAATATCATATTTGATTCTGGATCTACCTACACATTCATATCTAAAGAATTTTCTATGTGTGTTAAGATTCTCCAAACAAATTAGAGGTTGAATTAGTAGTGAAAACCCCAAATGGTATGATGATTTCATATCAAGTTTATGATTCCTCTATGGTTGAAGTTTTGTGGGAATATTCTTCTTACAAATATTTTAATTCTTCCAATGTTGAATTGGATGTCATATTTGTTATGGATTGGATTTCTCTGCATAAAAACCACGTCAATTATAAAGGAAAGGAAGATGTATTTGATATTTCAAACCCTCCTATGATCATCCATTAATGTGTTGATAAATATGAACTTCCTATGGAGATTACATCTAGTGAATGGGTCTTAATTCCCATTCAAAATGGATTTTTTAAATCTCAAATGGTTCGGAAGAAGATCGACATTGATGATATTCCTATTGTTTGGGATTTTTGGGATGTATTTCTTAAATGTTTTCCTAGTCTATAACAAAATGTAAAGATGAGTTCTCAATAGAATATATACCTATTTCCACACCAATTTAGAAGACTCCAAATAGAATAGACTCAATTGAGTTGCAGTAATTGAAGAAGCAACTCCAAGAAAACCTTGATAAGGGATTCATTCATCCAAGTGTGTCAACTTGGGGTGCACCGGTTCTTTTTGTGTAGAATAGAGATAGATCAGTGAAACCTATATTGATTATTGGGAGTTTAACAAGATCAAAATCAAGAACATGTATCCTCTTCCCCATATTGATGAATTGTTTGATCAACTACATAGAAGTCAATACTTTTCCCAAACTGACCTTCATTTGGTATATCATCAATTGCGGGTCAAGAAAAATGATATACCTAATATGGAATTCTGTACCGGTTATGGTCATTGTAAATATATAGTTATGAATTTTGGTCTTACTAATTCACCTGATATATTCATGGATTTAATTAATAAAGTCATTGGATATTACATTGATATGTTTTGGTAGTCTTTATAGATAATATTCATATATATGAAAAGAGAATGGAAGGGTATGTATATCTGTTGATAATTGTATAGAATACCCTAAAGAAGGAGAATTTATATGAAAAATTTAGATAATATGAATTTTGGATACAAAAGGGTTCATTTTCAGGTCACATAATCTCAATAGATTCTATATTAGCAGGTCCATCGATAACGAAGGCTATTCAATGTTTTCCTAGACCAACTGCGATGACTGAGATCCATAGTTTTCTAGGTTTAGATAGATATTATAGATAGTTTTTGGATAATTTCTCATGACTATCTAATCCTCTGAACAAGTTAACCCGGAAAGGCGCATAGTTCCTCTGGATAGATGAATGTGTGGAAAATTTCAAGGAACTGAAGAGGAGGATGGTCAGTGCACCTGTTATTAAATTTCCCTATAGTGGAGAAGGGTTTGTAATCTATTGTAATGCATCCAAGAAGGGATTTGGATGTGTTATTATAAAAACTAACATGGTTATATCCAATGGATCACAATAGATGAAGATTTAGGAGAAAAATTACCCACATTATGGTTTGGAGTTAGTGGCGGTAATATTTGCATTAAAGTTATAGAGGAATTATTGTTGTGGTTAAAAGTGTGATGTTTCTACTAATCATAAATGTCTGAACTATATATTCACACAAAAGGAGGTGAAAATATGATAGAGAAGATGGTTAGAGTTGATAATGGATTACGACTGCTCAATACATTGCTGACCTAGGAAAGTGAACAAGGTGGTTAATACTTTGAGTTTGAAAGATCATGCTAGATTATCCACGATTAGGATCACAAAAGATCCAATATTTCTAAATTTTAAATAGTTAGATCTATTAATCTTTATGGAAGGGTAAAATATTATTTTTCTCAAAATAATGTGTATCCCTCTATCAAATTGATGATTAATGGGGAATAGAAGGAAGATGAAGAGATAAAAAAGAAGGTTAGCAATGTTCCTGAGTTTAACCTTGATAAGGATGTAATGATAAGGTTCAGGTTTCTTATTTTTTTCCTTTAAAAACAAATTTCAAGAAGGAATTGTAATAAAAAGATAATAGATCTCCATTATCTATTCACCATGTAAGTATGATTATGTATAAGGACTTGAAGGAATACTTCTGGTGGTATGAAATAAAGAGAGATATCACATAGTTTGTATATCGGTGTGTGGTGTGCCAACATGTTAAGTCTTAAAGAAAAAAGTTCAAAGGGTTGTTGCATCCATTAACTATACCAGAATGGAAATGGGAGAACATAAATATGGATTTTATCTATCGAAAACCCATAAAATCTAAAGGGTTTAATGATATATGGGTGGTATTCGATTGTCTAACTAAGTCATCACACTTTATTACTATAATAGAAGATTTAACTCTTGATCAGCTTTCCAGAATATAAATTAAAGAAGTAGTAAGGTTACATGGAGTACTAAATTTTATTATATCAGATCGTGATCTGATGTTTACCTCAATGTTCTAGTGATGAATTCAGAAATCACTTGATATAGAATTATATTTCAAAAACTGATTATCATCCTCAAAAAGATAGTCCGTCTGGAAGAACATTTCAAACCCTGGAGGATATGTTGAGATATTGTTCTCTAGAATTAAATGGTGGTAGGGAAAAACACCTTCCTATAGTTTAGTTTTCTTACAAAAATCACATTCAATTAAGAATTCAGATGGAACCATATGAAGCCCTCTATGGTATGAAATGTAGATCTCCATCATGTTAGGATGAGTTTGGAGAAAGAAAGCTATTGGGGCCAAATATTGCTAAAGAAAAGGTTGAAAAGGATAGAACCATTCAACAACACATCAAGGTAGCTCAAAGTTTGTAGAAATTTTATGATGATAACCATTGGTGTGATTTGGAATTTGAAGTTGGAAAAAATATGTCTTTACGAATCTTACCTCGGATGAAAGTTATGAGATTTGTGAAGAAGGGTAATCTAAGACCTAGGTATATTGTCCCCTTTATAATTCCTGATCATATCAGGACAGTAGACTGTCACATGGAACTTCCTCAAAATATCTCTCAAGTCCATGATGTGTTCCATGTATCGCTCTTAATGATGTACATACCTAACCCTTCACATGTGCTGAACTTAGAGGTCATACCGTTGGAGCAAGATCTTTCTTATGAGGAGTAACCTGTTGAAATTTTGGACCGATCAAAGAAAGTTCTACGAAACAAAACCACTCACCTGGTAATAGTTTTATGAATAAATAACCAATTATATGATTCTATATAGGAACATGGAGAAATGATGAAGTATAAGTATCCTCACTTGTTTTTACCTAGGTGATGAATTTTGAGGGTGAAATTCATTTTAAGGAGGTTAGAATGTGACCCCCTAAGTTTTTATGTACCTGTTTTTTTGAATAAATTTAAATTTTTATTTATATATTTCAATACACTAGGTCAAAGATTCCATTCACACAAAATTGAATCAGTGTACATTTCATGAAACACTGACTTGGTGTACATTCTATACAATAGTGAGTTGGCGTGCGATACTCGCAACACTGAGTTTCTATAAAATATCTATTTATATTATTTCAATTATTTATATAAGATAATTATAACCTAGAAGTTAAACTTAGTTATATGAATAGTAAAAACCACTTTTAAACTATTGTTTATAATTTTTTATATAAATAAATCATATTGATAAAAAAATATATGATTTTTGGTAAAGACTTCTTTATGTTTAAAAACATGTTTTTATTAAATGAACTGCTTCAAACAATGAAATAATTTTTCAAAAAATTTAGAAATTTAATTTTCTAAAATAAAATTTATTTTTTAATTCAAAATGTCAAAATTATCTTATGGTGAAATTTTGGTATTTTTCTGAGAAACATCATTTTTTATGAATAATGAAAAATAATGTTTTTTAGTTAAAAACTGTCTTTTTTATAATTAATTATTAATGCTAAATGTTATTATAAATAATTTTTAATGTGAAATTAGATAAATATTACATCTAATAATACAATTAAATTCATTATAATCAATTCCACTTCAATATTGATTATAAAATCTTAACAACTGTTTGAACTTTTTCCTAATTTAAAACCCTGTTATTTTGTCTCATATGTGGGATTAGCAGTAATATTAATTTTTCCACATTTGTGATTTGAATTTATAAAATCATACATACACCATTTCATTTAGTCTAATATTTATATTCTAATAATACAATGTTAATTTTTGACCAAAATGATTAGTAAAACTGATTAAAATTAATCACAACGACTTAGGGAAAATTAAGCATAAATAGTGACTAAACCTCGAAATTATGGTCCCAAAGGCCCTAGACACTTTTCAAACACCCATTTTATGTCCATCGATCGTCCATAAACCATTAATTATTGAGTTGGGATGGTTTTGTAATACTTTTGTTTGGTAAGACCATGTGCACACCTAATTTGTTTATAAAAATTTCATGTGAGTCACTTTCCTACCCTATAAAAGGATACCACCTCTAACCATTCCTCACACCTCTCAAACCCTTTAATTTCATCTTATATCTACCCAAGTATCCTCCAAAAAATTCTTCCTTCTAAATTTAATACTCCCTTGGGGAGGAAACCCTCTCAAGGAATAATTTTGGGACAAACAAAAAGAATTTACTTTATTTAGAAGTAACGTCTTCTTTCAAGATCCTTTCCTTTATTTTCTTTCTCCACCCATACAATCTCATTATTCCATTAATGTGGTAAAATAAACAGTATATACCATATACTTGGATGTTTTTATGCAATTTTATGACCTAAACTTACACACACCTCTATCTGAGAGATGTGGAACATACTATTTTTGTGTACGATGAACTACAACCTCAAAAAATGTTGATTGTTCATTTCTCCTTTACAACCAATCATGCTAAAAATTATTAAAGATACTAAATTTATATATGTAATATATTATATTTATTATGTATTTAAGCTTATGTATTCATTTTTTAACACACATATTTGTCCCTTCCATTTGGTGTTCATATGATAATCTTGTTTTAGGAAGTGTGGACTGCCGCCCCCTCAAAGCGATGTAATTCGTTCACACCCAACATGGAATGACTTAAGGACAGTTTTAATGAAATTATATTATATTTATGATATATTAATTCTAATTTAATAATTATATATATATAAATATATATACATATTTCATTTACATACTTTCTTTTAATATGATAATAAAAATAGAAACAACCTTAATGCGTACGTACGGCTTATCGTCTTCATGAATGATGTATTCCATTTCATAATTATATATGGTAGAAATTTTTATAATTTGAATATAATGTATAAAAATGATATTTATATCATGATCTACATTCTAGAATCATGATATATGTATAAGGACCGACAATATAACAAATTAAGACACATGTGAAAAACAAAGAGAATATTACCTGAAGTGAAACTTTAAGATAATATTGTTAACAAGAGGGTAATATAATGTTATAATAAAAAAATATATGGTAATATATATAATAATATGATTATTTAAAATATTCATAATAAACATATATTTATTATACAATAATATTGTATGAGAACGGAGAGAGTCAAGACAAAAGGTAATGAGAATTTCATCTCACTTTTAATTTATGCGAGATTCATGTTATTATCACCACTCTGTCCCTTTGTGTGGTGTATCTACATACCATGATTTAATTATATGTATTTTATAAATAAATTTATGTTTATTCAAATATCCATTCTATTATCCTTTAATCACGGGGTTTAACTTTCAAAAGTTACCAAATCGGTAAAACAGTTTTGTCTCAATTTGCCTTCTTTGAGACTCATGTTTTGTTATGCAACTAAACAATTTTTAGAGGTGTATATACTTCCATTTTACATTATATATCATGAATATAATTCCTTTAATTATATCTTATGATAAATTTAATTTTCTTTTCTTACATGAAGACTATGATCCCAAGTAACCATGTTATAAGAGTTTATTGAGATAGTCTTATCATTATTCATGATGGTTTATAATTCCTTTGATGAAATCTCTCAAGAATATTAATGAGTTTCCATATAATCTATTTATTCACGACATAATATTTTGTTAGTAACATTTTCCAATCTTTTCTATTTAAGATAATGTTTTTAATAAAATCAGACTATCTCACTTTTCAGTTGGAAATCCATTGTATTCAAAACCAAGTTTTCAAAAATGTTTTGAAATGTGTTTTCAAAAGATCATTGAATATCATTTTCAAGGAAGAAGTGTTTTAAAAATGATTTATTGTTTTTAAAATTTCCTTTATAAGTTTTGAAATATAATTTCAAAGAAATTTTTTTTCTAAATGTTTTATGTAATAAAAAGAATTTTTTAAAGAAGAAAGGATATTTTCTTCAAGAAATGTTTTTAAGAGACCTTTAAAAATTATTTCCCATATAAGATAACATCCATTTTTGTTTCTCATGATATTATGTGGAAAATATTCAATTTTTCCATTAATATTTTTTCTCTTAATGGATTATGTTTTGATGGAATGATGTTTATGAAGCCCATTTCTCTTTCATGGGTTAAAGGGTTCTGAAACCCGCTTCTTTTCACTGGTTATGTTTATGTTGAAATGATTATGAAACCTGTCTATTAAAATAGGTTATAATATTTTTACATGTTTATGATACCCATTTCATTTCATGGGTTATGAAATGATAATTTATGATCTTGTGGAACATGTATATAGTATTTTATTATGCGACAGGTGGGACCTATATCTCCCTCCAATGCATTGGGTAAAGATGTATATCTCACGAGGTAGATATGTATAGAATTAGGGTTTAATCAGTTCAATAATACAGGGCTGGAATGAGGGTCTACTCGGTTAAGTAATACAAGGCTGGAACGAGCATTTATTGAGTTCAGTAATATAAGGTTGGAATGGGGGTTTACTCAGTTCTATAATACATGGCTGGAATGGGGGTTCACTTAGTTCAGTAAAGGACTTTTTCCACTAATATGGTCTTGGCGTCGATGCCTTGAATAATATGGAATTAAATTTATAATTATGTGATTCTACAATTTCATTTCTTACTTATATGTTATGCTTTCATGGTTTATGTCCTTTACATTCATTTGATTCATGTATTATGAACTTACAAGCATTATGACATGATTCATTTATATGATCTTTTATATGAAGGGTATGATCTTAAATTATCATGATCATGTTTTCATACCCTTTTTCTCATGTATATGATTACATGTCACCCTTTTTTACCTTTATAGAGAATTTGATCCCCCCTTTTTATATTTCATTCCCCAGGTTATGAATATATGTATTTTGTTTCATATGTCTAAGAAGGGTTCTAGTCATTAATAACCTAGTGGAAGATAATGTAGCTCACTTAAGTACCACTGTTTGGTTTCCATGTTTCCAAAGGCACTATACCAACTACGGTATTTTGGTGTCTGTTGGTATAATGGTTATGTATTATGAAAATGTTATTTAATGATTATGTTTTGTAAGGAGAGGGTTACTATAGATTTTCCAATATCAATAAGAAATGTAATGATAACATTTTCACAACAATTCTTCTCAATATGCATAACATCAAGACTATGCCACAAAAAATTAAATTCCTCATACAAAAGATTGAATAATATACTATTTTTCTTCCATTTTTGCATTCCGATTTCACTTGATTATTTACTTCAAACTCATTTCCAACCATCATTAAAATGATGCACCTTATAAATTTTTTTCGACAGTTCCACATTCTGTCAATTTTTCTGAACCTGCCAATAACTTTGGAGGTATTCTATGATCAAAAGAGCCATTGAATTTTGACTTTCTCAACTGAAATATGTGAGATTAATCTATAAATAATTGATGAAACAAGAAGAAATATTTTTTTACTATAAGTTAGTCATTTGGTATTAGAATCATAGTTAAAAAAAGAACAAGCCAAACCCATGTATGTGTCCCAACCAGATAAGTTCTTTATTCTAGGGATGTCACTAAAGTTCCACATTAGAGAAATGCACATTTTTAAAATTGTTCTAGAAGATGAATTATATGTCTGAACACTGTTCCTTGATAACTCTTGTAATTCCTCAGTTAAATAATGAAAGTATACATCAACATCGTTTGACGACATTTTTTTCTAGGAACAATCATTGAAATAGTAAAATATGTTTATTTCATACACATCTATGGAGGCATATTTTATAGGATCAAAACAACTGGCCAAATTCAATAACTAGAGCCTAAATTCCAAAATGGGTTTAATCCATCAACATCCAATCCCAATCACACATATCTTGGATCCAATGAGAAATTTGTACATAATAAATAAAATATCTTCCATGATTTTGAATCTCTTGGATATTTCATTAACCTATAAGTGTTATTATCTATAGAATGTCACCGCATGTGCTCTATAGTTTTCAATGACATGAATAATCATTAAAATTAAGGCTTTAAAGGAAAGTAATGAAAAAAATTTGTTGGTGTGTTATTTTTATTCATTTTCTTAGTATTATATTGATTCAAAAGTCCAAAATTACCCATTTAATTATATATAGACGAATAATATTTTTTCCATCCTATCTCCTTGAATTCTCTCCCAAATAAAGAATAAAATCATTGCAATAAACTTTTATTTTTGTATAATTCAGACCAATCATGTTAACATCTTTTTTCATATGATAAAAAAGACGTATGGATCATAGCTTCTAAAAAATCACAGAATAATTCCAATATCATGGACATCACCTTATTTTAAATTTTTAATATTCATTTGATATGATTCAACATTATTAGAAAATAATGTTATGAATATTTCAAACATCCACCATATAGCTCTTGATTTTCATCATCAAATACATCATGAGAAATATTTTTATTCTCTGTGAAGTTCTCTCTTACATTAGTCTCTAAAAATTCAATAGTTGGATCAAATGATATGTTGTAATATTGATATGGTTTTCCTGTAGTCCTAAAAAAATCACTTGTTAAGTTACTATTTTAACACCTTAAATGGGTAGTTCTGATATGTTTGGATGTTAATGATGTTGTCTCGAAATATTGAAAGAACCATTTATAAGGTTTTACATTTCATTTTCCATTTTTGATGAAGTTGGGGAATCATTCCATAGATGGACATTAGTGCTCAAATATTCTGTAATGTTCTATTCTCCATGAAAAATCCAACAAAAATATTTAGTGGAGAATTTATTCAATATCCAGTGTTCACAAACATCATATATCTTCAACCATATTGTAAATATAAATTTAGTACATGGAAATATTATTACCCCATCAAGGGATCGATTGGAAATTGAAAAATACAAAAAAACTCCTCTAAACCCTTATCATACTGGGGTGTGTTCCTCGATAATGTGATCTAGATTTTATCCACATATATCAAAATGTGACTACACTTTAAAAAAAAATTAAAACATATAGGTATTAAAAAGTATGAAAAGTGGTAAATGGAAGGGAAAAAACAAATCCCAAGTAGTTATAAAGAGAGTAATATAATTACTAAAAAAGGAAATCAATCATGGATAGTATTTTAGAAAATAGAAGAAAGAGAAAATTAATACAATATTTAACATCCCAAATGAAAAAAATAACATGAATCACAATATCTAAACGATGAATTAATTATAAATAGTAAAACTATATTAAAAAATAAATATAAATATCCCAAGTTCATAAAAATAAAATGGTTCATACTAGATAAAATACATTCAGCACAATTGAAAATTATGATATAGAATTGCATTTGGCCTAAATCATAGTGTATATTTAATCAATTATCAGTCTTTAACAACCAATAAAGTCTAAACCACATGACCAGTTCAATATAGTATGTGTACGTAAACTAAAACATCAAGATTACCCTTATACTTTGAGAACCGAGTGACGTATATAAGTATGAAACTACACAATTGATCCTATAAGAAAGCTCCTCTACCTAGACATCCAAAATAAAAATCATTTTGGATTCTCATAACCTTATTCCAAACCCAATAATTGGTTGGAGTTATTAGGAGTAAGAATAATTGAGGGAGGGGGATACAAAATAAGGTTTAAAAAATACGAATAAGGGAGGGATTACCACTATGGGAGATGGGGGAGAAGGGGGATAAGGGGGTTGGTTGGGATAACTCATGGGAGATGGATAGGGAAATAGATCAGTGATCTCAGGGGAGGCTATAGCTCTGGTGAGGGCTCGAGCGAGGGAGAAAGCTCTGGGAAAGTAAGGGATTAGGTGAGGCTGATTGCTTGTGCTCAGGTGGGGTTGGGGATGATGGCTCAAGGGTGACTGTAGCACTGATAAAGTCTAGGGGGCTCGAGCTTAGAGTGCTCAGTATATTATGAATCACCAACGAGGGGGGAACCATAGTGGTGTCGAGGGATCATTGTTGGGGGGAGGGGGATTGGGGGGATAGTGGTGGGGATCAGGGGAGAAGGTTGGGAGTAAAGGGATAAGGGTGGGGATCTAGGGAGAAGATTTCTTAACAATGATCTAATATTGAGTAGATATTTTATAAAATCATTGTTAAATCATTTAATTTTTTTAGTGGTGGTTTAAACTTCTTCAGATCACATGTCAAGCATTACAATCAACTATTTCTTAGAAGAAATGCATCATTGTTAATTAACAATGGATTAGAGGCCCAACTATTGGATCAAGATCATCAGAACACTATCTAAGTGTACAAAATAATTATCAGTTGGTATCACCCTTCATTTGATATGGTTAACCCAGTAGAATTATATCTTTTTCTAATGAGTTGACATAATAATGACAAGAAATAGCATAACTGAAAATTATATGATTCATGTGCGGCCTTACTTATAACCCACACTGTTGCATCAAATATATTGGTTGACTAGAAGGTGATCAATGTTCAGGAAAAAGGATGTGTCGACTGCTGCACCTACACTAGTCTCCTTATTCTAGTAACTGAAATCAAGAACAATTTAACATTTCATCCCAATATTCCCAAACCAATCCTATCATGACTGCTAACAAAAAACTCTATCTATTGGAAAAACATGTTTTGATACCACTTTGACATGAACCGATCCATTTTGGGGGAAACTAGGCCAACAATAAGCAATGTGTGCCACCATAAAACCACCTCCAATAGTCCAGGAGATAATAACTAGCATTGAGTAGGAATATCTCACAATACAGGGGGTTTTGGATAAATAAATATGAAACAAATACATATCTATAATTCATAACAAAAACCAACATTATATATACGAACATTGAATGATGGATCTAAAAACCAAAAATGGAAACCTACCTAAGTATCCAAGATATAGAGGTCATCACAGCATGATGGATCTAAAAATGAATGTCATATGCTATCATTATCTCCCAATAACACCATGCTTTTACAAAATTTCATTTAATAAGCTCACCAACCACAAACTTCAAAAAAGACACACCAACTCCAAATCTAGTAGACTATCTCCATCCTCAGACCTAGTCTACTACAGGAGTGATTCTGTACATACTCATTTGGATGCCCCAAACCACACTGAATACCCAAACCAAATCATTAGATCAAAAGCCCTGGTATGAGAGAGTAATGAGAAGGATAGAAAGAAAGGGTTGAGATATGTTCAACCACTATAAGGATCTTGGAAATAATGATATCCCACTCATATCACTTATAACCAATGATAATTAATATCCCATGAGAAACTAAGGGTTAAACTATAATAAGAAATTATATAAAGTTTGAAGATAATATAAGGTCATATAGAACTTCTTGAAGGAAACACATGGGTACTTGAGGAATCACAAGTCTCTATGTATTCATACTACACCAACTTTATTCAATAAAACCACTAGAAACTATGAAAATGGCCTCACTCTATTATGGATTAAACACATCTCCATAGAGGGTACCACATCGTATCATTTGCAATCACAGGTACCGTTCCACTATGATATAAATTCATGGGGACCCACCCTGACTAAGAATAGATGTTAGTTAAGAGGGTAATAATATCTACTATTAAAACCACTCAGTTATGATATAAATGGGAGAACCCAATAATTAAGGAGTCCCATTCTACTAGCCCATCTAAAAAAGAAATCATCAGGTATCTCTAAGGACCTTAACTATCCAAACAAGGCATCCCAACATTACGTCATTAGAAGAGTTTTGGGGAACCATGCATTACTAAGGAAATAGGCATTCATCAAGGGAGTAATGACCCCATGGATAGAGTGTATCCACCCCAAGCTTGTGGGGGAGTTCCCTGCCATATTTGTAGTGTGTGGGAGACCCACATGTAGTCATCACTGAGGGAATACCAACCCCAGTTCGATCTGGCATACCCACACCCTGAGTATATGGGGGAGTTCCAAGCTCTATATGAAATAAAATGTGGTACTTACACCCTATCACAACATGCCGCAAGGAGAGTACCAACACCAAGAATTATCTAATTTCCATGATTGATTCCTAATATCTTACCTACATAGATAAAGCCAAAACATATCTTAATAGAAATGGATGGATGAATGGACTCAATGGTTACAATCAATGTGGAAAAATAATCATGATAGTCTATTTCTTGAACACAAACATGTGGATGAAAAACATACATTTCATCATATCAAAAATGTGATACATAACTTAATGGGGCCAAAAGATTATTCCATGAGTCACATTTAGATATTTAACATTGATCTTGAATCTTTTATCTCATAATCTTGTTTGAGATAATGTAGATGGTTCTTCGATTTGACATCTCTATAAATAGTTACACCTGATACAATGTTTTAATATAAAAAACAACGACAAAAACAAAAAGAACAACAAAAAAACAACAACAACAAGAATAATAATAATAATAATATTATTATTATTAACATAAAATCTAAATTTTATAAAAGTGATACAGTAGAAGGGAACATGTGGCATGCCCATGTCCACCCCCTCTCTCAAATCAAACCTTGTATTCCTTTTAATTATTTATAATATATATATATATAAATCATCATAATAAATGTATGGGGATAACATCATGGGAAACCTATAAATTCCACCCCACTCCCTGATATATTCATTTTAGTCATAGAGTCCACACATGGACGATTTTATTTTTTAAGATACTTTTATATGTTCTTTAATTTTTATCGCATGATTGGTATGATGGTGGGAGGTACCCAATCCTCTACCTCCACTTCTTACAATGTGGCATGGTCATTCCCTAAAACCCCGTTGACCACTATAAAGGATTGGATATCCTTAGATGATGCTGAGATCATTCCAAGCCCTTTCACCACGGCTCCCAAATGTGTCACCTATCCTTGAACCAAACAACCCACTTTCTGGATCATCCGCTATGTGCCATGCCGCACCCCATCGCACACCACCCTATCGTCCATGGTGTTAAGAAATATATAGTCAGATCAATAAGATAGATATACCCATGATGGGTGAATTTAATTCACTATCCAAAAGGGTTTGATTCATTCCCATTTTGATGGTGTAGGGTTCTCAGTAGAAGTTACCCATATGAATTTCATGAAGATTTTAGGAAAAATCAAACACCAATTTTTTATTTCCCCACAACATAGATGTTTAGAAAATATTGAGAATTTATTTGACTAAATAATAATAAAACAATAAGTGATCTCAACACCGCTTATTTATGAATTGAAATTTGTGTGAATCGAACCGGTTTTATCCCACCATTTAGGTCAAATAACATCGTGGTTTGACTGAAATGAGACAACTCTTGATGAGGGAACCTCATTAAAATTAAAAAAGGAAATCCAATAGTTACAACTAATCACTTTATAAGTCATTTTCAAAAAAAAAATATATTTTTTGATTTGTTATATATATATATACATTTTAATAAATATATATATTTTTATAAAATCATCAATAGAATTTAGTAAAATATATATTTTTTAATTGAAAAAAAATTCCAAAATATCCTTTTATATGGGATGATCTGTGAGATTCAACCCACATTTTCCAATGTGGGATCCCACATTTCTTTTATCCAACTCATCAATCTGAGAATTTTTTTAGAATAATAAAAACACATTATTAATTTTAATAAATATTTTTGAATAAACTTAGAACAATTCACCACTTTTAGTCATAAATATTAAATCTCCAGACCATGAGTGAATTATTATACATAATAAAGGTATCTTTCGATTTAAAACTTTCCTTAGTATCAATATCTCAATTTATTATCATATTTATAGGTTGTAGAAACACTAAACTTGTTAATATTTAAGATAAACCGTAGATATCATTCCAAAAATTAAATTTCAATACAAAGTATAATTTTGTATCACTTTTATGGTCATGTGCTTATATACTTTTCATGAACCCTTAGAGGTGTAAACCCATTAAATCCTATAAAAAGTGGAACCACTTATAAGTTCTCATAGAAAAAATATTACAGTGTGCTTCCACTATTAGATAACATAACTCATTGAGTCTTAATATTTTGTGAAGAGTTTATAACTCAAACTGTATTCATAACAGATGATAATGAAACCAAGTAGTTGGGGTTATAATTTTCATTGTCAAAAATCATATTTTTAACATTTTGTTACCTGTTAAACCCTTTTATTGGAATATACCAAAAGAAAGTCTTGAGTTTCCATAATTGAAATGATTTATTCTATGGGATTTAAACACATATCTTTATTAGTTTCACAAATTATCTCTCTCACATGAGACATTGTAAATAGATCTACAAGGTTTTTACATGATCTCACACATAATATTGTTATGGTTCCATCTTGTAACCATTGTCTCACATAATCATGTATCAGACATATATGTCTAGAACTTCCACTATACGTGCTAATATATGCCTTTGAGAGTTTTTATTCACTATCACAAATGATTGATATATGAGGCATCAGACTAGGACACAATCTAACATCCCGTAATAGCTTCCTATCCATTCAAATTCCTTTCCACATGCCTCTAGGGAGATAAACTCCAACTCTATAGTTGAATGTGACATACAGGTTTGTTTCTTGGTCACCCAAGAAAATACACAACCTCTAAGAGTAAAAAACCATCCATATGTGGATAGATTTTCCCCAATAATGGTAATCCATCTTGCATTAGTGTATCCTTAAAATATATCCAGATAATCATTAGAGTATGAACTTAAATATTTGGCCTTTATTATATATCCAATGATTCTTGTTATAGATATCCAATGATCCACACTAGGATTACTAGTATATATACTCATTTTACATACTGAAAAAAGAATATTAGGTCTAGTAAAATGAATTTCATACATTAAAGAACCAATTTCAATAGCATACTAACGTTTTACTACAAATCTACCAGTATTTATAAAAATTTTAACATTAGAATAAAATAGAGTATTGGAATCCTTATAACCAATATTATTAAATTTATTTAACATTTTTTATATTTAATGAGACTGACTTAAATAATAACCCCACTATGTTTTATAACATTAATACCTAGAATAGTATCAACTATTCCAAGATACTTCATTTTAAACATAAAAGATAAGTAATTATTTATCTCAATTTCACCAATAATATTAGTTACAAAAATTAACATATCATCCACATATATACAAAAAATATCTTCATATTATTTTTTAAACTTTGAGTAAACACATTTATTTTCTTTGTTATGAGTAAATAAACTAGAAAAAATAATAGAATCAAATTTCTCATGCCATTAGTTCAGATATTTTTTAAGTACATAAATAGATTTAATTAGTTTACATAATTTTTTTTCATTACCTTTTAAAACAAACCCGTTGCATTTTTCCATGTAAATATATTCATTTAAGTATTCATTTAAAAAATACGTTTTCACATCCATATAATGGAAATAAAAATGATTAATTGAAGATAAAGAAAATAATATCCTTATTAAAGTAATTTGAGCTATAAGAGAAAAAGAATAAAATTAATCAATCCCTTATGTCTGAAATCTTTGTCAAGAAATATAGATTTAAAATCATGAATGTTACCATTGGAATCATTATTCCTTCTGAAAACCCATTTAAAACCAATTGTTTTTTATTATTTTGGTAAACCTATAATTACCCAAGTATTATTTCCTATTATGGAATCCATTACATCATTAATTTATTATTTCCAGAATTAAAAATATCCAGAATTCATAGCCTCTTAATAAGCCATTGAGTCATCTTCTATAGTAAATAACATAATATAATTATTTAGAAGATGATCATTTTTATCTCCTTAAATAAGAAGAATTGTGAAATTAAGAAAAATATAATCTTGATGTAGATTATTCTCCTTCCTACTTGTTGTTCTATATTTAGGATCAACTCAAGAATCATCATTATTCTATACTATTTTATTTTAACTAGATGTAGTACATGCGATTGAGGTATGAGGAAAAACTTCTTCCAAATTGTCTTTATAAAAATTATTTTCAAAAAAATCTAGATACATTGAATAAATAGTTATATTAGATCCAAAATCTATAATTAAATAGGATTTTAAATTTTCTACATTTCAAAAAAGAAAACAACTTCAGTTTCTCTTGTAAAAGTTTAAGATATTTTAGGATTAATAACCCTATAATAATATAAACACCCCACACCTTAAAATATGAAAGATTATGTCTTCCAACTCTCCAAATTTCATAAGGGGATAAGTTAGTTTTCATAGTGGAAATCCTATTATGAATATGTAATGCATACAATAAAGATTCGCCATATAATTTCAATGGTAACTTAGATTTGTTAGTCATATATAATTACACATTTCTAAAAAAGTCATATTTTTTATTTTCCAATAATTCGTTTTTATGAGGTGTATAATGATCATCACTTTGATGAATTATACCATTTTCTTCCCAAATCCCATTAAACTTATTCATCAATGATTCAAGACCTCTATTTGAGTGTTATACATTAATATTTTTGTTTAATTAGTTTTCAGCTTCTGCTTTATACTTATTAATCATATTAAAGGATTCCTCTGTTTTAAGAAGTTATATATGTAAATATATACTGCAGTCATCAAAAAATTTAATAAAATATATTTTTTTCTTCCATCACTTATTAATCCATTTAATTCATAAATATTGGAATGTACTAATTATAATATATCAATATTTCTTTCAAATCCATGAAATTCCTTATTTCTTATTTTAGATTATATAAATGTCTTGTATTTATTAAATTCATTTTCCAAGTTAATTAAGTTTAAATTATTCATTACTTTTAATGAATAATAATTAACATGTGATAAATTATCATCCTAAAAACTAGAGGACTCAATCAAGTATGTAGAATATTCAATAATATGATTAATATATTTTTGATACATGCCATCATTTGAGTAAACTTTCCCCATAATCATGCATCTTTTTGACAAGATAACCTTTTCAAATTCAAATGAAACCTAAAAAACCCTTCTTACATAGAATATTGATAGAAACTGAATTATTTTGAATTTAGGGTACATAAAAAACATAAAGAAGAGTCATCTTCTTCACAAAATTAATATCTATCTTTAACCTTCGTTGTATATTATAATTGATGCATGAATTATTTCCAAGGTGTACTTCCTTTGCGATAGTATAATCTTCAAATGTTTTGTTCATTGAACAGTCCTTTCACACATGAACCATTGCTCGAGAATCAATCCATCATCCCATCTTCATCAAAGTTGTATTGACTTCGGATATCATTGCATCTAGATTCTATTCAGTCAACATATTTTAAGTGGGCTTATCAATTTTCTTTTGAATGTGACATTCCCTTTAAAAATTTCCAGGATTTTCCATAGACAAAGCATTATCATTTCTTGTTGGTACAATTTCCTTTCTTCTTGATTTTTTGACTTTTCTTTTTGACATGTACGGAATGTTTTAGTTGTGTATTTAAATCAATGACGTTTAACTTGGTATCAAATTGTGAAGCCATACCCACATCACTAAACATGTATTCTATTTCAATTAAAAAATATTTTATAATTGATACAAGAAAATATCATCATTATTTTTAATAACTGATTTACCAAAATATTTTCACATAGGTGGAAATTTAGAAATAAGTCCACCAAATAATTTTTTTTGGTATACTAATATGAAGGGAAAGAAGTTTACTTTCTATAACTTGAATCTCAAAAACTTTCTTCAACACTAGATTGTTATCAACCATCTTGTAGTTTATATACATTGAAATAAAAAATTTATTGGTTCCTTCTTCCCAAACATTTAACCTGAACATGAGTGCATCCCATATTTCTTGAGCAGTCTTCATTTGGTGGAAATAGTAAAAAAAAGATTTGATAAGGTGTTATGAATATACCCTCAACACAAAAATTATTCTTCATCACATTTCTTATTTATATCTCGAATGCGATCAACTTGAGTCATGTCCTAGGGTTTTCTTTTGGGATTTGAAATAGACTCCTTAGGAATGGGTGGAATATTCATTTCCAGAATGTAAAAAATATTCCACACTGTACGAAGATACTTCATCTCATATTTCCAACCTGAGAATTTGTTTCCATCAAAATAGAAATGTCTGACCATGTCTCATTCCATAATTTTGAGGGATTCAGAATCCACCCTTTAGGTTCTTCTTTGGTTCTCAAGCCCTTTTGATTATTAGAAAATATGTAGGTAGATGAAGAAGATAGATAGAACCTTGATGCCTGAATTTAATTAAATATAAAAATGGGATTGATCCACCCCCATTTTTATGGTGTAGGGTTCACAGTGGATATTTCCCTTGGGGATGTCACCACAATTTGGGAAAAATCAAACACCAATTTTTGATTTTTACACAACACTAATGTTGGTAAAATAGAGATAATTTATTAAGTTGAATAATAATTAACTTATAAAAGATCTCTACACCACTTATTGATAAATCGAAATTACTGTGAATTGCATCGGTTTAATCACACTATTTTGGTCAAAAATACTAGGGTTTGATTTAAATGTGAAATCTCATGATGAGGGGCACCTGTTGGGATTTCAAAAAAAATGAAATCCAACAGTTATAACTAATCACGTTATTAGTCCTTTTAATAAAATATATTATTGTATTTTATTTTTATTTTTTGTTTTGTTTTGTTATATATATATATAACAAAAACATTTAGTAAATACATATATTTAAAAACACTTTAATAGAATTTAGGAAAATATATATCTCATTGAAAAACCAATTCCCAAGGCTCCTATTATTGGGGATGAGATATGGGATTCTACCCACATGTCACAATGTGGAAATCCCCCTTTTTTAGTCCACCTCATCAATCCTAGAAAAATATGTTCTCACTAGTCAAAAAACCATATTAATTTTTATAAATATTTTTTTAATAAAATTATAACATGTGCCTCGCCACAGCCATGCATCCATGTTCAGACTTGGTTATAATTGAACCCACACCCACCACTAGTGCGAGATAACCCTCTATAAATTCTTCTTTACCAGGATTGATAGAAAAATATTTGAAGAATGTGTGGATTTCAAATAATTCAATAACCATGAGAGAAACATCAAAATCATACACACACACAAGTAAATTTTTTATTTTTATTTTTTTATTATTTATATACACACACACACAAAAGTAAACATAAATATTATTATTATCATAAATAAGTATCTATTTTATAATAAATTAATAATAATAACAATATTATTAATAATTATATATTATATATTACAAATTTAATTAATATTTATATTTAATTATATTATTATCAACTTTATTAGGGTAATTAATAATTATATTATATTCAAAAATATTCATATTTATCATTATAATTACTTAATATATTAAATAAAATAATTAATATTTATTGATTATGTAATTAATAAAAATCAATAATAATAAAATAATTTATAATAATAACATATTTAATAATATAATAATTAATAATTATTATGATAATAAATTATTTAAAGAGTAAATAATTTGTTTTGAAACAAAAATTTTTGTTTATTTTAAATTAGTTTATGATTATTATATTTATGATTTTTTAGTTTGAATTATTTTTTATATGTTTATTTAGTGTGTCAAATTTCATTTATATTTTATTTATATTTTATACATTATATGCTTTCAAAGGCACCAACATGAAACAAAATATCATTTCAAGTAGCTGTCTTTGAAGGTCTATAGGTAATAATGTAGAAGTATAATCTGAATTAAATTTGAGAAATTGACTACATATATAATTTTTTTTAAATAAATATAATTTTGTTAAAAAAATTAATGAACAATAATTTTAATGACACAAAATATTGCTGTTTCATAAAATAACATTTGTATTTATAAATTTTCCTCACATTCCATTTATTTTAAATTATATATTTATGTGTTTAGTCAATGTTCTAAATTTCATTTATATTTTAGTTATAATATATTTTACATAAAAATATTTATTAATGTGTAAATATTATGTTTTTAATAAATAATGTTTGTTTTATAAAAATAAACTCTGATTTATTATACAGATGGAATTATTTTTTACATTAAACTATTTTTCTATATTTAGGATATGTTTTATGTTTTATTTAGACTGTATTTATATTTTATATTTTATAAGATTTTAAATTTTCCTAATTGAAATGAAATATGTTTTTTTATGTTTCATGTAATCGCCTTTCAAATCATATAAAATTTAAACTATAAGAACGATGAAAATAAAATTTATAACATGAGTTAGATATATAAAAAATAGTTGAAAATAAAACGAATTTCATAAATATTATATAAAAATAGTAATATTGTTGAATGAAAAAACTATTGTTTCAAATATTTTCTCTTAATAGAAAAGATATAAAACAATGAGTACAATCAATGCCTCTTATAAGGTCCCTTACTATAATTTGGTGTGTGAATGAGATGACCATATTAATATTGAAGAACTCTATGTTGGGGTGGACTATGATGAGATACAATGGGTTCTTCCCAAGGTGCAGGAACCTCAAATGACTGTTTCTTTATCTATGAATCATCTAGAGGAGGTGACACCAAGATGTTGAGATGTGCACCTGATCCTTCTCCAACAATGTAAGTATAAGGACCAATCATATAGTGGGGGAGTAATAAGGTCTACAAAGTCTCATTCAAAAAAGATGGAGACATGTGAAATGGATTCTCATATTAGTTCAAATTAGCTATACTAAAAAAAACTATGGATATGTTGTCAATAGAAATGGATATCATTCCTAATGAGGCACATAAAAAATAGGCCGAGTCTCACTTATAGGATTTTTAGCGTCTTCCTGTGGAATAAGTGAGGCCTCACAGGCGACCCGGGGTGGTATACATCATCATCATCTTGACTCATCAAGATCAACAGCTTCTCCGGAACCTCCTCTCCCTAGGCTGGACCATTATCTCTTTAAGGTGGACGATTAATGAAAATTTCATACAAAACATGATACGATAACATCAGGACTCACTCTACAACATAGTATGCTTCTTGACTAAATAAAATATCCTCCTCTAGATCAGACATTTGGATAATACATTTTAGTCGAGTATGTTGTAGAGATATTCAACTTGAATTTAAAAGGGTACAAAAAAAACTATTGTAATGTTATTAACATAAAAAATCATGAATCCCTTTGTCATATGGTGCGAGATTATATATATAATTTAGTCTATACCATGGATCATACTCGAGCTATTATGATAGATAGACTCAAATTATGAACATGCCCTCCATATGAAACAATTCACATCTATCCTAGATGTTGGGATACTATGCATGCTTTCATCATCAGTCGACATCCTATCTCCTGGGAAACTTTCGGGAATTATGTGTTGTTGGATGTCTTGGTAGAAATGGAATTTTTTGATCAAATACAAACCACTACATGAATCAATAAAGTTGGAACCACTCAATAATAAGAAAGAGTTTGATAGGCACTACAACCATTAAATCATCAAACACAATAGTTCATTTTGCATGAAGTTGGTGTAATATATCCTACTAAAGTACCCATAAAATCTAAAATGACAAGAGAAAATTTTAAAAATATTTTGTTACTAATTTCCAAGAATGATAATATAACATAATTTATTATTATAAATAAGAATATATATACATACATCAGTGGTAATTAGATTGTCCAATAAGAGATGGTATTCAACCAAATTGTGTCTCTGTGTCCTGATAAGCTTTTGTACCAGATAACACCTATAATTTACAACATAGAGAGTGATATATAATAATATATTAAGTATAATAGCTTATATTATAATAAGAAAACAATAAATATGAGTGATCATTACGATATCCACACAGATCACTACACAAAATATCATAGAATTTTTGTAAAGGAAATGTCTAGAATGAGAAAAACACAGTGAGAACCCTGAGGAAATGTCTAAGGATAAGTCTAAGAATAAGGAAAAGTATAATAAAATTTCCTAGAATTTTCATAAATGAATGATTTAATGGTTTCCTAGAATTACATCCTATTCTAGATACTAGAAGTGGCTGTGGTGCTGGTACATAAGTATGTAGGGGTATCAACCCCAAAAACATTGTATTGAGGTGGAATCGATCAAGAACTGGTGTACAACATGGGCCTTGTTGCACACCTGGTTTGACACTCTTGGGAAGATATTATTTTTAAATTTAGAAAATCTTCATGAACTGTCATGAATGATTTAAATGGATGTTTTCTATGAATAAACTATGATAAACCTTGAGTTTTATAGATTAAATAGGACGACAATTTAGACATCCTAGAAGTGTTTTTCCATGATTTAGAGGTTCCCTGATATGAATATTGTTTTTAAACTCTATTTTTTGGTTTTAGTCCCAAGCTAGAACCCAAATTAACTTTGTTAATCGTTATTGTGATGAAAAATGTAACGACTATCCTCTTGAAAAGCCGAATTCTATAGGGGTTGGATTGAAACATATCATTGTTATGCTCACCAAAATTTCCCAAAATATGAATCATGATGGATTTATAAATGATAAAAGGAAGGAATAAAATTATGTTGAGTCCTTCATGTAGAAACATGCACTTTCCTTTAGCCGGTCTTCTAATCAACTTGTTAATGAACAATGGATAAATACCACTAAAATGATATTATCCATTATCTAGTGTTTGGAAGAAGATAAATTCATTCTAGATATTTATTGGTTATAAGGCGAAGTGGACCATTAGTGTACTATAATAAAGAACACGAGGAAGCATGATGAAATTGAATCCATGGATTGGGATGATCTGAAGAACTTATTTTTTAATAAGAATTTTCCTTTTATTCTTCGTATAATGATGTATAAATAGTTCTATGATTTTAATCAAAGGTACGATGAATCTATTAGTACCTATATGGTTAATTTTACAGGTCTTATAAGGTAGGATTATCATGTTATCATACAACTAAGATGTAAAGTTGATAGGTTCTTTAGTGGGTTAAGGCCATGTCTCAAAATGTCGTTGTCCATAAGAAACTTTAGTTACTATGATGATATTGTGCCTTATGAAATCAAGTTTGAAATGGAGGTTAGCATTGTATATCATTTTCATGGTTTTTAAAATAAATGGAAGATGGATTTCAATGGAAAATCTAAAAACCATGAAGAGAAGAATATGAAATTCCCTTTATTCTCTAAGTGTGGGAAAAAGCATAGAAAAGATTATCTTATGGGGTGTAATAAATTTTTTATGTGTGGAAGGGATGTTCATCAGGAATATTATTTCTAAAGTGATGAGAATGAGTTAGCGAATAATGTGAATGGAGGGAAAGTTACACAGAATGGACCTACCCCGCTTCTGTGAAACAAGTGTAAAGAGAATGGGAATTATGCTAACCAGTGACCAAAGAATAATGTTAATGATGTTGATCAGTGAAAAAACCTCTTAGGAAGGGGACAAGGATAAGTATCATTCAATCATTGATTTTGATGAGGGGTGAAATAACAATGTTGTGAAAGATACACTTACCAACAACTCTATAATTGCTAATGTCTTATTTGATTCTAGATATATCCACTCCTTCATATCTAAATAATTTTTCACGTGTATTAAGATTCCATAAAAATTATTATATGGGGAATTAGAATTAAAAAAATACTATGGTAAAATGATTACATCTAATGTATATGATTCTTATCTAATTGAAATTTGTTGGAATGTTCTTCCTTCAAATATCGTCATTCTTCCTCTAGTTGAATTTTATGTCATCTTAGGCATGGATTGTCTTCCTCTACAAAAATACCACATCAATTATTGAGTAATGGAATTTATATTTGATATTTCAAAAAATATATATGATAATATATCAATGTGATGATAAACATGAAATTACTATGGAGATTACATCTAGTGTATGGGTATTAATTTCAATTTAGAAGGAATTTTTATCTTAAATGGTTGGGGATAAAATGGACATCAATGATATTCCTATTGTTCGGGAATTTAGATATGTTTTTTCAATAGGATTTTCCTAGCCTTCCACCAAAACATGATGTTAATTTCTTGACAAAACTCATACATGGTTCCATACCAATTTCAAATAATCCCTATAGAATGGCTCTAATTGAGTTGGAATTGAAGAAGAAACTCTAAGAAAACATTAATATGAGATTAATTTGGAAAATTTGGTAACCTTGTGGTGAACCTATCTATTTTTTGAAAAATAATTATGGATCAATGCATCTATGCATTGATAATCAATATTTTGAACAAGATCATGATTATGAACAAGCTTCCTCTTCCCTGTATTGATGACTTGTTTGATAAAATGTTCTAAGATCAATAATTTTACAAGATTTAACATGGTTTAAGATTTCATCAACTGAGGGTCAAAAAGGATGATATACCCAAGAATACATTTGGTATAGTGTATGGAGATTATGAATATATAATGATTCCTTTTGGCCCTATTACTTCCCCTACTATCTTTATGGATTTGATGAATAGAGTCTTTTGAGATTACCTCTATTAGTTTGTGGTAGTCTTTATAGATGATATTTTTATCTATTCAAAAAGAAAGGAATAACATGAATACCACATGAGAGTTTTACTAATGAACCCTAGGAAGGTGAAACTGTATGAAAAATTTACAATGTCCAAATTTTAAGAGCAAAAGGTTTCATTTTTGGGTCATATAATCTCAAGATATGGTGTATTAGTAGATAAAAAAAGATAAAGGCTATTTAATGCGGACCTAGACTAACCATGGTGATTGCGATCCATAGATTTCAAGGCTTAGGAAGATATTATAGATGTTTTGTAGAGATTGTTTTATAACTATCTACTCATATGACCAAGTTAACTCTAAAGGGTCCAAAATTCCTCTAGATAGATTAATGCGAGGAAAAGTTTAATAAAATAAAGAGAAGTTTGGACAACACACATGTTATTACATTAACCTATAGTGGAGAAGGGTTTTTAATCAATAGTGATGTAGCAATGAAGGTATTTGGATGTATTATTGTACAGAATAACATGGTTATCACTTTTTTATCAAGCTAGTTGAATTTCCATGAGAAAAGTTACCTAACTCCTGATTTGGAGATAGAAGTAGTATTTTTTTAATTAAAGATATGGAGGCATCATCTTTATGGAGAAAAGTGTGACATATATTCCCATCATAAATGTTTTAAATATATATTCATACAGAAGGAGTTGAACATGTTCTAGAAAAGATGGTTAGAGCTGATAAAAGGTTATGAATGCTCAATACATTACAACCCTAGGAAAGCAAACAAGGTGGTTGGTGCTTTGAGTTGAAAGGATCATGCTAGCTTATCAATGTTGAGGATCGTAAAATATATAATATTTTTTAATTTTCATAGGATAAACCCAAAAATATTGAAGGAAGGGAAAAATATTATCTTGATCAATATAATTCTCAACCATATATCTAAGTGAATATTAAATAAGTATAGAAGGAAGATGTTGAACTGAAAAAGAATTTTAGAAATTTTCCTGAGTTTAACCTTGATCAGGATGGAATGATAATGTTTAGGAATAATATATGTGTTCCATCCATACTGGATTTGATGAAGGAACTATTATAGGAATCTCATAGTTCTTCATTCCCTATTCATCATGTAAGTATGAATATGTGTAGATTGTTGAAGTAATACTTATGGTGGGATGACATGAAAATATATATCGTAGTGCTTGTATTTGGTTCTTGGTATGCCAATATGTTAACATAGAAAGAAAAATTTCAATGGTGATGTTGCATCCATTACCCATACTAGAATGGAAATGGGAGAACATCACTATGGATTTTGTCGTTGGACTCCCAAAAACCTGTAACATTCACAATGCTATATGGGTGGTATTCCATTGCCTTACCAGGTCATCATACAACATAGATATTACAGAATACTTATCTCCAGAGAATAATTATAGGATATACATTAAATAAGTGTTAAAGATTCATGGGGTACCACATTCATTGTATCTGGATGGGATCTGAGCGTTACCTCATAGTTCTCAAGAAGTATTTTCCATAAAACATGATAATAAATTTAGTTTCAACAATACTTATCATCATTAGATAAAAGGATAGTATGAAAGAACAATTCAAACTCTATATGATATGTTGAGATATTATTATTTTTATTTGAAAGGTGTTTGGGATCAAAAACTTCCTCTAGATGAGTTTTATTACAATAATATCTTTCACTCACGATTTCTTATGGCTCCTTAGGAAGCCCTATATGGGAATAAATTTAGACCTCCAATGTGTTGGGATGAAGCTGGAGAATGAAAGCTATTAGGACCCTAGATCATTGAGTATATAGTTTAAAAGGTTAGAACCATTCAAAAACTTATCAAGGAAGCTCAAAGTTAGAATAAAAGTTATGTTGAAAACCTATAGAGTGATCTAGAATAAGATGTTTGTGAGAATGTGTTTCTATGAATCTCTCCCTCGAAAATGGTTAAGAAATTCAGTAAGAAATGAAAACTAATCCCTAGGTATATTAGACCCTTGGACATTATTGTTTGTATAAGGAAAATATCCTATATCATGGAACTTCCTTCAAATCCCACTCAAATCCATGATTTGTTCCATGTATCTTTCAGGAAGAAGTATATAATTGACCCATAACATGTACTGAACTCTAAGATCATACCGCTGGTGTAGGATCGTTATTACGAGGACTAACCTATTGAAATTATGGATCATATAGAGAATGTTCTATGAAACAAGACCACTCACCTGGTTAACTTTTTAAAGAAAAATCACAAATTATTAGATGATAAAAAGGAAATTGAGTATATGATGAGGAAAAAATATCCTCATTTTCTTTGTAATTGAATGAATAATGTTTAGGGGGACATTAGTTTTAATGGGGTAGAATATAACACCCATATTTTTTATGAACTTTATTTTCAAATTAATTAACTTTGTAAATTTATTTCTTTACACTCTACACCAATATAATCTTTAATTTTTACACTACTCCATGATAAACTTGAGCTATACACAACACCGACTTGGCATGAATTACACACAACACTGAGTTTCTATAAAACAACAGGTTGTTATTAAAAGTATTTAAATGGGATATTTAAAACATAGTAATTAAAATTAACAATATTTATTGAAAAAAATAATTTTTAAATTTTATTTATAACATTTTTATATAAAAATTACACATTAATAAAGAAAATATAATTTTTTTAAAGTCTTCAAATGTTTTAAAATACTATTTTCTCAAACGAAATTCTTTTTATGTCCTCATATGAACAATACTAAAATTAATTTTAGAAAATATTAGAAATTTAATTTTATAAAATAAAATTCACCTTTTAACTATGAATTTCAAAATTATCTTATGATTTATTTTTTAGATTAAAAAAAAACGTCATTTTTGGATGGATATTGAAAAATGCGGAATTTATAATTCAAAAATGCATTTTTTTATAGTTCATATTTATTGATAAAATATATTTTAATTTGGTTTTTATATTTAATTAGATAAATTTTATATAAATTAATCCAATTTAGGTCATCAAAAAAAATTCCACATTGAAATTATATATAAAAACATTTCAAACTTTTAAAGATTTCGGCTGTAAAAAACGCGCTATAACGACAAGTCTACAAGATTGATTTTATATAAATTTCCACCAAATATGTGACTATAATTATAAAAATTAGATAAAATTTTTGGAATCATAAATATTTATAATTTCTAAAAAAATAAACTTAGTTTTTTACCAAAAAGGTTTGTTAATGTAAAAAAATTAATTAAAATGATTATGGTAAAAATTAGTTTACTTATGATTAAAATTTAATATCAGGGGAAAATGACCTAGAAACATGTCTAAAAGTAATTGGATGTAAATATTTAGACCAATTACTCTTTTCATATAGTTTTTAGAATTATTGTAGTTACATGATGTAGGGATACCACTAAATAGTGTTTAACTTTTTATATTTACAAGAATGCCACTCCTTCTCTATAATAGGGAAATCACCCCCATCTCTTCTTCACACCTACCAATCCATTTGGATCATAAAAAATCAACTGAAATATCCTCCCAACATAACACCATTCACTCTATAGAAATGTTTTTGGACTAAATCCAAGAAAGGAAGTTGTTTGGTACAAACCACAATGAGTTACCCAAAGAAGATGTAACACCCCTCCAAAAGAACCTTTCTATTATTTTCTTTCTCCACCACCTCAATTATTATTATTAAATTCTTATATAATAACCTTTGTAATCTCAAAATACTAATATTTTTTTACTGAAATGGTTATTTCTACACCTACACACCCTTCCATTAAATGGTTAACGAACTTTCCATTAGTGTGTATGGTGGACTACCGCCTCATGAAACAATGTTTTTTTGTTTCTCCTTTACCACCTCTCATGGTTGATAATTATGATGGGAATAATATTTTTATATGATATATATGATAATTATGTTTTATTTATTCTTATTTAATTAGTACGTAACACATTCATCAATTCCTTAGATTTTGTGAAAATAAGATGACTTCGTTTGTGGATGAGTGGACCATCGCCACCTCAAAGTGATGTGATCCATTCAAATTTTACATGGAATGTTATAAGGAAGGATTTAGTAAAAATATATAATAAATATGAAATAATACGGATACTATAATTATATTATAAATACATATATTTCATTTAATTTATTTCTTTCGAAATGATAATAAAATAGATACAACATTCATGCCTATATACAGCCAAAAGTCTCCATGAACGATGTATTTAATTTTCTATTTAAAATTTTATAGATTATTCTGAATATTTATATAATGAATATATGTGATATTTATATCATGTTTTAGATTGTTTAATTAATTCAATCCTAATTAATTTATGTGGATACTGAATAATAATTCAAAACATATATGATAAACAAAGCGGGTATTACCCGAAACGTAACACTAACACAGAATTGTTAATAAAGGGGTAATATAAAGACCTAATATAAACATCTATGGTATATGAATTTTTTTATGTGTTATATCTATAATAATGTTATAATTATTATACTTTATGTTTTTATGATTATGATGAGAGTCAAGACATAAGGTAAGGGTTTCCTCATCTCACTTTTATTTATATGTGATTTATGGCTTATTCACCACTAATTTCTTTTGTGTGGTGTATATAAAACCCACGAATATATTATATTAGTATTACAAATAAAATTATTTGTGTTTAAATTTAAATTTTATGATCTCTATTTCATGGGGTTTATAGTTCAAAAGTTACCAAATCGGTACAGTAATGTTGTCTCTATTTTCCTTCTTTGAGACACATTCCATGTTATGCACCTATATTCCTCTACGATGTGCATACAATACCCTTTGACATGTTATATCATGAATATCTTTATTTTCTTGGTATTTTTAGCTTTATTTAATTCCATTTTATTAAATGGGGAGTTTTATTCAAAGTTACCAATTGTTAAGAGTTTGTTGCAACAATCTCATTGATTATGAGGATTGTTTAAGATTATGCTTTCAGTGATGAAATATTATGATCCATATTTACCTAACTCTACTGAATTTTATTATCCTATGGTTAGTCATGATATATTCATGTATTTTTACCATTTTACCACTCTTTAGTACTAAATATAATTAAGAAAATGTTTTTTCGAAAACCCAACCTCATTTCTCTCTTCGGTCAAAAATCTGTATTATTCAAAAAACATGTTTTCAAGATTGTTTTCAATTTTTTTTCAAAAAATGTTTCGAAAATATTCTTTTGTTATCATTTTCATGGAAAAAGGTTTTTAGTTTTTTATCAAATCTTCCTTTAAATATTTTCAAATCTATTTTCAAAGATATAGGTTTTCAAAAATATATTATGTCTTAAAAATAAATTTTCCAATAAGAAAGAATATTATCCTTAGGAAATTATTTTAAAGGATATTTCCAAATTATTTTCCATAAAAGATGAAATATGATGGTGTTAGTTGTTCATTTTTTTGGAAATGATCCAAAGGTTCTATTTATATTCTTTATTTTAAGGGTTTATGTTTTATGGCATGATTTTTATGAAACCTGTTTTTCATTCCTGGGTTACATTATTATGAAACCTACTTCTTTTCATTGGTTATTATGGATGAAATGATTATTAAAACTATTGATTTTCCATAGGTTATGATATGATTACATGTTTATGATACCCATTTCATTCCACATGGTTTAATATGATGATTGTTTACAATATAGTGGCACACATATATATGATTTCATTTTGAGATGGGGGGACCTATATCTACCTCCAATGCATTGGGTAAATATTTATATATCATGAGATAGACATATCTAGAATGGGTAATGAACTCGTTTCAATAATTGAAATTTTCTATAGAGAAGGTCTTGGGAGTGATCCTTGACTACTGAGATGATCATGAGAGTGACCCATGACTACCAATATGTTAGGTGGAGTGAACCCATACAACTAATATGGTTATGGAAATCAATTATTGACTAATATGGAAATCATTTTATATACCTTTGGTTCTACCAGAATTCCATGTATTATTCCTATGTTATGATGTCATTAATTATTATATTGACTACCTTATGATTCATGTCTTATGAACTACAAATATTTTTTCCATGATTCATTTTTATGATCTTTGATTGATAGGGTATTATCTTATAATGTTATGAACACATTATAATATGCACATCTTCATATTATGCTCACATATCTCCCTTATTTACCCTTATTGAGCATCTTAGATCACCCCTTTTTATATTTCATTTACCCATGATATGAATATATATATGTAAGATGTTTCTATGAATATTTACAGTCATGAAGAACTTAGTGGGAGATAATGTATCTCTCTTATATACAAGAGTTTATGTTTCCATGTTTCCAAAGGCACTAAACTACTACAGTATTTGGGTGTATGTTTGTGTGTTTTAGTAAGTATTCATAAAAAATTGATGTAATATTTACTAATTTTAAGATAGGTTCATTATAGATTCCAAATTTAGAATTATGAGGTTCAAATTTGGAAATTAGGTGCCTTTTATTTTTAGTAAATATGAATAGAAACTATGTTAAAATTTATTACCTTAGTAAAGGGTAAAATTGGTTAATATGGATTAAAAAGTAGTGACAAGGCCATAAGTCTTCATACTATTTCTTATCTGATTAAGTTAATTGAAACAACAATACCTAAGGTTCTAAATTGTGTTATTTAATAGACACATGTCCATGAAAATTAGTTCTATTATTTTAATCAATGAAAGTCACACAATTTTCCATTCTTCATCATAAATATATCTTATGTGTCCACATGGGGGTAAAAGTTGTTTATAAATAAATATAAGTGTCAATTTTAAGATAATATACATATATTCATGATGTAAATTTATTTATGACTTTTTTGTCCACATTCATGAGATTATAATCTTTATAATATTTTATTTATAGAAAAGTCAAATTTGTCACATTCATGTTTTTAATAAATATTATATTTTACAATATGGGTTTACCAAGATGAAATGTTGAAATATAAATAGTCTTTAGAAAGATAAAATATTTATCTTAATCATGTTAAATTATTTATATTTTTTAGTAATTAACCAATTATCCTAAATTCATACAAAATGCCGATGCATTAATTATAAATTTAATAGTAAAAGAAAATAAATGATATTAAAAATATTAAAATTAATATAACATTAGATATTTATGGTGATAAAAAAATTCTCTAGATAACCCTGACATTTTAAGGATATAATAAAATAGTTATTTATAATTTTATATTTTTTCTTGATATTTTAAAATTTCAAAGTATTGGATATTATAAAATTTTACATTAATGATATTTTATGAGATTAATATTTTATTAAATTATTTAAAATCATAAAAATCTTCAAAAAATATAAATCCATTATGATATGGTCTACAATGTAAAAAATTGTCCATTTAGGGTCAAATTTTTTCCATTTAAGTAAATTTACAACCTTTTAATATTAAAAAATTTGTTACCATAGTTAAAATTAAAACATGTTAACTCAGTATTAATAAAAATTATAAAGTTTAAAATAAAACCAAAACTGGTCTAAAATATATTGGATGATGATATTTAAACTTATCTTATCTTATATTCAAATAAAAGGTCATTTGGGGGAATTTGGAAAGAAAATGAATTTATAATGATTTAATCTTTTCATAAATTCCCAAACCACCCCTCACCTCAATTAAGAAGGGTATCATCCTCCCTTAATTATTTAAAACAAATTGATCTTTATATCTTGATCATACCCTACTAATTTCTCTTATAAACTTCCCAAGTAAAATTTTTGAGTGATGGTATTATCAAAATAATAACCCAATCACCCTTTATATGAGTTCTAATGGAGTCATTTCAAAGAAGAGGAGGATTAAATGTGAACAAAGAAAGGAAAGAATTGAGGTAAGGGTTTATTTCAAAATTGTATCATCATATACTATTGTTTATGTTTAATTCTACATTGTAGAATAGTTATATTCCATTTACACGTTTTTTAATAATATTTTTATTTTTTTTTCACTTCTTTTAAAATCATTTTTAGCCATGTTTGACTATTTACTAATGTTTTGAAAAGAATATTTTTGTAATTTTACAAACATGGTACTTTGTTGATTTATTTTAAAAAAATATGGAAGGAATGATTTTTTAACTTATACTACATGATATTTTTTCACACAATCATGAAACCTTTATTCCATTAATATTCCTATATATGGTTACAAGGTGATTTTTAAATAAAGTATTTTCTTTTGTAATTTTATGTACATTCAAATAAATGTTTTCTAAATTAAAATATATTTTTCTCATGAATTTTTTCAAGTGATATTTCAAAATCTTATTCCATATAAGAAAAAATTATTTTATGTTACATATTTTTTATTGGGGATATAATTCAAGGATACCATCCTTATTCTTTATATGGTTGTTTTAAGTTTAATATGCCATGATGTTTATGAATCCAGTTACATTTCCAACAGTTATGAAATAATGAAATGTTTATGAAACCCATTTATTTCCATGGGTTTTGATATGATAATTGATTTATGATGCTATAGAGCACATAAATATGGTTTTTATTGTGTGATATGTGGGACCTATATCTCCCTCCAATTCCATTGGTAATGATTGATATTTAATGGGATAGGTTGGACTAGAATGTCGAGTGCTCCCAGTTCAGGAAGTAGGGGATGAAATGGGGATTAAACCAAGTTCAGTAGGACAAGGATAGAAAGAGGAGTGAACATGATTCTGTAAACCATTGATGGAATAGGGAGTGAACCCATTTCAATAAGATTGGTCAAGAATGGTGGGTGAACCTAGTTTAGTAAGAACTGGATGGAATGGGTCATGAACCTTGTTTAGTATAGGAAATTGTTCACTATGATGGTCTTGGATGTGATCCTAGAATAATAAGGAAATTATTTTATATGATTATGTGTATTACTTATATTCTATTTCGTATTCCAATGTTACACTCCCACAACTTATGTTCTTTGATTTCCTTATGATTCATATCTTGTGGATTACTAGGATTTATTCTGTCATTCAATATTATGATCTTTCATGTACATGGTACAATTCAAAAATTTTATGTTAATGTTATTATACACTTATTATCATTTTATGTTTATGAAATCATTATTATCTCCCTTTTTACTCTTACTGAGCATCTTAGATCACCATTTCTTATCATTCCTTCACTAGGTTATGAAAAAAGGTTTATCTTGGGTATTCCTAATAGAAATAAAATTTGAGAAAATAATTATGGGATATGTTGAGGATCTTTTGTAAAGTAGTAATATTTTATATCTAATATCTAAAGCCCCTAAAACTTAACTATTCTATCATGGAGTGTGTTTTATGTATTGAATATTCATTTAAATAGATGTAATATCTGATTATGAAAATCTATAGTTGTTATATTTGGTATGAGAGTATGGTTAATACAATATTTGGATATTAGGGTTAGAAATTTTTTATTAAAACCCACGTTATAGGACAAAGTATAGGATAAAATCCAAATTTTTTGATAAAAATCATGAATAGAGTAGGTTAAACATAATGCTTCATTCATTAAAAATAAGTTTACATGATTTATACATTATCTATCATGATTATGTGGTTTACCACTATGATTATTATTTCTCACACTATGCTGTTTGGGTTTTAAAAAATGGATGGAATCAAGAGGATTCGTGTTAATGGTGAATGTGATGGGAAATAGAATGATCTTCCTCCTAATCATCCAAATGAAACATGATTTGGAAGATGAAAACTTGTCATTGTACCTAATCAAAAATATCATAATATGATCAACTATCTCAACTTTGGTGTGTTTCCTGACCCATATAATAAGGGGATGATGGTGTTTCATGGTGACCATAGAGGAATGAAAGTTCAATTTTACTCATGTAAAGCATGTGTTAAGAGGAATTAGGGAGAATGTTTCAATTATACTGGAATATTCATTGGGTGTGTAAATTAAGGACAAAAATAAATTAATTTTAATAGAAAAGTAAAAGGATTAGTTGACTCAATGGATTAAAATAATTGTATTCCTAAGGCATCATTGGTGAATAAATGTTTTAAATGTGGACTGTATGGGAATTATGCAAATTGATTCCCTAGTTGGAATGCTCTTGAAGAGAACCGATAAGGTTGTATTATTAATGGTTATATTGATGATGATCAAGATAGTAAGAATGAAATTTGAGATGAAAGAAGTGTAAAGGAATAATCTGTCAAATCCTGGTTAATAGTTTAACTAGGTAGTGGAATGATAGAGTGTTTATGTATTTGAATTCTAGAATAATGTTATAGAAGTAGTTTTATGTTATTATGGAATAATGAACCATCAATGGATTGGTCGAATTTAGTGGTTCCTTAAGGATTTTAATGCATATGTTGATTGGTACTAGTAACCATGAAATGGGAGTGAGGTGGTAAGGTGATATTTTTTGAGAACATAAGATTAAGGGAAATATAAACCATAAAATAATAATTATGAAATAAAGTGATGTTTGATTGTGATAAAACAAATTTGATGGAATTGATGACCTTGAAAATGATTAGTAACATGATGAAAATGTGGTTTATTATATCATGGATTCAGTTTATATATTTTTTGGATTTATGGTATAAGGAAAGAGTTAATTTTTGAAAACATGAATATTTTAATTATAGTTTTATGGTAATTTGGGTTATTTCAATGTTTCAAGATAATACATGATACTGCTCTTCACATGTCAGGTGTGTGGAAACTAGGATGCACATCAATTTGTTTTAGGGATTGATGATAATTTTATTTTGTATATTTAGTGACCTTCTTTTTAAAGTTTTGGATATTGATCTTTTGGAAGGATCATGAGGGTAACCATTTATAAATTTTTTGTTTAGTCCAAAAGGTACCTAGATACCCTGAGTGGGTGGGGGGGGGAATGGGGGGTGATTTAGGGTAAGGATATTATTTTAAAAATTCATCCTGCCCCACTGTATATTGAAATTTTTATTATATGGGTTACATTATTTTCTTTTAGTGTTTATATAGATATTATCCATTCTAACTGTTTCTGATGATGATGAATAGAATGTAAAGAATGTTAGAGAGCATAATGAAACATAGATTCTTACGTGGTTCACCCTCACTAGGATACATCCAAAGAGCATACAATTGGTAAAGTACAGATGTAGAAAATCCACTAAGGATCACTACCAATAATGGTTCATTTTAGATAACTTATGTTCCAAGTATAACTGCATTTACAATGTTCATAAGCAGATCACTTCTTCCTGTGGTTCACTCCCTTAATCATTACTTCACTAGATAACTATCTATAGAAATGATCACACTCTTCCTGTTACTTTTCTCAGTAATTAGTAAAGTATCCACACATTGCTTATGGAAATGTAGGTCCCTTCATTATAAATAATTAATGCATCCTCAATTATAGGTAGATACATTGTTGAAGTTATTTCTAGATGCTCCTTCAATTATATGAAAACACTTGGATGTGACACTTCCACTTTCTAGATAACTAGATAAGACTTATCTTTACTGTAGGAAAAATAATTACCTCCTCTTTGGTAAGATCTTAAAGAGATTCTATTTCATCCTTTAACTACCTTGAATGAAGTAGTGAAAAAAATCCTTTTGAAAAAATAGTTTGATGATAAAGATCCTATATCTTCTTAATCTTCAAAATTTAGATGTTACAATGATATAGTTCACAAGGTAATCATGGAATGTATCTCCTTGCCTGAGACCCTAAAAATAGTCTCACAAGTTAGTGTTCCTTGAATTCATAATTTCACCTTATAGATGAAATCCACATCTCTGTGTACTAATTTCCTTACATTAAGTCCATTCATGAAATACATTTTCCCTTTACAAAAACATCCTTCATGAAAAACCTACTTCATGAATCACATTCATCGTGAAACCAGTTGCACATTGTAGCGTGATTTATTTTTGAGCCGCCTCTATTTCTAGGAAGTAATTGTCTTATAGATGAATAAAACCTTGCCGGTCACATATCCTTTATGGGATATAATGCCCCATAAATAAACCAGCTTCAGAAACCACATTCTCTTACACAAAATGCCTCCTTCACGAATCACTTCCTTATTTTGGGGGATTCCCCCTTCATGAACCACTTCATTCATAGAATTGTTCCCTCATGAACCCCTTCCATATCTTCAAACCACTTTCAGAAATAGTGTAATTTGTCATATTATGATCCTCTATAACAGATTTCACTCTCTAATGTTATGATTAGGGTTTTTTATATTGGAAAATAATCCTAGAAAACCCCTAATCATATATACCAAATACCCTGATGTAGTACAACCATCACTAAGAATTTTGTATGTAGTATGCATAACACCTTTTTCTTTTACGATAGATGATGTATTTTAAAAAAAATACCCTTTGTTGTATCCCTAAATCAGTACCTCAATCCAAAAATGATGAGCCTCTGATAAATGATGAGCCTACCATGAAAAAAGTTCCTCCTGTAGATTGATTTTTCTATGTGTTTCGCATAGCGTACTTTGTGGTTTGCATAGTATAGATCCCATTGAAGCAGGCTTAATTCACCGCCATTGTCTAAAAAACATCATATTATTTTTGGTTGCATATACCTCCGTTGTGTTCCATATAGTGTAGTTGTGCTACTCTACAGTCTATGAACTCCACGCTTTGTGGTGTATGAACTACAGTCTGTGAACACCTTTACGTAAAACCTTCCTTTTCCATAAATAAAATTCTGATTTTGAGTCTCAAAAATTTGGAACAAACTAGAAAACTATGCCACCTTAAACACATCTACATAAGAAATACCAACCATACAAAAATGTTGTCATATGGATTTTTCAGTAAAAACAATCACCCCAAAAACACCAAGAATAAACCTTGAGGTAGTTTTTTCTAATAATATTCCCCTTTGGGTTTGTTGAAAAAAATACACATTTTGACACCGTGTTAAAGATTCTTCTATATTCTACCAAAACTCAATTATTACAATTTAGATAGCAATCATAGATTTAATCAACACACACTCCAATCCTACATGATCTATCCTCAGCATGAGAAACAAGAGTATCCATAAAATTTCATCAATGAATAACTGCACTTTAAATCCACTCTACTAATTTCATAAAGAACCCCATATATTGTGATATATAACCTCTGATCGATCATATTTAGCATCATCACATTTAAAACTCCCCTAAATTATATCACGCCTATAAAATTATCACCCTATACTGAATAAGACATCTTCTCCCCCTTTTATATCCCCAACTTCTCCCCCATTTTCAATGAACCGGATGGTCATTCATATGTAGTATTAGGGAGAGGGGGTCCAAAATCCACAATCTTTCAGGTGAATGGAGTCAAATGAACTCAAAGAGTCGGTTGATTCCACTCAAATGACTCTTTGGGTATGGACTTTGTGAAAAATTTCTAAAACATGTAATTTTGTAGGTGCATACTCCAAATTAACAAGCCCATTCTCTACATTATTGTTGATGAATTGATATATGATTTCAATGTACTTTTCCAATGATAGATGGACTGTATTTTTTCAAAGATTTATAGAACATGAATTATTACAATGGATACTGATCAGAGTCTTCAATTCAATCAACTCATTTCACATATAATTAAATTGGGGAATCCATTATTTGGGAATTTAATTCATCTTAGTCAATAATCTTCATGCATCAGGTTTAAAAAATCATGATAGGAACCACATTATTCATTTATCTCCAGAAATATAGGTAAATAGAAATTACTCTCACCCTTTGACTATGTACATTTTCTAAGACCAGGAGACAACATATGTTGACATCATAATACCACTAGGTAATATCAACTATATTCAATTATTTCCTTTGACTCCATATATCAATTTGGCATAGAAACATTGATTCTTTTAGAAATTTTCAAGATACGACTCAGGATCTTCATTATAGTTTCACATTTCTAAAATATTTTCAGCAAGTGATGTTACCAGTTGGGAATGAGTCATTGAAAGATCCTCTAAGCCTACTGAGTATGAACACTTTTTACGAAACAAGTGTATAAGATGATAAACATAAATTTTGTCCATGTTACTCACTAACATATAGGGATTCTGGTATCATAAATTTCATGAATTCTATAGATTACATTATTTTTAGATGAGGCTATATCAATTAGTGTTCTTATCACTATATCTCCCTAAAAACCCTTATTCTCCCCCAATAAGTCCTCTCTCAGTGAATAAATAAGACTTCGAGCTAAGGCATGGAACCAATGGTAGATATTAAATGAGACATGGAACCCCTATATAATTAAAGTATAGTTTTGATAGCTCTTCAGTTTCACAATAGGTCTGTCATCATATAATTTCCTTTTTCCACAGCACACAACCTTTAGATACATATTTGAAAAAAAGAGTTGTAGTGTGACACAAATAGTTGAATCTAATTTCATATGTGAATTTAAGGTGTTTAGATTCTTCATGTAGGGTGTATCCATTAAGAATATGTTGATTCATTTTTTTCTAATTCCTTTTGGGTTTTTATTCTCACAAACACCCACATTTTCATTACTAATGAATTTGATTTTATGTGAATTTTAGGAAATTATTAGTCCTGGAAATATTTATTTGGGAAATATATTCAAGTCATTGATCTGTGAGGAATATTTGTTGATTTATTCATAAAAATTTACAATATATTCTAGAAACACTTTTCAAACACTACATGTGCAAGCATAACGTATGGAATGAACCCTACATTCAGATCAACACCTATAGATCATATACCATACATTTGGATGAAACCTTAAATTTGAGAAATTGGAAAGTATGGATATAAAACCCTACGTTGGTATGAAATCCTAAATTTTGGGAAACAAATATATGGTGCATCAACCCAACTTTTATATTCAACCATACTTTTTCAACAGATTTTTTGGTGTTTTGCCTTCATATGAAGGAACCCTATGTTTGACTATTCAACAGTGGAGTTTTAAATTCGAGATATTATCCGATATTTATGCAAAGGTCTTGATGGAAGTAAATATTTGTTCACATATATTTTATGACTGATTGAAAGGCTCATTAGGGTTGTTTTAAAAGGATCGTATTATAAATATTTAATTGTTTTAATTATTACTGGAATCTATAACCCTCTTAATGGTTTTTGAATTCAAATATTCATAATTTATTATGTGATATTTCTGGAGATAGTTTTACATGGATCTATTCAACCTTCAATATAAATATATGGATTCTGTTTATTGAAATATATATGATATACAGAGGAGGTATACATAATAAAATACAATGTGTTGTTCCCTTCAGAGCTATTCTTTGGATACATTCATGTTTTGATCTATCGTATCTACACACTATTGTTGCTTTCATTCCTATTGTAATTAATCATTACATATTCTTCTACGTGAAAGAAAAATCATTTTTTAGAGATACACATTAGAGATAGACATGTTCATACATCTTTCTGTTATTTTATCTTCTTTACAAAAATCTTACATGAAATTGAAGATCTATTTTCTACTGTGATATATTGAGGATATTATTTCATCTGTCAGTTTCTACTGAAAATAGTGAAATTCAACCTGTATAATCAAACAAATCAGACTCTTTTGATTTAATTGAGTTTTGATTGATCGTACTCAATCAGAGTTAAGTTTCATCTTCATTACCGAAGCTGTAGATTTACAATTCCCTGTAAAAGATCTATAAGGATTTGTAATATTTTTTGTAAAGGTGTAAAATGTCTGCACTATGTTGTTAGTTAAAGGTATTAGGATAAGAGGATCTACTAAAAATCATCAATCTCATGGATTTGAGTGTTGGTGGAGTGAACTTTGGGTTCTTTGTGCCCAAAACCACTATAAATTGATGTGTTCATTTCCATTATTTATTTCCACTGCTCAATCTTCTTTGAGAGAAGGAAAGGTTCTCTACATGATAGGAGGAGTGTTCTGAATCTTTCAATGTTTTTCTTGGAGAACATAGTTCCCCTATTATTTTGTGTTTGACTTACTTATATGAATCTCAACCTAAATTTTTTTAGAAATGGTGGGGTACTACTGATACATTTTCTTCTAGAGTTGTTTTCTGATATAAACTATTAACATCAATGGAAGTTCTCTATTTCCATTTTTTAAATCCTTGAATAAATTTATCTCTATTAGATAATAATAAATTAATATCAATAGATTTAATTATTATTTAACACTCAATTTGATCTATTCAGGCATCAACAAGTGTCATTAGAAGGATCTACTAAATATTTGATGGCTCTAACAAGCCTAATTTAAAGATTCAAATGAATACATCTAGAAATGGATAATTCAATAGATGGTATGTCGATGACCAATGTTATGTATTTAAATGGTGATAATTATGGATATTGGAAAGCTAGTATAAATATTTATTTAGATAATATTGGAATAATGGTTTATTTGAATGCTGTTAAACCTTATGTGATTCCAAAGGAAGGTTTGGAAGATTGGATTAGTGAAGAAGAAATGGAATACGATCTCAATTCAAAATCTATGTGTTATATTTTGTGTGGTTTAAGAACCAATGAATTAAATTAAGTATCTCAATTTTATACTACATATGACATGTGGAAGACTGTTGTAATTTACTATCAAATAACTGACAATATCAAACAACTAACGTACATAGCTGTGAAACTGAATTTTGATACCTACAAGTTGAATGAGAGTGAGATTGTTACAAAAATAAATTGAATATTGATAGAGACTATTAGTGGTGTTTTTAAATTTAGTATATTCAATTTCACAATAAGAACAAGCCTTAAAAGAACTCAGAGTAATACCCACTATGTGGAATTTAATATCTGTAGCTATACTTAAATCTACACCTATAAATTTTTTGACTATGAATGAGTTGAGGAGAAATTTAATGATGTATGGAGTTGAAATTCATAATGAAGTTGAAAATAATATAAAATATGAATAATATTCTATTAAAACTACTATTGATGAATCATCTTATTCAAATCGTCCATATTTGGATAAATATTTATTAAATATTTCTATTTTTTTAAAATCAATACAAAAAGAAAAATAAATGGACTATTTAAAAAAATGTTGTGAATGCAATAAAAAAGGACACATAAAGGAAAATTGATCATTCCTCAATGCTCATAGGAAATATAATAAAAAGTGAATTGGAAAGAAATTTTTGAAGGCTTCCTTGTGTAATATATATGATTTTCATGATGAATCTCTACAGATTATTAGTTTTAGCATAAAAAGAAAATGGTATGTCTTATAACCCATACTAATAATGAGGTAAAATATTCATACTCTCAATACTCTTGTTGGGAGAAAATAAATAACGATGAATTAAATTAATATTTTTTCCTACAATAGTAATATTAATTATTAAAAATTATAATATAATGTTTAGAAAATCTTATGATACTATTTTATCGAATAAAGAAAATATTTAAAAATAGATTAATTATTTAATGTCTAATGCTTCCAAAATTTCCAAAGACTATTATGATACTAATATTAAATAATTATTGGTTGAATTTAATAATTTAAAACAAGGTTCTAGTGTGTTAATCAAATAATAAATTTTATTAAATCAAATACATGGAAAAAATAAAATACTGAAATAATAATTTGGAAAAGGAAGTAGTGGGGAAAACTGAAACTATATAAGTACTATTTTCTTAATGTTTTAAATAGAAAAAAATTATACAATTTCATGTTTTTATTGTGATATTAATGGTAATTATGAAGATGATTATTGTTTTAGGAAATCACGCATTTCTGGTTTCAAAAATTCTTATTTCTTAAAAGAGTTGTTTAATTTGAATAATATAATTCCTACTCAAAATAAAAAAGTTTGGTTAACAAAAAATATAGTTTCTAACACAATTGAACCCAAAATCATATTGGTACCAAAAGAAACATTCATTTTAAATTTTTTAATATTATACCATAAGGCTACATCATCAAACCTTTATGTGGTCATTCTACGGATATAGAAATGTCTCCACAAAATGAGTGAACAACTATGAAGTAGTTTTTTATCAAAAAAAATATAATTTTTCATTACTAAAATCAAAAATCCAATAAGTATATTATTTATATATTTATATTCTTTTGGTACATTAATTTATTTATATAGGGGGGAGGATATTTCTCCAAAGTTTGGAAATAAATAAAATTAAATATTCAAATATCTCTAAAAACCTAGTTTCAACACTTTTTAAGGAATACATTATTTTTTTAAATTATGAAAATTATATATATATATTTTTTATAAACTGTTTTGAAATAATTTTATTTCATGTTCATAAAATTTCATTTTTTTATAAACCTAGAATATATTTCTTATAAAAAAAAAATCTTTTCATAAGTTGAAATCTATATTGATTATTATATGTTTTTCAAGTAAGAAATATAAAAAATTTTCTACAATATGTATGAAAAGAACATATTTTCTTTTTTATAAATATTTTAATTTCATTTTTCTTGTTCTTTAGAATACCTTGTTCAAAAGCTTCTAGGAAACTAGACACATCAAGATGAAATGATAATATTATAATGGTTTTTAATAAAATAATTCTTAAAAAATAACAAAAATAAATCTATATTATATGTAAGAAGAACATTCTATTCCATTTTTTAAACATCTGTTCGAAATTTCTAATAAAAGAAAAAAAAATTCATGGTGATGATGAACTAGAATTATCTTCTTCTCAGATGTGTCATGAAGGGATTCTTTTGAAAGTCAGAATCTTAAATGAAGAAAAGGTTAAGATTTAAACTACTTTAGATAGATATAGAATGTCGTATGATGATATATAAAAAGAATATATATCAAGAATACATTTGTATTTTTTATAAAAGGAATATTATAATATGAAAGATTGTTCCATCTTAAGAGCCTAATTTGTCATGTTCAAGTTAGAAATGCTAATTCATATGCAGCTTCTCAGAAGAGAAGTTATTACCAAGATAGATCTTGATAAGATGAATCTGTTTCTTCTTGAAGAATGTTCATCTTCTTCTTATCAAAGAACAGTAGATGTTTGAAATATATTATAAGAGTTTCCATGATTTTAAACTACTTTATGTGAAAAATTTGGATGTTTGGAAAGATCATATGAACCATCTACTCCTACTTAACCCTTGATTATATTTTATGCGTATCAATGATATGTGTACTATTTTTAAAATATTATTTAGTAAAAATAATATTATGATTAAATTCTTTATATCTTTTTACAATTTTCTTATTTTTTCAAAATTGTGTCTGTTTATTAATAGATTTAATAAATTTGGTTTTGTATAATTTTTTTATTTTAAATGTTATAATTAATTTAATATTGTTATATTCAATGATTTAGGGAGATTTTTTAATAAAATAATCTTTTTATATATTCTTATCATTTAATTATTATTATCTTCTTGAAGAAAGTATAAATTTAGGGGGATTTAAATTTACCACTCTTATCTTTTTGATGTCACAAAAAGGGAGAGAAATTTATGATTTATATAAATAAGTGGTTTATATGTTTTAATTTTATAATTTATACTTCTATTTTACTCATAAATGTTTATCTTAATCGAGGATATGGTTTTTTGGGAGAAGTTTTTATCCATATAATAGGGGAGTAGTTTCCTTGATATGAAATATTTTAAAGAGAAAAAGAGAAATAAATTATTTTGAAAATTAGTTTTAAATTTTATATATTTTTCTTATGGGTTTAATGACCATAAAAAAGTGGGAATTGTTTATCATTTTTCAATTCAACAATTATTGTTAATTTATTTTTGGTTTTTATTCTCACAAATGAAAACATTTTCCTTACTAATGAATTTTCTTTAATGTTAATTTCATGAAATTATTATTTGTGGAAATATTTATTCTAGAATTTTGTTCAAGTAATTAATCTAAAAGTAATATTCATTTAAGTATTCAGAATGTGATTTAATGTATTCTAGAAACACTATTCATACCCTACATGTGTACGTGTAACGTATAAAATCAGCCCTATGATCAAGAAAACACATATTGATCATATAACATAGATTGGGATGGAAACATATGTTTGAGAAAAATGAATGTATGGATAAGGAAACCTACATTAATATGAAACCCTACATTTGTGGAAAAAAATTTATGGCACATCAAAATACTTTTTTAATCAACTGTACATTATCAACACTCTGTTTGGTGTTTTTTCACCATATGATGGTACTATACATTTGAGTATTCAGAAACAATGTTTTAAATTCACAATATTATCTGATATTTTTTCAGCAGTCTTAATAGAAGTAAATATCTATTAAAATATATTTTACCATTGATTCGAAGGATCATTAAAATTATTTTAAATTATTTTATTAAATATAATAAATCATTTCTATTCATTCTAGAATTTATAACTCTCTTGAATGTTTTTGAATTCAAATATTCTTTATTTGTTGAGAAATATTTTGGGAGCTGGTATGACATAATCCTATTCAACCTACTATATAAATATTTGTATGTTCCTCATCAGAATATATATAATATACAATGGAGATATATATTAGAAAAAACAATATGTCATTGCCTTCAAAGATGCAATTTGGAGACATACATGTCTTGATCTATCTGATCTACACACAATTATTATTGTCATTGCTACTATAATTAATCATTATATCTTATTCTACAAGAATGAAGAATTATTTTTTTATAGATACACATTGGTGGAATATATTTTTATACATCTATCTGGTATTTTATATATCACTTTTTTATGAAATTCTACATGTTGTGGACGATCTATTTGATGTATTATTATATTAGAGATATTATTTCATCTATTAGTTCCTACTGAAAACTGTGATGTTGAACCTATATAATCAAAAAAATCCAACTCTCTGGAATTATTTATGTTTAGACTGCTCGTACCCATTCATGGTTAAGTGTTAACTTCTTGCATTAAGTTGCGGTTTTATGGTTCCCTATAAAATAACTATAATAATTTGTAAATTATATTGAAAAGGTGTCAACTGCCTACACCTAATTGTTGTTTAAAGGTATTAGGATAAGGGGACATATTGAAAATCACTAAGAATGTGGAGTTGATCATGGGTAGAGTGGACCAAGGGATATTTGTTCTATGAACCACTGTACACTATTAGGTTCATTTCATTTATTTATTTCTGCTTGTCTTTCATATTTGAGAGAAGGAATAGTTTGTTTCATGATAGAAGAAGTGTTAATAATTATTCAATTTTTTTGAAGAAAATAATTCACCCCCTCTTGTTCCTTTTTCTTCACTATAAGCATCCCAAACTAACAGTATCTCATTTAACTGCTACACCCACACCCTTTCAGCACACAGACACCCCCTTGGATCATATCTCCCCATTATTCATGAATGAATTCCAGTAGATATGAGAAATATTTAACATATAGGGAGATCAGTATCTTTTGATTCCTCAAGAAGAATATTATGTTCGATCCTGATGGATCAACCCTTTGATACTTTCTTTCAAAGCACTATACTATTTTTGTTCTTATTCCGACAACCCATCCAACCTAAACTTTTTTTCCTATTGACTAAAAATTATTTTCCTATACATTGTGTCTTCTTATAATATATGCATTCTATAGGCTTGGACATTCAAAATTTAAGGTTTAATCTAATTAGTATAAATTTCATTTTTTTGATGATCCACCAATATGCCATTTTTTAGGACTCTTTCTCTGAGTAGGAATCCTTCCACTATTCTTCTTCTATAACTTTTTCCTCTATTGGAGGGATGTTTCTCTTGCCTTCACTTCTCACCATGTGTCATGAAATGTGAAAATTTTAAGGTATTATTGATTCATTTTTGTTTTATCAGGTACACAAGTCACATTACCCTTTCTTGTTGGGGTCGATATGTCCAATGAATTTATATTCTTCTTAATCAGAAGTGGCGCATATCCCCCTGTTTTTATTATAGGGTTTTTCACATTCTTTCCCATATATATATATTGTGAGGGAAATAGTGGAGGAGATTGACACACCATTCATTGATCTCCTTATGATCTCCCTACAGTTATAAAACTATTTTTAACTTTTCATGTTGTCTTCTAATATATGCCTTCTTATTATACACTTTCAGAGTTGGGGATCTCCTTATGGGTTCCTTTTTATTCCCTTCTTTATTCTTGATGTAATGTATTTACAAATTCCATTGATTACTACATATTAAACTTCTTCCATTAAAGATATACCTTGTTTCATGATTACTTGGTTGAGATATCAATTCATCCAGAGTTCTTCTTCTGATATTGAGCACTCAGGCTACTTGGTATATACTCATGGTGTGTCCCTATCGTCCATAATAATATAATTTAATATCTACATTATTATGAGTTATAATTATTTCATATTTATCATGAATTTAATGATTATTCTCATATTTATAAATATTTTTATGTTCACAATAGGACATATATTCCAAATCCTCAACACAAAAACATGAAGTCTGACCATGTATTCCACATAAATATTACATGTTCTTATTAATTCTTGTAAAATCCTTTTTTAGGTATGTCTTCATTTCATAAATGATTTTTCCTATTTCAAGAACTATTCACAACACTCTTCCAATTATTCATGGGAGATGATTCATCATATCCAAACCCTATGTTTACCAAACATGGTGGCCTTTGGGATGATATAATAATTGAATGTTTTTTTCTCTAAATTATAAATTTTATTTTTTATTTAGTTATTAAATTCTGATGAAAAGTCAAATAATAAATGAAAAACATCCTTTAATTTTCGGATAACTTTTGAATTAGATTTCTCAACATTATTCTTGACCAATTTTATATATTCTACCAATTATTGAATCTTCATATACTTAATTCAAGTCTACAAATAAGTTATTTCTTGAGATTATTCCCACTACACATCTAATATCCCAATTATCATATGGGAATATCCAACATGTCACATTTCTACTTTATTTTAAAATTCATATGAGAAACATAGTCTTTGAAACACCCATTTGATTTTTGTATCCTCTTATTGTCATGTAACATCTCTGATCGATGAGAATCAAGATTATTAATTTGGTACCAACTTATGAATTTATTTTTAGTTTAGGATTTTTACCTTATCATCATCTTTGAGTTTTTCATTCTTTGTGGGCATACATTGTAAATATTTACATTGAAAAACATTATTCTCCCTTAGATATATGTCCACTACAATAAGAATTTTATTTAAACCACTCAAATTGCTGACTAAAATTTCTTTCCCTTGGATCCAGATATCTTTAGATTTATTTTCTTCAAGAAACTTCAGATACAATTCCTTTGTGTTTTGGGAATTTTTCACTTTTTATCTTCTTACAGTTTTTTGTCATAAGTAGTTCTAGAATCACATAGAAAATATAGTCCATCACCCATTCCATTATAATCATTGAATGAGTAAATATTTTCATTGTATGATTCATCCAAACCATTATTTAGTACACTATTTGTTTTCTTTAACTAAATTATGTTATTTCCATAGAAACTTCCATACTGATGAATAAAATAAGACTTATGCTTCTTCTTTGAAGTTATTCCGTTGGAAATGGGACATCAAGTTAAGAGAAGGCTGTAACTCTTATATCAAATATTGATTGAAACAAGTTATATAAAAAATTTGTATTAAAGAAACTAATGCCTAGATACCGATTTTTATGTCTAAAAGGGACTAGATACCGTGAGGGGGGATCAGAGTATATATATTATATTTGAAAATATTTCCTTCCCCAAAATATCATGGCCTATTTATTATAATGGTCAATTTATTTTCTATTAAGTTTTTATAATTATCTTATCCCTTAAAACATTATATGATGATGATGTAAAGAAATTAATGTTGGATAGAAAATCATAAGGGAACATAGATTTTTACTTGTTTCAACCTCACTAGGATACATCCAAAGAGAATACTATCAGAAATGTATTGGTGTAACACATACTCTAAGGCTCTCTGCCGATACATGGTTCGATCTAGATCACATCTATGCCCAAAATATATTCCTTTATAATGTATAGGTATAGCTCACTTCTTCCCAAGGGTAACTCCATAAATATTTCCTTCATTGGATCACTACTATTGGAAAGTACCAACTTCTTCCTCTTCCTTTGGTCACTACTATGGAAGGGATCCACACATAGTTTATGTATATGTAAGTACCTTCATTAGAAATAATAAATGCATCCTCAATTGTTGGTATATCATCACATGATGTTCTTTCTGGATGCTCCTTCACTTTTATTAAAACACATGGATGTGGCACTTCCACTTTCCATACAACTAGAGTGGACTTACCTTCACTGTATAAAATGAAAATACCCCCTATTTGAAAAGATATTCAGGATATTCCAAGTAGTTCTTTCGAAACCTTGTATGTAGTAGTGAACCAACTCATTCTAAAAATATATTATGATTATGTAGATCCTTCATCATATCCATCTTCAAAATTTTTTTATGATAATGATCGTATTGACTCAGAAACCCTATTACATATCTCATTTTGTGAAAACATCAAAATAGTTTCACATGTAAGTATTCCTTGAATTCTGATTTTCACTGTGTAGATGAAATCCATTTCTTTACACACCGATTCCTTTACAGAGAGTCCTTTCATAATTTTTTTTTCACTTTATAGAAACCTCTTTCATGAACCACCCACTTCATGAACAAACTACCCCGTGAACCACCTTTCACTATGTATGCAAGTGCTTTGGGAGCCAAATCTATTTCAAAGGTGGCCTTTTCTTCATAGAAGAATAATGCCTTGCGGATCACCATTCCATTGTGAGATATAGTGCTCTGCAATAAAACCTCATTCATGAACTACATTCTCTTTCACAAAATTCCTCCTTTGTGAACCACTTATTTCTTTCATGGAATTCCTCCACAACAAACCACTTCCTTTGTGTAATTTTTACCCCATGAACCACTTCCTTCACTATGGACCACTTTCAAATTCCATCAAATTCTTCCCGAGACGATATTCTATAATGAGTTTATCTCTATATAATGTTTTTAATAGTGTCCTTTATATATAAAAATGAATCTTGAAAACCCTACTAATTAAAAATACCAAAAACTTTGATGTGACACAACCTTCATTTAGAACATGCAATGTTGTTCACATAATACATTTTTCCTTTATAGTAGATGATGTATTCCACAAACGAAAACCATATTTTGAATCCTTAAATCATTACCTTAATCCACAAATGAAGAGCCCCCTACAAACAAAAAGCCTCATGTGACCAAAGATCCTCCCACAGATTTATTTTACTATCTTGTTTGTGTATCGCTCTTTGCAGTTCAAATAGAATATATCCCTTTGAGGTAGGCTTAATTCACCACCCTTTTCTGCAAAATTATGTATCCTTCACATTTACACATACCTCTTTTGTGGTCCGTATAACGCATTTGTGCAACTAAGAAGTCAAAAAACCACATGCTTCGTGGCCCATGAACTATGGTTCACAAACTCCTTTGCACAAAACCTTCCATTTCCATAAATTAAATTTTGATTTTTAGGCATAAAAATTAGGTAAACACAAGGAAAATATACAACCTTAAACACACCCTCTACGTCAATACCAACATTACTAAAATGTGGCTGTCTATCTTTTTCCGCAAATGCAATCACCCTAGAAACACTTAGATGACACCTAGAGGTATTTTCCCAACACTTGTTTATGTTAAATTTTGGATGCGGTTTAAGATATTAATGTATTAATTTTACATATGAAGATTTATGTATATTGGAGAACCTATTCTAACCATTATTTATGACAACTAAAGACATAAGTAATGACTTATCATCGCATTATAGATCTTCTGATCCACTTTTTATTTAGGAATTTAAAAATTCATCTTCATTTTTTGGAGTAAGATATGAAGTAGAAATTGATCAAGGCCCAACCAAAGTAAGATATTGAACATATGAAATGAAATAAAGTATTATATCTTATAAAATGATTTTTAAATACAATTTTATCCTATTATAATCATTAATGATGATATCAATGACCTTTTTCAGTCCATTTTGGTCTATGGTTTTATGTCCATTAACCTTATCTTGACCATGTTCTCTATCACTCTCTATTAGTTCTTGAGGATTTGTTTTACCTTATAAATCCATATTTTAATTTTCCACCAAAGTTTTCCCTATGTGGAAACCTAATTATAAAATACTTATGGTAAGATTTATGTTTCAAAATTTTCCTTTTCAATGGATTTTTTGTCATTCATTTGTACAATGTGGGTTTTTATGAATCAATTATCAAAAGTCAATGATTTGATGATTGAGATGCATTTTGAGGGAGAATATGATTCTATGATGGGAGATATAATATAATAACTTTATTATTTAGGAAATATATTTTTAAATTATTTTATTTTATTGATATCATTCATTTTACACAATAAAAAGTTTACAAGAATCATGAAATATTATTAAAATATTATATGTATGTTTTAACCAAGTTATTAAATTTGAAGTAATAAATATGAATAATTGTTTTATGAAAAAATATATAACTCAATAATAATTTGTTTTTATGTTCTTAAAAAATTATCACATAATTGTTTTAGTAATGTAATTTTATTCCTAAAAAATAAATTTTCATCAAAAATGAGTTTTTTCTTATTTTTATAAATGAATTTTTATTTAAATAAGTTCTAGAAATTTTATTTGAAAAAATAAATTTATGTTTTTAATTTTTATTTTCCAAATTATCTTTTTTTTTGATAATTTTCTAAAAACATTTATTTTTCAAGAATAATAATAAATAGTGTTTTTTTATTAAAAATTGTATTTTCTTTCAATGTTTTGAAATGGTAAAATGATTTTTGGTTTTTTTTAAATTCTAATTAGTTAAACATAAGTTGAAATATTCCAATTATTATTTTTATATGGATTTAATACTTTAATTTAGTATAAAAACATTTTATGTTTTAAAAGGGAATTTTTCCAAAAAACTGTTTTTGTTCTGTTTTTAAGATTTAATTATAAATTAAATGATGAAACATATATGTTCTAAATTTTGAAGGAAAGATTATATTTTTAGAATCTGGAGGAAAAAATTTGGTAATTAGGACTCTTTTATTTTGAGTCAATATGAATAGTAATTATGTTAAAATATATTACCTTAGTAAAGGTTAAAACAAGATAATATGGATTAGAAACAAGTGATAAGGCATAAATATTTTTCTTATTACTTATTAGATAAATTTAATTTGACCATTAACACCTAAGGTCATAACTTAAGTTGATTAATGGACACTATTACATGAAAATGACTTGTATATTATATAAATAAAATAAAGTCACAAAATGTCACTTTCTTTTTCTTAAATATATCTTATGTGTACACATAGGGATAAATGTAGGTTATGAATGAATATAAGTGTCCATTTTGAACTGAATAAACATAGTTTTATAATAAAAATTTATTTATTCATTTTTAGGGCCACTTAGATGAGATTATAAAATTTATAATATTTTATTTCATGACAAGTCAAAGTTGTTAGATTCCTCATTTTTATAATTATAAGATTATATAATATTGGTTTATTTAGAGTATATTTTCAACTAAAAATAGTATTTAAAAATAAATAATATTTAAATTCATCATTGTATTTTATTTTTATTTTTAAGAATTATGTAATTACCCTTAATTATTACATAACGCTGATGTAGTAATTATTCAAATAACTGTAAAATCAAATAATTGATATGAAACACATTAAAATTAATATAATTTGAGATATTAAAGGTGAAATATGAATTATATATATGACCATAAAATTTTAGGGATATAAAAAAATAGTTGGTTCTAATTTAATTTGTTACCTTGATATTTTTAAATGTCAAAATAGTGAATAGTATCAAAATTGATAATAATGATATTTTTTGAGATTAATATTTTTTTTAATTATTTAAAATCATAAATTTTTTTAAAAAATTTTAAATTATTTATGATATGGTCTTAAATTTTTTAAATTTTCCATTTAAGGTTCTTTTTGATACCATATAATAAAAAATTACCTCCTTTTAAAATTAACTTCGTTACCATACTTGAAATTAAAATAGGTTAACTCAGGGTTAATAAAAACAATATTGTTTAAAATAACTCTAAAATGTGTGTAAAATTTATTGTATGATGATATTTCAAATATTTTTTATCTTATCTTTGAATCCATGTTGATTTGGCAGAATTTGGATAGAAAACTAATTTATTATAATTTAATCTTTTCTGAAATTCTAAAATTTCCCATCACCCAAATTATAAAGGGGAACCTCCTCCCTCACTTGTTTACACTACCTTAAGCCTTCTAGATCGACCATACCCTACCAATTTATCTTAAAAACGTCCGTATTCACATTATCGAGGTTCTCGTATTCTCAAAATTATATTCCTAGTGCTATTTAGAGTAGATATAAAGGTTACATTTTGAAGAAGAGGAGGCTTGAATGTGAATAATGAAAGGAAAGACTTTAGGTAAGGGTTTATTTCACAATCTCATTGTTATTTGACATATTTATGTTTAAGTGTCCATTGGGGAACATTTATCTTCTATTTATGTTTTTTCTAATAATGTTTTAATAAATATTTAATATACTATTTATTAATGTCATGTATACCCAAATTTCACTTTTTATAAAATGGTTTCAAAAGGAATCTTAATGTCATTTTACAAACAAGGTACTTTGTGAATTTTTGGCAAAAATACTAAAGGAATTTTTTTAACAAACACCGAATGAACATATTTTCCCACTTCCATTACTCATGAATAACTTTAAGCTTCCTATAAAAAATTACAAGTTTATTTTCAATTATTTTTTGTATTTTGTAACTATGCACTAGTTAAAAAAATCAAAATGGAAAGGATATTTTCCTCCAATATTATTAATAATGATCTTTCAAAATCATTTTACTTCTATGAAAACATTATTTGATGCTACTTATGCTTTACTAGGGATATGATCTATGCACACCATCCTTATTATTTATCTGTATGGTTTATGTTTATGATTCCAAGATGTTTATGAATCCCTTAATTTTACATGGGTAATGAAATGATGAAATATTTTTGAAGACCATTTACTTTAATGTTTTTTTATATGATTAATGATTTAATATATTGTGGCACACAATAGTATGGTTTTTATTAATTGATGGTTGTGACCAATATCTATATCTGATGTATTGGATAATGATTATATCTCACGAGATAGACTGAAATGGAATGGGTATTAAACTTAGTTCAGAATGAAATGGATCGAACGAGGAGTGAAACTGGTTCATTAAGATAGGTATATAACGACGAGTGAATCAGGTTCAATAAGATAGGGCTGGAATCGAGATTAAAACTGGTTCTACAATACAAAGTTGAAATGGGGAGTTAACCCTATTCAATAATACATGTATATAATGGGGAGTGAACCTTGTTCAGTACATGCTTTTTTCACAATGATGGTCTTCATTGTAAGTCTTGATTAATAAGGAAATAATTTTCTATGATTATGTGTATACTAAAAAATTCATATATTTTCCAAATGTTTGGGTCTTATAGCTTATGTTCATTTATTTCATTAGGATTATAGTCTTATAAACTTCCAATATTTATTCCATCATTCAAGATTATGATATTTGATATGCATTATATAATTTTCATATGTTGTGTTCATATTATTATACACTTATGCTCTTATTTTTCTTATGAAATCATTGTTATCTCCCTTTTTTACCCATATTGATAATCTAATCGCACCATTTCTTATGTTTCCTTCCTTAGGTGATAAAGAAATGTTTAGGTAGGGTATGACTAAGAGGAGTTCTATGTGAGAAGATCTTTGTGGGAGATGTTGAAGATCTATCATAAAATAATAATACTGTATATGTAATTCCAAAGTCTCAAAAAATTTATGATCCTGACATGGAGTGTGTTGTTATGTAATGAATATTCATCTAAATAGATGTAATATTTGGGTATGTGAATCTCCTGACATTATAGTTTCTCCATCCTTACCTTCGTATAAGAAATCTTATAACCGATTTTTTTCCTTATTCTGTTACACAAGGGATATAGTAACGTCTTTGAAGGTCTCGATCACATCAAAAATAATCAAAGATATTAATTCAGTATCCAATGATGTATGATCTTTTGTCAGGTTACGAAACATGAATGTATGGGATGCATTAATCTTATAAATTCTCCACCCTCCAAGAACAATGTCAAGAATCACCCTTAAGTGAAATATAAAATCATCACCATTCAAATTGTATGATGTGTTTTTTATATTTTGACACTTTATATAATTATCTATAGATTCTATCAATATGGAACCGTTTCAAAATATTTTTCATTGAATTGTTTCTTGGAAAATCTCTTCCAACGTATAATGTTTTTCCATTTGACAAAATCTACCTTGTATAATGACAAGAAATTCAGTTTTAGGGTGGATAATATTCTATTTTCATTTAGGAAAAAATACCATGGAATATGGCCAAGATATAGAGTGGCAGATGATTTATTGTTCATCGAGGATGATGTACAATTATTGAATTTCTATAAAATTATTCTCCAACTTCTCCAAATTCTTCCTCATGATCACTATTTTATTCATAAGTTTCATCATTATACACATACTCATAATAAAAAATATTTTGTATCATATATGGGTGTTCTGTTTGGTTGTCTTCATTCAAATAATAGTGATGATTAACATATTTTTGGGATGCACCTTCTTCAATGACTCCTGTATTCCATTTTTATTATACAATATTATGCCACTATTGGATAGTAGAAACTCCCACATATAACACCATCAAAGCATTATTAGATCATTGGTTAAATGATTTTGTTGCTTTTAACCATTCCTCTTCATTACCAAATGGATAATATAGATCCCATAGACTATCCTAGAACTAAATTTTTTTATATCTAATAGATTGGATATCATAATCATGTATCAGATTTAACCGACACTTAATTCTTTCATGGATTTATCTTAGGGTAAAAAAATTAGTTATCCTAACCATTAATGTCCATTGTGTACTATATGAAGCTCCTAGATTGGTTTGAATAATTTCCCCATAGCGGTAAACACTGGAAGACATAATTTACAACATGCTTGAATGCCCACAGGCTTTATATATTTTTATTAATTTGATAATAACCTATTATAGTTTAAGGGGTAACCATTACATATTACATATACCCAGAGGAACTAAACCTTGATACATGGTCATTTCAGGGCCCAGGAAAAAATGTTCAACTAAAATCCCCACCCTAGTTGATGCTAATTATTTTTAAACCACAAAAATCAACCTAAAAAGTTGATCAACTACAAATCCTAATGAACTAATTCATAGGAATAATAATGATGTAAAATATAGGTGTGTAGTTATGGATCACTATCATTCACCTGGTGAAAATTCAGTTAAGACAGAATCCTCCATTTTAAGGGTTATTACTCCTAGGTAAAATTGTTCTAGATCCTCTATCCAATTATAGAATCGGAGAAAGGATGTATTTTCTTGGATAACCACACAATATTTACATCACCCAAATTCTATAACATTTTCTTATATCCTAAATGATGTTTCTAATTTTTCATAATCTAACTAATAAAATTCCAAAAGTAATCTAATGATATTAATTAAATAGAATTTGAATGATCTAATGAGATCCCCAAGGAGTTTCGAACTAAGTTTGTAGTTAGGAATCTTTATCGTACACCCAGTGAAACTTGAGTTAATACTAAATCTTCCCCTTTTAGGATAATTACCCCTAAGTACAACATTTCCAAATCCTGTATCCACTTTTAGTATCCAGATAGGGATGCCATTTCTTTCATAACAACGCAATATTTACATTACCAACTTTTTAGAATGTTTTCTTATATCCTCAATGACGTCACTACTGTTTTGTGGTAAAAATTTTAATATTAACAAAGGTATATGAAGATATAAATTAATGAAAATGTGAAACATCTAAATAAGATCCCTCAGAAGTTTCAACCCTGGTGTGCAGTTAGACCTCTTTGTCATGCATCAAGTGATAATTGACTTAATACCCAATCTTCCATTTTTTGGGATTATTACCCCTTGGTACAATTGTTCAAGAACCTACATCCACACATATTATGCAGAAAGATATTCAATTTCCCAGATAACTAGACAATATTTTTTTAATAATTCAGTAACCATTAAGTAAAAATTTATTAATTTCTAGTTATTAAGTAGTTAATTAATAGGTAATTATTATCTACTTAATATTTAATCATTTCTTAATAATTAGTTAATAATTATTTGATCCTTTTTAATCCTATTTTAATCAAAATTTATTAGTTATTAAATAATTATTTAATCCTAATTTAATCCTTATGAAATAATTAGTTAATCACTACTTAATCTGTACTTAAGAATCAGTTAATCATTAGCTAATGATTCCTTAAGTATTCTGTAATCATTTGTTAATCACTTATTAATCATTTAGTAATAATTCATTATTAATTATTTAATTAATAGTTACTTAATAGTTAATTGGTAGGTAATTATTAGCTTCTTAATAGCTGATTATTAGTTAATAATTTCATTAGTTCATCATTATTTGATCATTAGTTAGTCATTAATTGATCTTAAATTAATCCCACTTTATTTCTAACTTCATCATTATCTAATCATTATTTAATGCTAAGTTATTCCTTAGTTAATCATTAGTTAATCACTACTTAATCATTAATTTAGCATTATTTAATCATTATTGAATTTTCATTAATAATTAATTAATCACTTATTAATTATTTATTAACCATTCATTAATCAATGACTAACAAATAGTAACTTAGTAGTTAATTAGTAATTAATTTATTTTCTATATAATAGTTATTTATTTTTTAAACATTACTTCATCATTAGTTAATCATTATCTAATCATTATTTGATAATAATTTAATCATATGTCAATTTGATTTTATTCATTATTTATTCCTAAGTTAATCTTTAGTTTATCATTAGTTAATCACAACCTAATAATTACTTTATTATTAGTTAATAATTCATTAATTAATTTGTATTAAGTATTTAATGTATTTTTAATTAATTGTTGATTAAAAAAAATTTACTAGTTAATTTTTAGTCAATCATTAAATAATTATTAGTTAATTATTAGTAAATCAATAATAAATAATTATTTGATGCATATTTAATCATTAGTTGATCATTATTTAATCCTATGTTAATAATTTTTCAATCATTAAATAATATTTTTTAATAATTGGATAATCATTTGTTAATTAATAGTTATTTAATAGTTAATTGTTTTTTAATTAATAGTTAATCAACAATCATAATCTAATTAATATTAATTACTAGTTATTATGTAATTAATTATTAGTAATTCATTAGTTAAATATATGTTCATCATAATTATTTCATTAGTTATCTATTAGTTAACAATTTATTTCCACTATTTAATAACAAACTAATAAGTTCTACTAAATAATAATCATTTCATAATAATTATTTTATTAATAAGACTAACTCTAATTTGATTACTAAATAGTAAAAATTAAATGATAATTTACTCAATAATATTAACTACTATTAAGTATTATTTATAAATTAAAACTAATTAAATAAACAACTAAATAGATGAAACAATTATCAGAAACTAAAAAATAAAAAAATAAAAAAAATAAAACCATTAAAATAAATTATAAAAAATAACTTTAAATGAATCTTCAAAAAAATTTAACTACTTTGAGACCACAAAAACAGTCTCAAGTAAAGTAGAATGAAATTGGTAATATTTTAGAAAGGGTGACTCTATAATTGAGTTATGATTCAAGAGAGTGAGGGAAAATTGTGAGAAGAGACTGGGGGGGGGGGAATTTATAGGGGTGTGGTCAAAAGGAATTACCTACCAAAATTCCATTCCCCTTTTATTAGGTGAAATTAATTTTGGGTGGTAACTCCTTTGTCATGTCATCAATCCAGGTAAAAGACATTACAAGCCTCAACACATTTCAATATTATTATTTTTTATTTTTTTACCTAGGATTATTTTCAATTATTTTCTCAAAAAGTTACAAAAAATAACCCCCTAAAAACTAAACAATAATAAAATTTAAAAAATTAAAAAACCCCACTAAAATAAAAAGTTCTTCCAATAAAAACACAAGGTCATAAAAATGATGGATGAAGTACAAATAAAAATCTCATGTTCAACCTAGATGGTGAATTTCTATCTATTTAACCACATTGTATAAGGAATTAATCTCCACGAAGATCCCTTCCTCTAAACCACCCTCCTCTCAAGGACTCCTTACAGATTACTCTAGTAGGAAGATTTAGAGATGATATTATAGGTGGGGAGTTGGGGTTTAATTAAATAACCAAATAAATAAATCAATTAATTAATTAAAATTCCATCAATTATAAAACAACCCACACTTTAATAATCCGAGTGAAAACTTATGAAATGGAATTATTTGGATAAAACAACCCTTCCAGACTTAATTATATTGAGGCATCATTGGGAAATAAATGTATAATTACCACTAATATTCACATATGGATTATAATAATATTTTTGTACATAAAATAATATTTTTTGAGGCCTCACAATGCTCATAATCCTACTATGGATAAATAACATAACCTAAAAATATATAGAAGCTCAAAAACTAAAAAATCGGTTTTCCGAATCACCACTTGAGCCCTTCGAGTTATATTTATATAAGATGAAATACTAAAAAATACATAAAAATCAATATACTCATAAATTCACCAAAACTCATCTTAGGGGTAAAAATCTTTACTTGGGGTAAATTAAACCATCAGAAAATTATTTTATGATCATCTAAAAGGTTAAATTTACCATTTTACCAATAAGGAGGTGCAATGACTCTTAAAAATGAAATTGATCTAATACCTCGACCAAGGGAATTCGGGGTCACTACATTGTATGTAGTAGGGAAAAATAATGTGGTGATGGAGTAGCCTCATTCTGGATCTACCAATTATTTCTATCCACAACTGGATATAGGATATTCTTAGGTTTAAAAGGGTGAAAATATTAATGAATTATGCATGTAGTATGAAATTGGCAGTTTTTAAAGGCTCATAGTAGAAGGAAAAGAAGATGATAACCTATTTGGAGACTCATTGTTATCTGGATCTATATTGTGATAAATATGATACTTCTAACCGGTTTCTCACTTCTATCCTCCCTAGGATTGTAATGATAGTGGGAATCTATAGGTATAGTCTGATGAAATTAGGAAAACCTAGGAGTAGATAACCATGTTGTGGGAACCACTCCCATTGAGGGTGTTGATTGAGAATAAATTATTTTTTTTAGAATGAATTTCTCTTTATCAACAATAGCTTAATGTAGGTCTTATATGGTTTAGAAATACACCCTTAAAACATTGAAATATCCAACATGGAATACAACCCAAAAGAGGGAAGCGATCCTTGGGTAGATGAAAAACATAATAAAAATAGTTTTTTTCCTCTATAGAACACGATCAAATAACAGGTATTTATAATGATAAAAAGTTATAGTAATCCTCTAAGTGATCCTATTACATTTTATTTGGAGAGAATAAATTATAAGTTCACCCCTTACCTAATGGACATATGAAACCCTTTTTGAACCACATTAAATCATTCATGTTATTAATTTTACTTCTTCTATTTTGAATTTATTTAATTTTCATGGAGTTTTTTTACCCCAAAAAAGTAGTATCAGATCCACTAGTATTGAAACAATGATGTGCATAGATGTTTTACAATGACTAAAAAATTGAATATGTTCATAATTCCTTTGAGGCTAGATTCATGAAGAGCACATAGGGATGATTCCCATAGAATAAATAACGTTAAAAAATGGATCTAATCACATCCTACATAGGAAGTCAATGATCTGATCAACTCAACAGTGCAATAGTACCCCATTACTAAAGAATAAAACACTATTCATGATGGAAAAGACTTTTTTTTGGGTCCTCCGGTGATGGTTCTGGTGATCCATGTCATCTCCCCCTCATCAGTCTATCTAGAATGTTGAATCTATTTTGGATATATCTTGGCCTATCAGAGTCTATTTTTAGTGATCCATGAGTTGTTTCCAGCTATGTCGATCATTCTAGATGCATCATTATTGATATTTTTTTGATATTATCATCATATAAATTGAATAAAATACTATTAATATGATTAGACATACCACTTTTATTTATTTTATTTGGAAACCTAAAATGAAGGTTCTTTTTTATATTAAATATGCGTGGAAACAAATAATGGAGATCACTAAGCCCATTATAGTGAAATCAATAGAATCATCAATAAGTGGTCAAATCTAGTTAGAAGACATCAACTAGTACCCCACCAATTGATGTGGAGTGGGTCTTTCCCAATAGGAAGTGTGCTAACCAAATCCGATAGCATATCATAAAGAATATCTTCTAGAATTTTTCAAATGAACACGATGCCTCTGTTCTAGGACAAGAATTTGAAAACTTGTTTGAATAAGCAACTGAACGAAGAAAATAAATCTTGAAATGTCAACTTATAGACATAAATTACAAATATGGGACCAACATATCAAATTAACTGAGTGAGTTCCAAGGCACTAATTATGTGTGTAATTCCATGAAAATTATGATTGATAGTGAGTTACATGAACCATTTTTGTTGAGTTATTTTCTAATGATGTGAAAAAACTAGTTGTGTCGGTTAGTAATTCAACTTCCGATAGATCCCTCACCATTTATATGGAAATTGAAAACATATTGAATGAATAATCTCGAAGGAAAAAGAGGGATATACACCTACATTAGAGGCTCTTGTCACTAAAAGAAAATGGAATCTTAAATTAAAGGAAAAAATAGAGGAAGAGAACTCCATAACCAATGTTTTCAAAGGAGGATGCTATCAAAATAACCATATAGATATTATATATAGTAAAAACACTATAGAAATCCATGAAACATCATTCAAGAGTTTAGGAGGTTGAAGGTAGAGCATATGAATCAGGAAGTTAAGACCCAACATAATTATGATGTAGTTTCCAATGAAAAAATTGTTATCATTCAAGAAGAAAACCATGTCAGCCTTGCAAGACAAGATTCAACATAGGTGATTGATTCAGGTGTATCATACCAAGTCATCTCTAGAATATATTTCTTCTCGTCTATCATTTCATGGAGTTTCATAAATTTGAAAATGAGAAATTATGGTGCATCTAAAATCACTAATATTGGTTATATTTCTATCGAGAATAGTATTGGATCTAGTCACTATGGGGAATTTGAGGCATGTTCCTAAAATTAACTTCAATTTGATATCTACTAGAATACTTGACAAAAATGGATATGTTAGTTCCTTCAGTGGTGGGAAATAAAATCCAACCAAAGGTAACATTGTAATTACCTAAGGAACGAAAGATACTTCTCTTTATCTCAAAGATGCTAGATAGTGTGGTGGAGAAGTCAGTACATCAAGAAAAAATGTTCCTACAGAGGTTTTTCATAGTAATCTCGGTCACATGAGTGAGAAAGGAAAAAATATTATCTATAAGAAGGATATCTTATGATGAATAAAAGGTTCATGTATGGATTCTTGTGTTGATTTCATTGTAGGAAAACAACACAGAGTGTCATTTTGTGGATACTTTCCATCCAAAAAAGAAAATGTTTTAGATTTGATTCACACTCTTGTCTGCATGATGAGAAAAAAGTCATTGGGAGGTGTTATTTATTTTGTAAGCATCATAGATGATCATTATTGAAAATTCATGGCCTATTCTATGAAAATTAATGATCTAGTATAGGATTTTTTAAGAAATTTCTTGTGATGGTGGAAAGAGTAACTCATAGATGACTAAAGTGTGTGTGACCAAAAAATGGGGGAGAGTGACATTGTTTATTTTATGATTACTGAAATAGTTTTTGAATTAGTTTAGAAATATTGGTAACAAATATGCCTCAACATAATGGTGTTGTTGATAGGATGAACAAGACAATTTGTGAGGGATTCAGGTGTATGCTACCAAATTCAAAGCTTCCAATAACCTTTAGGGGGGGGGGGAATGAGAATTGAAAATGATCTTACCATCATTTCTCTATAATTTCTACTAAAATTTGATATTTTTGAAAGGGTTTTGGTATGTAAAGATGTTTTATATGAACAATTTATAGAATTTGGTTGTAGGAAATTTGTTCACATCCCAAAAGATGAGCGGGAAAAGATGGATGAAAAAGGAAAGTAATGTATATTTTTGGGATATGCTCATGAGGAGTTTGGATACTGACTCTAAAATCCTATCAATATGTCAATTTTCAGAATTATATATGTGGTGTTTCTCAAGAATTAGATGAATGGAGATTTTTAGGTGCCAGAAAATGAAGAGAAGTTGCTGTTTGGGGAAATTTTAGTTAATCTGGAATCAGTCTCACAACTATAAGTTATATCAAGTGTGAGATAGATACATGAAAATGATGAAACATACCTATTGGGTAATATTTTTTATCTTCTGATATGTCCCCAAAATATGATATTCTAGAACAGATTCCCCCTCAAAGTGTAGTAGAGGAGATCCACTAGAGAACAAAAACCGAGTCATAAATACTTACTAAATGAGTATGTGATGCACACTAATGGGGGGAGTGGGTCCAAAAAGTAATGATTATTTGATTAAGATTTAAAATAAGGCATAATGGAAGAAGTACATATAAGAGGATATGAAATCCTTACACAAAAAATACACTTTTGGTTTGGTAAGTCACCACATGGAATGAAGTCGCTTAGGTACATGTGGGTCTACAAAATAAAAGGGGAATATGACATCTCATAGCCATGATACAAGGAAATAATTGATTTGTACTGGTTCATTCAGAAGAAAGGAATTGAATTTGATGAAATTTTTTCTCATGCGGTAAAAATGTATTCTATCAGAGTTGTTCTTGGAGTGGTGGATAGTCAGAACTTGGGGGTTCAACAACTAGATGTAAAGAAAACATTCATACATGGAGATCTTGATAAGGAGATATAAATGGAAAAACTATAGGTATTTCAATATAAAGGTACCAAAAACGTAGTATTAAAACCTATGAAAATTAAATATTGTTTGAAATAGTCAGTGAGGAAATGGTATAAGATATTTGACTAATTCAGGGAGAAAAATGAGTGTAGGAGAATTCTTGATGATCAATTCAGTTTCATTTATTAGTTTTTAGATGGTGATTTTATTATCTTGTTTCTTTATGTTGATGATATTTTGAATATTGATTGTGGTATTACCATGATTGAAAGGTTGAAGAAGTATTTGAAAAAGTATTTTGAAATGAAATACTTGGGAGACACTACTGAGATTCTTAGTATGAAAATTACCCATGAAATGTGGAATCAAAATAATCTTATATCTCAAGAGTGATAAGTTGAGAAGGTTCTTGAAGGATTCAACACGAGTAACATGAAACCATTTAACACTCCACTTGCAATTCATTTCAGGATAATGACAAGTTAGAGTCCTTTAACTGAAAAGAATAGAGCGGAAATAGAGAAAAATCATTATCAGTCAGTAGTTGGTAGTCTTATTTATTCCATGGTGTACACCAGATCATATATTTCTTATATTTTTGGTGTTTTGAGTATATTATTATCAAATATAGGAAAAGTGAATTTGACAGTGGTCAAATGGATATTGAGGTGTCTCCAAGTTATATCAAGTCATTATTTATGTTTTGGAAGTGATAAACCTATTTTAGAAGGAAACACTGATGCATATATAGATAAAGATGTAGTCATGAATAAATCTATATTTGGGCACCTAATATCATTTACTAGGGAAAATTACCAAGGAAATATCTACCTCATAAGTGTGTTTCCTTTTCTACCAAATAATCTGATTATATCATAGTCATTGAAGGCTACATGGAGATACTATGGATGAAGAAGTTTTTACCAGAGTTAGGACAAAGTTAGGAGAATTATTTTATCTATTGTGATAGTCAAAGAACTATTCATCTCAGTACAAACTCGACATTTAATCCCATGTACAAACAATTCAATGTGTGATATCACTAGATCCAAAATGTGTTTGAGGAAATATTTCAAAATGTTTAGAAAATCCACACTAATGATAACCGAGTATACATGATGATGAAGGTTCTACTAAAATATAATCTATAAGACTTTAAGGAGACTACATGTCTAGATTCTACCCCAAATTGGTAGTGAGGGGGGGGGGTGGACTTTTGGTCGAACTCCCAATTTTGGAGTTGATTGAGGAGAATAAAATTATCAGAATACTGAATTTTTCTCTGTTAGAGATAGCCTTCTCTAGGTATTCTATGCTTTGTCAGCCAACTCTGGGATCATTGATATAGCCAACATGGAATTCATCCAGGAGAGGGATGAAATACTCAAGTAGATGAAAAACTAATAAAAAATAGTTTTTTATTCCTCTATAAAAATGATAAAATACCAAGAATTTTTAATAAAAACCCATTTTAATCTTCTATGTGGCCCTTTGATTTTTCTTTTAGAGAGAATAAATCCGAACCGGTCCCTTCTCTTATGGATTTGGGAAACCCTTCCCGATTTCTGTTAAATCCTTCACGTTCTTCATTTTAATTCTTTTTTTTGAATTTATTTTTTCACAAAAGAGGTTATCTGCCCCAACACATATTATAGGATGAATAATGTAAAGGGTATTCAGGATCTAGTGTAGTCATTAATGCATACACAGTCTAGGGATCACCATCAATGAGTGAAAGACTCTATTGTCTTCCATTAGATCTGTCTACATTATTTCAATAGGATTCAGACATATATTCATAATATGACTTATAGGATAAAAGGATGATATCTAATGGAGTAGTTCCATTTAAAGATGAAATCACTAAAGGTATTAGGGTGAAATATGGTCGTGAAACTCATGAAGAGTCATATCTTGAGTTAGCTTCATTAGAGAATATTTGTCAGTAATTATGGTAGGAACAATAGGTGATTAATTAAATAAGTCGTAATAGGAATTTGAATTTTGAAGATGCCTAATTTATAAGGCCATAATATAAGATGAATTCTCCTTGAACTATACTTGATCAGTTTGATGAGTCATATTTTGGAGAAGGCTATAATCCCTATATTTTACATGCAATGTTTTGATCATGTTCAACAGAAGGTGTCTGTCTGGCCTGATTATAAAAAAAGGTGGGATGTTAATGAAGATTTTTTGGGTGCTCCATTATGGGGATAAACACCTTTGTTTCCTAAAAATAGTGATTCAACTAAAGAAAATAATGATTTACATGCTACAACTCAATCTTGTATGGATTTTGAGAAGTTTAAACCCCTTGTTTCTCCTCACTAAAGTAAAGAATCCATGATCATTAAAACTACTATCAAGCGTGATACTACTAGTGCTCCATAGTTTATAGGAATTACCTCAGATCATTTATTTAGTAAAAATGAATCTGGATCTTGGAACATGAAAGTATAATAATTGGGGAACACCAGTTTTAACATCCAATTCAATTCACATACATAATTTGTAAATGAACTGATTCCAATCCCCCAATTCCATAAAAATTCTTTGAAAAAAAGAATTCGATTCTATTATAGGGAGAAAATAAGTAGTTCAAATCAAAAAGGGTAATTCCGATCCAAGATCATATATTATAATTATTTAAAAAATGTGGTTCCTACATCTAATTTCATTACAACACTTAATTCAATTTTATCACTGTTGATCAGGAAAACTCTTTAGAGGTAGTTGATCTCTTTAGTGACAAAATGAGGTCCCATTTTATGAATTCTATCTTAAATATGATGGAATATAATTCAAAAAATGAAAATTATAATGTTAGTAAAGATGATTCCTCTACCCCATTGAGGGATAAAATCCCTAACAATAATATTTCCTCAAATGAAAAATATTTAGATGGTGAAGGGAATCATTAGTAGAGGGATAAAAGATGGGGATGAGGATGACACCCATGAGGTCAAGGAAGTCATGATTCTATCATAATATGGGCCGTTGATGTCACATGGCTCGATAATCAAGAACATCATTATTGGCATTGATCTCAATGTGTTAATATACTTTTGTGGGATGAATAAAGCTGTGTAAAACTAGTTGATGCAATATATTATAAGTGGACATGTTTATATAATGATTTTAATCACCATACACTTGAAGATGTATGATCTCATGTCATAGAGTTTACTAGATACAATGAAGTACAATTAGCATAAGGCTTGGTTTTCTACAGGTCTTACCTAAGCAATGAGTTAAAGAGGAATTAAGGAGAAATTGTTGAAAGAAGCCAAACTTTAAACCTTCACCTGTATTTTACATATTGATGTACAATTTGTTGGCTTCTAAGTCACTTGTTTAGCATATCATACCCATTTGTACTATTTTACTTTGCTTAAAAAAGGGACCATGTGTTTTAATTTTCTAAATTCACGATTCAAACCATTTCAAATTATTATTGAATAAATATTTTTTTATTTGTATATTGAGAATTAATTAATTTTTATTTATTGAAAATTTCCTTTGAATTAAAAATAAATAATTTATCAAATATTATATTTTAATTAATTATTAACAAACTTTTAACTACAAATTAATTTTAAATTATTTATTATTAATAAAAATAATAGTTTATTATAAATTTATTATTTACTAGTTAGTCATTATTAATTATTAATAGTTAACTATGAAATATAGATAAATATATAATAATAAAGAATAAATTACAATTAATAATTGACAATTTAATTTTGATCATTGATAATTGATAATTGATTATTAATTAATTGATAATAAGTAATAATTATTATTCAATAATTATTATTAATCATTAATAATTAATAATTAATTCTCTTTTGTTAACCTTTAAATTTAAATGATTATTTATTAATTATTAGTTCATAATTTCTAAATAATTATTATTAATTTTAACTTAATAAATAATGATTATAATTAAATAGTTATTATCAATTATTAATAATTAATTAATAGTAATTAGTTATTAATTATTAATTTGAAATTATTAAATAGTAATTTATTAACCAGAATTAATATTTATTAATTATCTAATAATTATTAGATATTAATATTAAATTATTAATTGTTAAATATTAATTATTATTACATAAATATTATTTATTAATTATTTTCCATTTACTATTAATTATTAATTATTAAATATAAATTGTAATTTATCTGTGATTAAAAAAAACTAACTATTAATTACCAATTAGTATTAATACATTATTACTAACAATAAATATTTATTTATAATTTTTTTATTTTAATCAAATTTTCATTATTATGAATTATCAATTATGAACTAACACATACAAATTAATAATAAATAATAAATAATTAAATTTTATTATGTATTAATTATTAAGTATTATTAATGATGGGTTAGCTTTAGTGTGAGTGAACCCTTCTAGGGGGTGTTATCATTCCTTATTGACCTTTGGGTGTGTGAATTGGTTCATTTTATTATGACCTCCCTATATTAAAATAAATAAATTAATAGTTATTAGTTATTTATCGCCAACTCGAAGGCTATTGTATTTTTTTGTTTATTAGATAACCCTCTTTTATCTTGATTTAGTTAATCCCATTTATTTATTGGTAATTAATTATTACAATAAAATAACTAATGATTTCTTATTATTTATCAATTCATATGAATTATTAATTAAAAATAAATATTTTTCAATAATAAAAAATTAATATTTGTTAACTTTTAATAATTAATAATAAGTAATTGATAATGGTATTGAGAGAAGGGTACCAATTAAAAAAAATTTACTGTCTCCTACAAAGTACTCAGTGATATTTAACTTGAGACCTCCAAAATACCCTCATATGAATAACCACTACGCTATTCCCCTGGGTTTATTAAAAATAAGTAATTTATGAATACTAATTATTAATATTTAGTTTTCAATTTGATGTTCTATTTTTTTCATTTATGTAATGTATTATGTTTATAAAATAAGTTTAATAATGTTTATAACATACTAATAATAATATAATTCATTTATAGTATTCAATTAGAGAACATAGTGTAAAGCATGCATGAGTGAGGGTAGTGCAAGGAAGAGAAACCTCCTACGAAGTACTCAATTGTCTATAAAAAAGGAGAGCAATAAATATTTTAAAATAAATAATAAAATTAAATTTTACATATATTTTAAAATTAGATTTTATCTATTCCTACAACAATGATCGGTGTCCATGACCATAGGTACCTACGAACATAGTCACTTTCAAACTTTGTATGTAGAATTATTGATGTGGAAACAGTGTCTACATGCCACCTAACCCTGGGTGTAGGGTATGGCCATGATAAGGGGGCACATCTTCATGCAATTTGTATCATGGTAACATGCTATTTTTCAAGTTGTGTATAACTGTAAGGAAAAATTTAAGCATACCGAAACACCATTACAAGGACCTTATTGAGGATAGACCCGAGCCTACCATGATTTATTTGATAAATAATGGGTTTTTCTAAATCATCCTATTATCCTATGTGGAAAATTAAAACACCAAACACAACTTGATATAACTTTTAGAAATAAAATGTTAAAAAAATGAAAAATAGATCATACATGTTTCACTAATGAAACAGTCTCCGTCTTGTTTCTATGATGGAGTAATCCAAATGTAGATCATGTAAATAACATAAGAAAAATCCTATTTCCATTGAGGGATTACAGTGGTTTATTGGTCCATGTTTATAACATGAGGATTCCCATAATTCTAGAAGGGTTTCTAGCACCTTCACTGGAATGTGATGAACAAGGATCATGAGAAGAGAGTGTTCATCATAACGTTTTTCCTGAAACTAATGATCTTTCTTCAAACACAACATGATGGATCACATCCCTTTATATATCCATCACCGACTATATACTAACACAATGAACATATTCAACGTATCATATTCCTACATTATTTCATGTTATAGTAATAAATTTTACATATTCAAGGGATATTTAAGCTCTAATTAATCCATTTATAATGGATTAATAACTGAAAGAAACTGTGTGGGATGGAGGTGGTAAATGCATGCACTCATCCTTCTTAGTAAAAGATGCATGCAGTTAGCCTGAATTACATTAGGTGCAACATATTCTATCATATGTATCATATAAATATGTTTTAGTGAATAAAAAAACATCTCCCACTTGTAATAAAATCTATAAATACTTCATGAAAAAACTCCAAAACTCTCTGAAAATCCATCCAAAACTACTTTTGGATACAGTTTCATTAAAATCATTTCATTTTAGAACAAACAATTTATCCAAGTTGTAATCCTTGTCCAAAGGCCCAATTTTTTTACCCTATAGGTTGTAGTATCATTGAAACCAATTATTAAATCTCTATTTCATTGATGTAAGCATAGATTTTCCTCTAGAAAAGCATCAATTATACTCAAGTTTCTAATGGGTATGTTGTGATCACTGTCAAACATGCCCATATCTTTATAAAAACATGTCCACCACAATATTTATCATTTAAATCCTATGTAAACCTATCAAATAATTTTTTACATTACATAGAGAGACCACTATATATAGAAATTTTCAATCTAGTATAGGACACATAATCTGTTCCCAAATCCATAAAAAGTTACTGACTATGTTAATAAATAAATCACATGTCATCCATCTAATAAATGTGTACATAACTTTTCCCTCAACAAATTATTATAAAACATCATATGTGACTCCACAAATATTTTACATTAATTTATAAAAATCTAATTAAATTAAGGGCCAACTATATTTACATTTCATACAAGTGAAAAAATCACATCTTGGTTTCAATATAACTGATTACATGTTCAACAACATACCCAACCATCCCTTGTTTAGATAAAAATTATTTACTTACAAAATTAATGTATCAAAATTTTAAAGTTCTTATGCTAGGTATATAACCAAACTTAGGTAATGAGGATTGATCATGAGTATAAACCCCTGAGTATATCGATGACTATATGAAATTCCAAGTGATATATTTTAGTGGTTCAATCCAAGTAATAAGTCTTTATTTTTTACCCCATGAACTTATTACTTGTATATCATATACAACCCTTTGTAAATTTCATATGATTCTATCCAGGATAATCAAAAAACATCATCACAATCCATAATAATCGGTGATGGTCATTGATTAGGGATAACTCAAAGTCTTATGTTCACTGATATTGGAAGAGTATCTACTAGTGATTCTTAGAGAATACATGATGTTAGTTCAAGTTCAAAATATGAAATTAATGATAGATCCAATGGTGGATGCATTAGAAATTCTATCCAACATTTCCAACTATTTAAAGTATCATGAATAATCCTATGATTTTTTCAATTAAAAATTATATAAATAACCAATTTGAGTGTTCTCAATACTAAAACTCTTTAGCACTTTAACAATTTAAGTGTTCGAACATATTATAATAATTCTCAAATATCTTTAAGCCCATTATGTTGAACACTTCAACCATGTATTTTTTTAATAAATATTTACTTAGAAACAACTTCATACAAGGACAAGTCATGATATCATTTTCAATAAATAGTATTCCATCTGCATAAAATATTTGAAACACTATTATACCCCAACTGATCTGTTTATATAAACATGAATCATTTGTTCCCTTGATGAATTAAAAATATTTTACTACATCATCCAACCATATATTACATCTTTGAGAAGTTTACTTCAGCCAATAAATGAAATTTTACATCTTTCATACCTTAGTAGACTAATCTGGAACTTCAAAACCATTGGGTTATATAATATACACAACCTAGAATAAATTACCATTATGGAAAGAGATATTGAAATTCATTTCATAAATATTATAATCATAACGACATATTATGGCTAGAAAAGTAAAAATGGGATTTATCATCTCTATAGGAGAAAAAGTTTATTCATAGATAATACAATGAATTTATTTATAACACTTTACCACCAAGAAGTCCTTTTAGGTCAACAGTTATCTATATATGTATGTTTTATTATGAAAACTCCACTTGCACCATGTGGGTGTCCCCCCTTTAGGTTCATCCACTATATTTTGTACTTGATTAGTATATGTGGAATAAAGTTCATATTCCATTTATTTTAACCATTTTTCATAATTCGAACTCTCAATGTATTTATGGAAGGAATTAGTTTCATGTCTTATGAATGTTACTTCATCATAATTTTCCATATGAGATCCATGTCTCAAGGGTTCTTGATGAATTCTACCTCACCATTGTGGTTTTTATATATCTTGATTTAGTTATTATTCTATAACTATTTAAAGAACTAACTCAACTTCCCCTCCAATAAAACTTCCTATTTTTTTGTCAGAAAAGTTTCTATGTAAAAATTTTCTCTCACTGACTCTTCAAACTATATATTGAAACTCATGGAATACACCAGTTCATGCCACATACACAATGTATTGAATAGAATTATAGTCATTTCATTAGGATGATATAAAAATATTTTTTTTTGATTTAGAGATAATATCATATAAAATTAATAATGGTATGAGTTCTTAATAACCCAAATCCTAATAAAATAAATTTTGGTATGTTTTCAAGTCCATATCTCATATGGTTTCATTATGACTGAATTAGATAAAAACCGATTAATAAAAATACAATAGTCATCAATGCATAACCCTAAAATTAAATAGGAATCTCATAATGACTCATCATCGATCGAACCATGTCCAATAATGTACTATTCTTCCTCTAAAATACATTAGTCCATTATGGTGTTCTAGGAGGAGTGAGTTATAAAAGAAATCCACAATCACTCAAAGATCAATGAAACTCTGGATTAAGTATTCACCACTCCAATACAATTAGGTAATCTTAATATTATTCCACATATAATTTTGTACTTCATTCTAAAATTCTTATATATTTCTAAAAGGTTCATACTTGTGTCTCTCTAGAAGCACATATCAAAACGGAAAAAGTCACCTGCAAAGTTAACAACGTACTTAAAACATCCACCAACTTGAGTACACATTGTTCCACACACATCATTATGAATGTGATATAATATTCCACTAATCCTTTCACATTTTCTATTAAAATATTTACTTTTCAATTTGAATAATAATAAACTTTCACAATTAATATTGATTTAAAATAGAATGATTCACACAATACATTTTTATGGAGTATTTGGACATATTTCTGATTTATAATTATATATAAGTTGTTCCAAAGGTAGGTGAGAATAGAATCAACTAGAACATTATTATTTTGAATAATATAAATATGATTACCCATATCTAGAATCTAAAAACCATTTACTATATTCCCAATTCCATAAAACATATCATTCATATACATAGAGTAACTCTTGTTCTAGATAGTGAATGGGATTATCTTTTTATCCAAAAAATATTCATAAATCATATTTCTGTTTATGAATGGTCCATAATAAAAGTTCTCTAATTATATTATTAATAAACATGGTTAAATTATATCATAAGTGATGACTTATAATGAAACAACTCGCGATCATTTACTAACATAAGTAATTACTTCACCCTTCTGCACATCCCTTTTATATCATAGTTTGTGTTTATCAGCACAAATGTTTGATGCAAACCCAATATATAATACCCATGTGTTAAATTTGGAAGAAATTTATTTCTAAAACATTCACATTTATCTTCTCATAATTCTTCTCTTTGATAACAATTATATTCGTTAGATACAATAATATAACAATTCTATAAGTCATAGTTATTATGTATCTCAATATTATTATCATAAAATATGTCATAATATATACTGAATATGTATTACTAAGTGAATATCATTATTTATATCTTTTCATAATTGAAATTTAATTAATTTTTTCCCAATCAAAAAGATAACCTATTACATTATATCCATTTAGTGTACCAAGATTCATATTTCAAAATGTTTTATATTGTGATGGATTGACTCAAATCAGTAAGTTTGAGTCGGAGGGAAACATGACCTCATGTGCACATCTCAATAAGAAATAGGCCTTTAACTAGTGGGAAGGGCCTTATTAGTAACATGGGGAGACTATTCCCTCAGTATCAGATAACCATCATAGTAAGAACATAAAAAAACTAATAACAATAATAGTAAGTAGAAAAAGAACAAGAAAAAAAATAAAAAATAACACCATCCTATGAAATATCCAAATGAAATACAATAACCAGTATATAAAGTCTAAATGGATCCCCACATGTGGTGGGTCAATGTATACACAATGAAAAAAATAATAATAATAAAAGAGGTATCACTCTAAAATATCCCAAAGTATTTTATATTTTCACCACAATTCATGACTATCAATATTCACAAAGTAATTTGTCACAAGACCTTGGCTTTGTTTGGATACCTAACTATAAACTATACACATTCATTGAGATATATATGTAGGCTGTGAGTAGAAACTTATAAGTACGCCACCACTAATCACAAATATGATTCTATAGTCATATAATGGTGGTTACCCTGACAAAAATAAATAAATCACCACGCATTACTCATTGGGTCATCATGCACTAACCAGATTTCAATGAATCTCTAACCACACATACATCAGCACCATGTTAGAAGAAAATATTTTGGTGGAACCCCATAAAAGTTAGAACATGACATGTACCTTATCACTCAAAGATCAACCTCATTTCTCATACCTGACCCATCCTTTGTCACTCATGGGATGATGGGAGGTTACATCCACAAATTATGATGTACCTTATTACCCAAGGAAGAAATGGAAAACAATTACTAGGTTTCAATAAATATGAAACAAGACACATCATATTCCACCATAAGAATTGGATCATATAAACCAAAACCCTATGCCACATTAACAATCCTCTCGAGCCTTAGCTAATCATAAATGGATCCATGAGAGTCAAACTTATTGAGAGGACCATTATGTTGTCACCCATGGTTCAAGCTGTGATTTCCATCCCAAACAAAATATAACCTATCAATCCCCCTCTAAGGGGAAAAAATAAGACAAAAACCCAACCAATTCACTTGAAAACCAAAAGTAGGGTTCACACTGGGTTACACACACCCATATTAAAATAAAGACATAAACGATCATACAAATGTCATAACATGGAAATGAATTCCAAACAGAAGCCTAAAAATCATACTCACCAAGAAACACATTATAATTAAAGATCAGATTTACAATAACCTAAATTCATAAATAAATATTAAAATTAGGGTTTAGAAAAGTAAAACCTTGAGATCGAGGAAGAATGAGACTTATAGGGCTTGATTGACATTAGACTTACTAAAATAGAACCTCTACAATAGAAAAAACAAAAAATGGACACAGATCACTGTTGGAGGATCCAAAATCACCCAAATAAACCCCCATGTTTATTGATTATGGGTGAGGGTAAATATGAAGGAGGAAGAATAATTAATGGGGATCCTAGTTGAAATTTCATGTCTTCCCCTTTTTAAAAAGAACTGCCCAACGACATGGTTGCAATGCGACTAGGGGGTTGCGGTGTGACAACCCAAATATTGAGGGAATGTCCCTATGTTAATAAAATAATGGTGGCTCAAATTAGATTCATGATGTGTATAGCTATAGAAAGAGGTATTTACATCTATTGAAACCATTTGTAGTGAGATGTTCTGGTTTCATGCCATCACTAACAAATTAAAGCATAATTTCAGTTGTAGGCCCTATTTAGTTCTCTAAAACACACCATGTGTAACACCCCAAGCTTCCACGGTACGTTTCCCTTCGAATAATGCGATAGTGTGTGTTGTACGCAACCTCGAGTTCTAACACACACCACAACTAATTAAACTAGCCGTTGTGAATAGTTATACCTACTTTTTGAAATCATATATATTTTATATTTCAAAATGGACTTCATTTTTGGATTCGGAATATCGAAATTATCCTAGGGTGAAATTTTGGCACTTTTCGGATAACTTTTATATTTTGATGAATAGTGAAAATTACTAAATTTTAATTAAAAACAACTTTTTTAATCAAAATAATTAATAGTGATAAATTATGAATTTGAGTGGTTTTAAAGTATATTTAGAATATATTTTTACCATTTAATATAATGTTGGTCATTGGACATAATTTTACAATTAAACCGAACATAAACAAGTGTCAATCTTTTGATAGTTATTATCTCTTAAAAACACGCTTTTTGTTTTGACAGCGGGAATTAATTTTAAATTAATTTCTGCCACTTCTGTGTTTTGAATTTAGAAAAATGGATTCCATATTTGGAATCAGGATGTTCAAATTGTGTAAATAGGTAACTTTTATTTTTAGACATTTTGAATAATTACGGCGGTAAATATTTTATTTACCATGGTTAAGGGTAAATCCGGTAAATAAGGGTTAAAACAATAATATTATAATAATACTAAATTACCCTAAAACGTGTCTTAACCCTATTGGTTGATACAGGGTCGACCATGGGAATCTTTGGGTCTATTTTGGGACCCCATGGATCCACTTGTAAGTGATAATGACACATTATATTAATAAAGCTTAAATAAAAATAAAAATGGCATAAGCTTACATCTTTTAGAAGAACAATTTTTACATAGGGTTATACATGTTGTATTTTCGATTATAAATATTCATTAGAAAGATAAAACGATTTCCTACATAATGATATTTTATTTATAATTTTTAGACATTAAATAAGTTATTTTATTTATGACACAATGATGATGCAGTAATTACTATAATAGTGAAAAATTAAAATAATTGATATTATAAATACCCAAATAAATATAATATGAAACTTTTAATGAATTAAACTAATTTTCTATGATAATATGATATATTAGGATTGATTTAAGTGACTTTTTTCGAAGTAATCAATCTGTTAGGAGTTTCACAAAAATCAACTATTGAATAGTGTCAAAATTGACATAGAAGAGTTCTTAAAACAAATATTATATTATTAATTGATATTAAATTCCTAAAAATCTAAGGTTCGGCCAAGAGACTTATATTATGATAGGTTCCTAATTAATGGACCACTTGGGGGTCTCTTGGATGTATATAGTAAGTTTATTAACCATATTATATAAAAATACAAAGAGACATTGTAAAAGTGAAACTAATTAACTTAGAGTTAATACTTAATGATAAGGTTAATATAAGTACCCAAACCTGTCTAAATTCTATTGTATGAGTTGTTTTCGACCTATACCCACCTCATACTTTGAATAGTCAACTTTGGAGCCTTTGGAAACCGAATATGAATTTATTATAAATTAATATTTCTAGCTTTTCCAAAAGTGCCCCTCACCCCTCTTATAAAAGGGCACTCCTCCTTCTCTTTTCCTCACACCTCTCAAGCCTTTTGGTTCGGCCAAACTCTGCCCAAATACTCTCCCAACATCCCTCACTTCAACCTAGAGGACTTAGTTTGATCAGAAAGCCAACCTAAGGAGCCCTTTTGATCAAATCAAAAGGAAGAACCCGAAGAAGAGGTAATGATTTCACCACCCTTTTCTAAGTTCATTTCTTCTTCCACTTCTTCTTCCTTTGTTCTTACCATTCTAAAATAATAAATCCAGTATCTCACATATACTGTGATGTTATTATAAGTATGGTACAACCATATTCAGTATTCTATCCACCCTTTGAATAACATGTCACCATACGTGCGTACGTACGGCTTACCGTCTCCACGTCGTGGTGTAATTGTTATTCAATATAATATTATTTGGATGGGTATAATAATGATGTGTAACTCATGTAAATAATAAATATAACATGTTAATGATTCTGTATATATGATATACCATTCATTTATATATTATTTTAATATCAAAAGAATGATATTGTCGCTCGTGCGTACGTACGGACTACCGTCTCCACGAACGCGATGAGATTCATTCTCCATCGTATCCATTCAAGTATAATTATCAATTTATGATTTAAAAATGATGTTTAAGGACTTGATATCATTCTAGATATGAATAAGATACAACAAACATGGCTTATGTAACAAAACATATAAAAGAAAATGAGTAAGTTAACACCCGAAACGATGATAATTCTAAGATATTATTAATAAATCAATGTTAAAAGATCATATATGATATCATATTAATATATATGATTCTTGTATAATTTAATAAAAATTATTTCACCATTATAAAGGAGGTTAACCTACCCCAACCAAGGAAAAGTACAAGGTAAGGGTTATTTCACAATCTCTTCATTATCCGAGGTTGTTTATATGTAATAATCTACTGGGATCTCTTTATCATCCACATCCATGTTTCTTCAAAATGTATTTCAAAACATTTTTACTATTTACAAGAATATGGGTTAAATTCATTTATACCCTTGTTTGACTTTTTATAAGAGGTTTATAAAGGAATCTTTCCGTCGTTTTCAAAACAAGGTCCTTTTTAACCTTTTCGACAGAATTGAGGTAAGAATGTTTTTTTAACTTATACGGCGGGTGCGGTTATTTTCCGCCATTATAAAATCGTCGAAGCTTTCCATACAAACTTATAAGAATATTTTCAAAGAAAATGTTTTATTTTATATGGATCTTAAATGATTTCAAAATAAAAGGAGATACTTCTTTAAAAAGAATTTTGATTTCATCTATGTCAACATCCTTTGATGGATTTTAAGATTATTTGAAGTTGATTTATTATGATACAAAACTTCTATATTGTATTGAAGGTTTTGTGATATGTTTGACTGTGGATGTGCTATTTTTATACCATTCATAGTTTATGGTGAAATTATTGACATTTCGTATGCTAGTTTTAATACGAATGTTTATGTTATGTTTAAACCTTTTCATATGGGAATGCATTGGACTTAATAAGTGACGGGTGGAGCCCGCTATAGCTCCTCGATGCATCGGTAGGTCTCATGAGACAAACTAGTGTCTTGGCACAAGGCCTTGACAAAATCTTATTTGTAGTCTTGGCACGAGGCCTTGGCTATGTGGTTAAGATAGTCTGGCATTATGCATTCCAACATTATGAATGTGGTTATTGATATTGCATGTGATTATTCGATTAGTAGAATATCCATGTGAACAAGTAAATGGCATTATTTCATTTTACTTTTGCCATACTATGTTGAAGTTCAATTTTAAAAGGCTTTTGTTTTAGTAATTCATTGCCTTAAATGTTTATGCTTATTTTGAATGTTCCGCTATATTGTTATCCTTACTGGGCATTTGAGCTCACCCCTTTTCTATGTTTTATTTTTCCCAGGTAGTGAAGAAGTAAATTATGAATGACTTGCAGGGATATTATGAGGGGTTAATAGTGTGGATATGAAGACTTTGTTGTTGTAGTAGTTTTTCACTTTGAAATGTAATGTAAAACTTTATGGATATATCTAGTGTTACCAAGGCTACTAAACCAATCGGTCTTTCGAGATTTGATCTTTCTTGTGATCATGCCAATGTTATGTAATTAATGCACCGACTCTGGGCAGCTGGGGTCGGGGCGTTACAGTTGGTATCAGAGGGAGGTTAGTACAAACCTTGGAAGCTAGATTTAGATAAACTCTGATTAGAGCACATAGACCTAAGATGAACTTTGAGGATTAGTATAGAAGAACTTCCTAGAATTTTGGTATTGTAGAGACTTTTTGAGTTTTCCGAGCAATACATCCCTGTCTGGATACGAGCAGGTAGAGGCGGCTCTGGCACAGATGTACCTAGGGGTAAAACCCGAAAACACCGCTTTGAGCTAGACTCGAACGGGAACTGGTGCACGACAACGGGCCTTGCTGCACTCTTGGTTACGACACTCCCGGGGGATATGCTTAGGATAACTCTCACTTTCTTTACAAATCATTATGAAGGGTTTATGAGTATATACTTCCTCAAAGAAAACATATTTATGATTATGGATTATATCCATAGATAGTTCAATTTATGTTTAGTGTTTTATAAGTATGGGATTATGTATTTTGATGCATAAACTGATCTAGTTTATGACATTTTTTAGAAATGGCGCCTAGTGGAAGAAATGGAAACCGTATCAATGCACGCACTCCATGTAGGGATTGCCCTCCTGCTCAAGATAATTATAGTGGGGCTGGTGATGCAACTGGTGCTGATCAGCTGATCACCGTACTGGGACAACTTACTCAGGTTATGAATAATAACCTTACCCGTATGGAGCACCCTGATCCGCAGCGTGGAGGATCAATGTTAGATCGATTCATGAGACAACAACCACCAACGTTCAATGGGAGTACAAATCCCTTAGTAGCTGAGCAATGGATATTTTCCCTAGAGAAAATATTTCAGGCTTTGGGGAGTAGTGAAAGGGAAAAAGTTACCATGGCAGTTTACCGCCTCACTGGAGATGCTGATCAATGGTGGTCATTGATTCAAAACATGAAGGAAGATGATGAAGTATCAAACATGGAATGGAGGGAGTTCAAAGATCTGTTTTTAGAAAAATACTTCCCTCGCGACCATCGAGCGGATATGGAAAGGCAATTTCTAAGTCTGAGACAAAAGGAGGATGATAATGTCACAAAGTATGAGGCTAACTTTACAAGGTTAGCGAGGTATGCTGGAGATTATATACGCAACCCAAGAAGTAAGATTGATTGTTTCTTTGATGGGTTAAAACCATTTCTCCGTCGAGCATTAGTCTCACAATCCTTTTCGTCATACGAAGACATTGTCTCATGTGCTATCAAGACCGAAAAAGAATTCTCTAAGTCTTATGACTTTAAAGCGAAGCAAGAGAAGAAGAGACCTTCTGATCAATCTGGGAATGGAAATAAGGGGAAGAAGGGAAAGGTTGAATATCCATCTTGTGGTAAATGCGGGAAGAAACATCCTGGTGCTTGCCTGAAGGGAATGGGAGTCTGTTACAAGTGTGGTGAAAAAGGCCACCAAGCTCATGATTGCAAGGGGAAGAAGGAAGCTACCAACGTTCAGTGCTACAATTGCAGGGAGATGGGGCATTATGCAAATGCATGTCCTAAGCGTCAGGAGAACTTACCTCAGAAAAGGCCAAGGGATCAAGGTCAGGCTTATGCTATCACTACTGCTGAGGTAGAAGCTCCGAAAGACGTGGTGGCAGGTAATTTAATGGTTTCCTCAAGTTTAGCAAATGCATTATTTGATTCTGGATCATCGCATTGTTTCATATCTTCCCAGTTTGCTAAGAAAATTAGATATTTCCAATTTGATTTAATAAGGGAGTTGTCAGTTAAAACTCCTAAGGGAAGTATCGTTGCAACAAAGTTTTGTGAATCAGTCCCCATTAGAGCACATAAATTTTCTTTATCTGCTGATTTCATCGTCATACCTATGATTGAGTTTGATATAATCCTCGGTATGGACTGGATTTCGGACTATGATGCGAAGATTTATTGTAAGAAGAAAGAGGTTACGATTCTTGATGATAATGATAAGGAACACCTTATTTTTAGAGCAGAATCGTCACCACCTAATTCTTATTTAGACCCACCCCCAGTAGCTCAACTTAATTCAATTATTGGGGAGGAAGAGAATGAAGTAACTATCGGTGAGGAAAGGAATGTTCAAATAGAGGATGTACCTATTGTGAAAGAATTTGTAGATGTATTTCCGGAAGATTTACCTGGACATCCTCCAGAACGAGAAGTTGAGTTTTCTATTGATTTGATTCCTGTATCAAGGCCTATATCGAAGACCCCTTATAGAATGGCCACTGTAGAGCTAGTCGAACTAAAGAAACAACTAGAGGAATTGAGTAATAAGGGATTTATTCGCCCTAGTGTTTCTCCATGGGGAGCCCCTGTTCTTTTTGTTAAAAGGAAAGATGGATCTATGAGGTTATGTATCGATTACAGGGAGATCAATGCTATAACGATAAAGAACAAGTATCCCCTACCTCGTATTGATGATTTATTTGACCAACTGCATGGAGCTCAATACTTTTCAAAGATTGACCTTCGATCTGGATACCATCAGTTGTGTGTAAAGAAGGAAGACATTCCGAAAACAGCATTTCGAACCAGGTATGGGCATTACGAGTTTACTGTAATGCCGTTTGGATTGACTAATGCACCATCTGTATTCATGGATCTGATGAATAGAGTTTTCAAGGAGTATCTCGATGAATTTGTGGTGGTATTTATTGATGATATCTTGGTATACTCCAAAACCTATAAAGATCATGAAAATCACTTGCGCATTATCTTGAAGACTCTGAGGAGGCATGAATTATATGGGAAGTTTAGCAAGTGTGAATTCTGGCTTCAGGAGATTTCTTTTCTTGGCCATATTGTCTCTAAAGATGGAATCTCTGTTGATCCTTCTAAGACCAAGGCAATCCAAGAATGGCCAGCACCTACGAGTATAACTGAGGTACGTAGTTTTATTGGTTTGGCAGGTTATTATCGACGTTTCGTCCAGAATTTTGCCCGATTGGCTAACCCATTAACGAAGCTCACACGTAAAGGGGTTAAATTTGTTTGGACAAAAGAGTGTGAAGAATGTTTCGAAGAACTGAAGAGAAGATTAGTCAATGCTCCTATATTGACTCTACCATCGGGGAATGATGGGTTCGTTATTTATAGTGATGCATCAAAGAAAGGACTTGGTTGTGTCCTTATGCAGAATGATAGAGTTATTGCCTATGCATCACGACAGTTGAAAATTCATGAACAAAACTATCCTACTCATGATCTCGAGTTAGCAGATGTGATCTTTGCTTTGAAGATATGGAGGCACTACCTCTATGGTGAAAAATGTGAGATTTATACTGATCACAAGAGTTTGAAGTATATTTTCTCACAAAAAGAACTCAACATGAGGCAAAGGAGATGGCATGAATTACTCAAGGATTATGATTGTACGATACACTACCACCCAGGGAAGGCAAACAAGGTGGCAGATGCTTTGAGTAGAAAAGACCATGGAGTTTTGAACAATATGAGAATTGAAAGGGATCCAATTTTCATGGATCTAGTGAAGATGGACATGGGAATAACCAGGGAAGGTGAAACATCAATGCTTTTTCAAATGGTTGCCAAACCATCTTTACTAGAAAGGATTAAGAGTTCTCAGACCAATGATGAAGAATTCCAAAAGAAGATTAAAGCTGTGAATGATGGGAGATTGAGAGACTTTGTGTATGAAGATGGAACTTTGAAATTTGGAAAGAGACTTTGTGTTCCCGATTTACCTGATCTGAAAAGGGAATTACTGGATGATGCTCATAGTTCCAATTTCTCTATATACCCTGGGAGCACCAAAATGTATAGAGATTTGAAGGAACATTTTTGGTGGGACAACATGAAGAGGGAGATTGCTGATTTTGTGTCAAGATGTATGGTTTTTCAACAAGTGAAAGCTGGAAGGCAACAGCCTGGAGGAGTCATGCAACCTCTTCCTATACCGGAGTGGAAATGGGACAATATTACGATGGACTTTGTCATGGGGCTACCGAAGACTCCTAGAAGGAACGATGCAATATGGGTTATTGTTGATCGTCTTACCAAGTCAGCACATTTTCTTGCTATAAGAGAAGATCTACCCCTGGAACGTCTAGCAAGACTATATATTAATGAAGTTGTGAGACTTCATGGAGTACCCTTATCAATTGTTTCTGATCGTGATCCCCGTTTTACTTCAAGATTTTGGAAAAGTCTTCAGAAATCCCTGGATACTGAACTTCATTTGAGCACTGCTTACCACCCTCAGACAGACGGACAATCAGAACGGACTATTCAAACCTTAGAAGACATGTTGAGATCTTGCTCACTTGACTTTCAGGGTATGTGGGATCAATATTTACCTCTGGTAGAATTTTCCTATAACAATAGCTTCCATTCGAGTATTCAGATGGCACCATATGAAGCGTTATACGGAAAGAGATGTCGTACACCAACCTGTTGGGATGACGTTGGTGAAAGAAAACTTGTAGGCCCAGAACTGGTGGAGGAAACGATGGAAAAGGTAAAGGTAATCCAAAATCACATCAAAGCAGCTCAAAGTAGACAGAAGAGCTATGCCGATAATCGAAGGAAGGATTTGGAATTTCAAGTCGGTGATCATGTTTTCCTAAAGGTATCTCCATGGAAGGGAGTCATACGTTTTGGTAAGAAAGGTAAATTGAGTCCCAGGTACATCGGACCTTTCGAAATTCTAGAACGAATTGGGGTTGTAGCTTACCGATTGGCAATGCCGCCAAGTCTCTCCAAAGTTCACGATGTGTTCCACGTATCTCTATTGAGGAAATACATGCCTGATCCGACGCATGTACTCACCTATGAAGAATTATAACTGGAACCTGATCTGTCTTATTGCGAAGAGCCCGTCAAGATTCTTGATACAAGAGAACAAGTGCTGAGAAACCGGACGACGCGTCTGGTAAAAGTTTTGTGGAGAAATCATAAGATGGAAGAGGCAACGTGGGAACCCGAGGAACTTATGATGAAGAACCACCCGAGTCTTTTTATGCAGTAATACCCTAGAAATTGCGAGGACGCAATTATTTGAAGGAGGGGAGAATGTAACACCCCAAGCTTCCACGGTACGTTTCCCTTCGAATAATGCGATAGCGTGTGTTGTACGCAACCTCGAGTTCTAACACACACCACAACTAATTAAACTAGCCGTTGTGAATAGTTATACCTACTTTTTGAAATCATATATATTTTATATTTCAAAATGGACTTCATTTTTGGATTCGGAATATCGAAATTATCCTAGGGTGAAATTTTGGCACTTTTCGGATAACTTTTATATTTTGATGAATAGTGAAAATTACTAAATTTTAATTAAAAACAACTTTTTTAATCAAAATAATTAATAGTGATAAATTATGAATTTGAGTGGTTTTAAAGTATATTTATAATATATTTTTACCATTTAATATAATGTTGGTCATTGGACATAATTTTACAATTAAACCGAACATAAACAAGTGTCAATCTTTTGATAGTTATTCTCTCTTAAAAACACGCTTTTTGTTTTGACAGCGGGAATTAATTTTAAATTAATTTCTGCCACTTCTGTGTTTTGAATTTAGAAAAATGGATTCCATATTTGGAATCAGGATGTTCAAATTGTGTAAATAGGTAACTTTTATTTTTAGACATTTTGAATAATTACTGCGGTAAATATTTTATTTACCATGGTTAAGGGTAAATCCGGTAAATAAGGGTTAAAAAAATAATATTATAATAATACTAAATTACCCTAAAACGTGTCTTAACCCTATTGGTTGATACAGGGTCGACCATGGGAATCTTTGGGTCTATTTTGGGACCCCATGGATCCACTTGTAAGTGATAATGACACATTATATTAATAAAGCTTAAATAAAAATAAAAATGGCATAAGCTTACATCTTTTAGAAGAACAATTTTTACATAGGGTTATACATGTTGTATTTTCGATTATAAATATTCATTAGAAAGATAAAACGATTTCCTACATAATGATATTTTATTTATAATTTTTAGACATTAAATAAGTTATGTTATTTATGACACAATGATGATGCAGTAATTACTATAATAGTGAAAAATTAAAATAATTGATATTATAAATACCCAAATAAATATAATATGAAACTTTTAATGAATTAAACTAATTTTCTATGATAATATGATATATTAGGATTGATTTAAGTGACTTTGTTCGAAGTAATCAATCTGTTAGGAGTTTCACAAAAATCAACTATTGAATAGTGTCAAAATTGACATAAAAGAGTTCTTAAAACAAATATTATATTATTAATTGATATTAAATTCCTAAAAATCTAAGGTTCGGCCAAGAGACTTATATTATGATATGTTCCTAATTAATGGACCACTTGGGGGTCTCTTGGATGTATATAGTAGGTTTATTAACCATATTATATAAAAATACAAAGAGACATTGTAAAAGTGAAACTAATTAACTTAGAGTTAATACTTAAAGATAAGGTTAATATAAGCACCCAAACCTGTCTAAATTCTATTTGATGAGTTGTTTTCGACCTATCCCCACCTCAGCCTTTGAATAGTCAACTTTGGAGCCTTTGGAAAACGAATATGAATTTATTATAAATTAATATTTCTAGCTTTTCCAAAAGTGCCCCTCACCCCTCTTATAAAAGGGCACTCCTCCTTCTCTTTTCCTCACACGTCTCAAGCCTTTTGGTTCGGCCAAACTCTGCCCAAATACTCTCCCAACATCCCTCACTTCAACCTAGAGGCCTTAGTTTGATCAGAAAGCCAACCTAAGGAGCCCTTTTGATCAAATCAAAAGGAAGAACCCGAAGAAGAGGTAATGATTTCACCACCCTTTTCTAAGTTCATTTCTTCTTCCACTTCTTCTTCCTTTGTTCTTACCATTCTAAAATAATAACTCCAGTATCTCACATATACTGTGATGTTATTATAAGTATGGTACAACCATATTCAGTATTCTATCCACCCTTTGAATAACATGTCACCATACGTGCGTACGTACGGCTTACCGTCTCCACGTCGTGGTGTAATTGTTATTCAATATAATATTATTTGGATGGGTATAATAATGATGTGTAACTCATGTAAATAATAAATATAACATGTTAATGATTCTGTATATATGATATACCATTCATTTATATATTATTTTAATATCAAAAGAATGATATTGTCGCTCGTGCGTACGTACGGACTACCGTCTCCACGAACGCGATGAGATTCATTCTCCATCGTATCCATTCAAGTATAATTATCAATTTATGATTTAAAAATGATGTTTAAGGACTTGATATCATTCTGGATATGAATAAGATACAACAAACATGGCTTATGTAACAAAACATATAAAAGAAAATGAGTAAGTTAACACCCGAAACGATGATAATTCTAAGATATTATTAATAAATCAATGTTAAAAGATCATATATGATATCATATTAATATATATGATTCTTGTATAATTTAATAACAATTATTTCACCATTATACAGGAGGTTAACCTACCCCAACCAAGGAAAAGTACAAGGTAAGGGTTATTTCACAATCTCTTCATTATCCGAGGTTGTTTATATGTAATAATCTACTGGGATCTCTTTATCATCCACATCCATGTTTCTTCATAATGTATTTCAAAACATTTTTACTATTTACAAGAATATGGGTTAAAGTCATTTATACCCTTGTTTGACTTTTTATAAGAGGTTTATAAAGGAATCTTTCCGTCGTTTTCAAAACAAGGTCCTTTTTAACCTTTTCGACAGAATTGAGGTAAGAATGTTTTTTTAACTTATACGGTGGGTGCGGTTATTTTCCGCCATTATAAAATCGTCGAAGCTTTCCATACAAGCTTATAAGAATATTTTCAAAGAAAATGTTTTATTTTATATGGATCTTAAATGATTTCAAAATAAAATGAGATACTTCTTTAAAAAGAATTTTGATTTCATCTATGTCAACATCCTTTGATGGATTTTAAGATTATTTGAAGTTGATTTATTATGATACAAAACTTCTATATTGTATTGAAGGTTTTGTGATATGTTTGACTGTGGATGTGCTATTTTTATACCATTCATAGTTTATGGTGAAATTATTGACATTTCGTATGCTAGTTTTAATACGAATGTTTATGTTATGTTTAAACCTTTTCATATGGGAATGCATTGGACTTAATAAGTGACGGGTGGAGCCCGCTATAGCTCCTCGATGCATCGGTAGGTCTCATGAGACAAACTAGTGTCTTGGCACAAGGCCTTGACAAAATCTTATTTGTAGTCTTGGCACGAGGCCTTGGCTATGTGGTTAAGATAGTCTGGCATTATGCATTCCAACATTATGAAAGTGGTTATTGATATTGCATGTGATTATTCGATTAGTAGAATATCCATGTGAACAAGTAAATGGCATTATTTCATTTTACTTTTGCCATACTATGTTGAAGTTCAATTTTAAAAGGCTTTTGTTTTAGTAATTCATTGCCTTAAATGTTTATGCTTATTTTGAATGTTCCGCTATATTGTTATCCTTACTGGGCATTTGAGCTCACCCCTTTTCTATGTTTTATTTTTCCCAGGTAGTGAAGAAGTAAATTATGAATGACTTGCAGGGATATTATGAGGGGTTAATAGTGTGGATATGAAGACTTTGTTGTTGTAGTAGTTTTTCACTTTGAAATGTAATGTAAAACTTTATGGATATATCTAGTGTTACCAAGGCTACTAAACCAATCGGTCTTTCGAGATTTGATCTTTCTTGTGATCATGCCAATGTTATGTAATTAATGCACCGACTCTGGGCAGCTGGGGTCGGGGCGTTACACCATGTTCCATACCAACCACCCAAAATATCCAAGACCAACAACGATATATTATAATAAGTGAAATTAAAATTTAATACACCTATAAATTCATAGGGTGTGACAAAATCCCCATCTAAGGACTTTAGTCCCTGATAAGATTATCTAGGGGTATTAAACGAATAGTTCCAACCACTATGCATGAACATCCAACTCCCACTACGAAGTATGATCTTGGGTTATCCCATGATACCACAACAATTGAAAAATTGCACTATATTCCTATATAATACCTTCTCTCACTAGCCAAAAATCCATATTGGGAACTCCTCTGATGAAGTATGTGCCTCCAACTTGACATCGTAATCATTAATCTTTTATAGAGGAACTATCTCATACATCCAGAGTTGTGACACATGAAAAGTATCATGAAAACCATGATGTAATTAAGGAATATCTGATAGATCATTCACAATCCCAAACTTCTCTAGAGTCCCAAATTGACCAACATACCATGGAAAAAGTTCTCTTACTTCCTCTACCACATATAACCTAGTAGAGGAGATTCCCGCAAGAATACCCATTCACCCATGGAAAATGATAAATGTCACTACCTTTAGTTGGAATATGAACACTTCTTACTCTGAATCGTAACCAAAAACTTGAATATCAACCACACCCACACAATGGTTTCTTTCACTAAGCTCAGTCCAATCATTTACGACTCACCTACCTCTAACCGACATAAATATGAGTGGCATGACCTACCATAAAAAGCCTAAAAAGGAAAAATATGTATTAAATAATTATTGATATTTTTATACATGATCTATAATGAATATATATGTTTATATCAATATCTATAAAAATCACGAATGTACACCATGATCATATCCTCTAGTATAAATATCATCCTCCTTAACTGTCTATCTATCTATGGGTGATATACCATGATCATTTTCATCTGAGCCTTCATATCCCTCAATAATACCTTCTAGAATATCGACATAAACATCACATCCTTATCCACACTATGCTTATAATAACACCATGAAACCACCCTATCCCTCTCACATATAACCTTCCAAACTCATCCATAGACTGAGTCTCCCACATTGGGAAGAAATTTTATACTTTATTTAATCAAACCACTACTACCCAAACCACATACCGACCTTTTAAGGACCAAGTAAGTAATATTAAAAGTATATGGTCACCTAATCCCACTTCTATACTGACACATTATGGGTTTGAAGGAAACATTGGAGTCTCTGGTGTTCTTCCATCATCCTCTCAAAGGTAAGTCAATGAGCATCATAACACATGATATCCTTCCACATGACCGACCATTAGAAACACCTCCTGATATCTTGATAATTATTAGACATGCCTATATGAACCATCTATTATGTGGTATAGGAGTCATTCATCAGCTCTTCCCTAATTGATGTTGGGATAGCCATATTACCCTGGATGTAAAAAGTACCATCTCTATCTTGAGTCTAACCCAAGATAGAATCAACTTCCTTTATCCATTCCTACATCATAATGAAATTCGAATCAGACATCGGGATGACCTTAAATAGATTTAATAATTAAGAATCAGTAGATATGGGAGAAAATAGCATTGATGCATTGACCTTATAGTTTATGAGTTGGATTATAACTTTCCACTCCTCATTAGAAGTCGAATCTCCCAATTCCTAGGTATTCCCACTTAAATAATTTATGTAGAAATTCCCCTCCCCGAGGTATATTCATTATCCAAGTTAAAGTTACAATTAATCTTTACCCAATGTATCTACAAAAAACCATGTCATAGTAGGATAATATATATCATAAGATCTTATGGGCCATGTAGAAAAAAAAAATTATCACCAAATAAATAATGGTTCAAAAAATTCAAAGAATAAACCAAAACTATCTGCTCTAAATATTCGGTAGGATAGTTATGCTCATGGGATTATAGATGGCGAGACTCTTACATGACCAACCATTTAATCTACATCAAAATTAATCCTATCCCAGCTCTATTGGCATCGAAATTCACCATATAAATAATCCTATGGTTTATAATAATTAGAATTGAGGTAGTCAAAACCCACTTTTTTATCTCTTAGAATGGATCCCTACACCCTCTATCCCAATCAAACTCAAACTCTTTATTGTCCATCCCAGTCATGAGCCCCACTAAGAGACCTAACTATTTATTGAACCACTTAAAATATTTTTCCAATCCAAGTAAAGTATAGATATTGAATAATTTTCTAGGTTGATCATAAGATATAAAAACCTACACTTTCTCTAGGTCAACTGAGATCCATACCTCAAAGATCACATGTCCATGAAAGTGAACCTATTGAATAAAAAAGTGAAAATTTGATCACTTGGCCTAAATCCAATGTGACTAATTTTTTTTTAATATAATCTAATGTTTATCATCATGTGACTCTTGGTTCACTGAGTATACCAATATTTCATTGAAAAAAACCATGATAATGGAGTCCAGATAAAGCTGAAACACCCAGTTCATGAGAGCTACGAACACTGTGGGTGCATTATTCGACCATAAGAACATCATGTGGTACTAATACTACCCATAACCACTATTAAATTTTTCTTTGTTATAACCTCTTCCTTGAACCATGACTGATTATAACACAACCACTAGGTTATCTTGGAGAATCACTATGATCCACTTAGAGATCAAACAAATATTCAATCCTAGTTAAAGGATAATAGTTCATTACTATAACCTTGTTTACCTTCTAATAATCAATGGAAAACCTAATGAAACAATATAAATTTTTATAAAATAAAACTAGAACACTACAAGAGGAGGCACATGGGTGGATAAAACCCTTTAGCTCATGATCCTCAAGTTGTGTCTTCTACTCTATCAAATCAACTGGTGTCATACAATTAGATGGAATCAATTTTGTGATCTGAAACTGGAATAAGATTGATCACAAATGTGATCTCTAGGATGGGAGGAATCCTAAATAAATATTCTCGAAAGACATCCTAGAACTGGTCCACCACTATAAAAACATGTTTTGGACTATCTCAAGTCCTATACAAGTATCATACCTTCCATAAATATTATAATGTACCATAAATGGATTATATTAGGTCTAAATTTACCTACCTCATCATCTCACTCACCCACAAGAAAAAAACTCATCTCCACTAAGAGATGTAGAATACACCCACCTCTAGTGGCAGTTAATAAGAGGCTGGAAGCATGTCAGCCAATCCATGCTGAAAATTATAGTAACACACATCATGTGTGAGAATAGGAAATACCACAAATTTTTAAATCCATTAACCACCATGAAACATGTGAGAATCCTATAAAAATGATATAACATCTTCTTTACAGTTGTATGAAGTTCTAATAACCTAGGGTAAAACTCTATGGTTGATGACGTATGTCATTTAAGACACACAAATTTAATATTTATATTACACTAATTAGTACATAAAACTAGAAACATTGTGAGTATTGGTTTCATTCCATAGAAAATTCAAATGATGTTTTTAGTGACAAAAAAAATAAAAAAATAAAAAAGAAATACAAACTCAACATGAAATAGTGAAATGATGAAGCGATTTAAAAGTTTTGAGAAAATAGTGATTTTTTTGAAGTAGTGAATAATGATATATAGAGTGAGATAAGAAAATTAAGGAAATTAGATTATTAAGAATAATTTAAACTGAATGAAAATGATATTTTATGATCATACTCAAATTATTATAATTATTCATCACTTTGAGAAAATGTAGAGATTCACTGAGCTTCCACTTCAGTGAACTTCCAAAACTCTGTGAACATTATTGGGTCATGATATCTTGATGTAAACTTAATAAATAATTTATTCATTATGGATAATAGATTCATCTTCATTTTCTAATTTTTATTGCTTCATTTTATGATCAATTGTTAAATGATTTACCACCATCACCACTTGGTTTTTGAGTACTGTAGAATGATAATCAAAATTGATAAAAAATGAACACAAAACATAAATTGTAAAAAAATGTTGTATTAAATAAAGTATGAAGTATTAACGTGTTTCAGGTCATTTTAGTACAAATACCAAATCTATTTAGATACACATAGAATGAGAAAAAATCAATAAGCAATAAGGAAAAAAAATTTATCATGGTCACTGCTTCACATCTTATCCATGATTTCCACATGGAAATTTCATAAATATACATCGTCCTCCTTGAATGACTTGAGAAATTATCCTCTAATATATTTTTCTCCTCTCATGTGTTCATGTCCATAATAATTTTACAATATCTAGATTATTCTTATATGGACAAAATAAATCTCAACGTGAAAAACACAGATGATTTTACAACATGGCTTGATCTCTCCAAGAATACTCATAGATTTCAATAATCTTCTAGTAAAATAGTCATATTAGAATTCATTAATGATGAACATGATTCAAGTAGTCTCTAACTTATATCACCAATTAGTAACTCTTAAAATTATGATAGTCTTCAATTCACTACCTTCAAATTCATCATGTTCACTTTAACTTGCCAGCTTAGTGAGCCTTAGTAAATGTGTTTAAATCACAAAAACAGCAATAAAAAACATATTATAGCATGGAAATACTCTGAATCATCCTTTTCAAGGATTTAATATGGTCAAGTTTATTTCTCATGGAATTCAAGATACATAAACAACCACAGATGGAAAATAAAAAGTAGTGCATGAATTAATCTTCAACATATCTGCACAAGGTTTGATGGATGCCTTCCCATGAAGACCTGATCTGTACAATTCTACATATTCATAGATATAGTGAAATATAATAATGTGGAATCTCACTATATAACAATACACCTACAAACAATAACATAAATAACAAACAAAAATAGATCAATTTATTACCCAGTACCGAGCTTCGCTTCCTATCCATGACATTCAAACAAATTCCTATGATTTGGGTTCGTCCTTCATCACTCTAAATCAGGCTTATTTTGATATTAAATATCTTTAATAGGTGTAGTGACATCACATATCAATAAAAACATGGTGTTTCAGGTTCATTTATCCTTCAATTATGTCATCTTCAAATAACAACAATCGACTATAGAATCATCATTATATTCAATCATTTTTCCCACAAAATCGAACTTTGTTTTGACGAATCACAAGTTGAGATGGTCTTCGGAATTCACCATATCATAATTAGTCTTCAAACATTTGATTTTATCATCACATGATGTTTCAGTGATTTTCTTCACATGGAGAAGCCTCAGTTTCACTCAGGTTTTTCTTTCAGGGGCATAGTCAGATTCTTTGGTTAGTGAACACAATTAGGTAGTGACCAGTTTAGTTTTATTCATTGCACATTTGTGTGGACACTATTATATTAAATAGTGGTTTGAAATGCATTTTTATCTCCGTCAGAATTTTTGGTGTGGTATTTTTGGATAGTATTTACCTTGTGGGTGTTTCCAAATTTGAGGAAAGACATTTTTTGAGTATGATGTAAATTTTATCCTATCAAAATGATAAGTCTTCACATGTTTCTCATGAGGAGATATATATTCTACATATATTTAGTTGAAAGAATTGTTTTATTATTAACAACAAAGATATATAATTATGTGTAAATTTTAGATATAATATTCAATATATTACTTATATTTGTAAAGGGGAATGTTGAAGGCTTTAAACAGGGTAAAAATTTGTGGAAAATAGAGAAAGAGTTTCGAAAGTTATAGTCTACTGAGATTAAGAGGAAAAGGGCTTCCACATTTTTTATAGATTTTGTGGGTCATCATAAATGGATGAATAAACATTAATGGTGGATCTATGAATTGATAGGATACCATGTTTGCGGTAGGATGTGCAGTGCATCATCATTGAATATGTGCTAAGTAGCAACGACATGATCCATGGTCGAGGAAATGTATCGAGAGTATTATTGATTGTGTTGATCAAGAAGTGTGTCTCGATTGATGATTAGTGGTACATAATGATGGAAAGATAATTATAGATAAAAAAACTTCATGTATCTAAAGACTGTGCAACGATGACGCATGTTTAGATGAAGATCCCCATGGTAGTGGTGTTTCAATGACAGAAGGGTTATTATTTTGTCATAGATAAGTCTTTCAAGAATACCATTGGTGACATTATTTTTTCAGATATGGTGGAGGCATATCATGGTGGTTTTTTCACATTGGGTTTTCTACACACTCACTTGTAATTCATGTTTGGGAATAAATTGGATTTATTTATTCACTATGATTCATAGTTGATATTTCAGAATTTCCCCATGGGTTTTAATCCTCTGTGTCAGGGGGTTTTTACTCATTAAAAATCATACAAGTTTATTTATTTATTATGATTTATATATCTTCCACATTTCAACAGGTTTCTCAAAAAAAATTGCATGCGATTTTCGTCCCGTCATTGGAAATCACCTTCAACAAGTGGTATCAGAGATGACGGTTTAGACATGCAAATTGAAGTGAAAATTTTGGATGTTTTCAAGGGCATCAATGGCACATTATTTATGATAAGTTTTGGAAAATAATGAAATTTTAGAGTGGTTTTCTAGGTCTTACACCTAATTATTTTCTTTATAAAGTTCGTCTAGTGAAGAAAGAATTTAAATTAAAGACCAAGGTGAAACACAAGTTGATAAAGATTTTGAGTAGGTAAATTTTTTACTTACAATTGATTTGAATTATGCAGTGATCATAATTATATGGGTTCTAGATATTTTTGGTTTCATTATTTATTTATAGGGTAATGAAAATTTAGATATGCTGAAGAATTCAATGATTATATTTTTCTACAAGGGGTAGTTAGGATTCTTTCAGAGTTGAAAATGGGAATTATCATTTTTCTACAGAGGATGGTTGTTGGTTTGGTGCCCAAAAGTTTTCTGTCCAACTATGTCTACTAGATGGATTCTAAATTTAGGGGATGAAGGGTGAGATTGATAGGATTCAGCCTCTGGGTCCTTCCAAATTTGAGATAAGATAGTTTTTGAATATGAGATATCTTTTATCCTATCACAATGTTAAGGATGCATGTGTTTTTCATGAGGAGATATGCATTTTATATCTATTTAAATGATTTAAGAGTTTTATTATTAACATGGATTTCAAATGGTGTTGAAAAAATTTAAGATATAATATTAAATATCTTATGTATATTTGAATAAAGTAAGTTGTGGTGTAATACCACTGAATTCCATGAATGTATTTTAAAATTAAATGGGATTATGTCTCAAGTAGGCATTGAGAAGGCATGCGATTCTGAGGCCTAGAGATCCAAAAATGATCCGTTGAAAAAATTCTATGTTTTAGACAACATGTTTGGGTGGTTTCTTGAAAAGGGGGAATAACTCTTAAATGGTGCCTAAATCAAAAATATGAGGGAACCATTGCATTTAAGATGGTGGGTTTACCTTAGGCATGACTTAAGTTTATTCCGTGCCGACCTCTATTGAGAAACCACGAAAATAGAATACCAATAAATAAAATAATAAAATATAACTGTTTTATTTTTCAAAACCTTATAAATCATGAATGGTAAATCAGATTGAAAATACAAGACCACTTTTGAGTTCCTGAGGGTGTTCTTTCCTTAGGTAGAGCCTAACAATGGCTGATGTGGGCCAATAATGGAAAGTAGTTTTTGGCCATAAATAAAATAATTGAATAAATATTATTTTATATTTCAATCCTTATAACTCATAAATAGTATGTAGTATTTGAAATTTGAGAGTACCATTGAGCTCGTTATTGTATGATCCCCTTAGAAGGAGCTACACATCGGCTGACATGGACCAGTTTTGAATGTTGGTTTTCAGGACGCAACCAAAAATAAAATAATTTAAATAAAAAATTTATTTTATTTTAGAATCCTCATAACTCACAAAGGGTAACTAGGATTAAAAATATGATACCACCGTCGAGTTTGTAATGAGATTTGTTTTAAAAGGACCAAACATTGACTAACACGGGTCGATAGAAAAAGTTAGTTTTAAAAAATTTTAGATGAAAAAAATAAAATAACTTAAAGAAGATATTTTTTTAGTTTTCTTAAACATTAAGAATTATCATGTTAGTTCTGTGGTGCAGATACACATGGACATTAAACATAATTAAAGTACCTCATTATGGATTTAGCGTAACGACGCTGCAACGCAGCATAACAGAATCGCAGATTCAAGTTTCATCAATTAATAGCCAAACAAGTACTGTAGAATTCATGGATTAATCTTGTAATTTCAGTGAGGATTTGGGTGGTGGGGATGAAGAATGAAGAATGAGGAACACACTTTCTTATACCCTTTGCGAAACCTCTAACAAGTTTGGCTTACAGATCAAGAATGAGAAATGGAGGAATGCTATCTCATTCTTCCTCTACCAAAAAATTCTGTCCCAAGTATGGGAATTTATTTCAAGTTAATTCATGAATTTTCCCATTACTTTCTTCAAATGATGAACATGGGTTAACTCAAAATCAAGATAAGCTGTGAGTTGATCATTCATGCAGGGTGGTTAATGATGCGGGGAAAAAGGGGAAATTTATCTTTGTGATCCTTCCACCTTATTTATGGTTCTCTGTTATCCAGCAAACAAGAACACATATGGGTCAACACATACAAAGACCCATATCATTCATTGGGTGTTTCTATTTATAAATACTTCCCCTCTCCTATTCTTTCATCCTTCCCATTCTTAATGGATCAACAGCTATGATGCATTAGCTGAGGAGGCGCCATGCGGAAGGGCTGCGACACTGCTTAGAGGCCACAGCCTGAGGCCACAGAGGGGACATGTGGCTGCAACACCCAGTTACGGCGGTGGAAACCTAGCCATAGTGGAAGAAGAAGATTCCAACATAGTGGTCGGTGGTTGTAGGATTGCAGACATGGCCATTTGACCACATTAGAGGCACCACGTGACCCAAGGCCACAATCCATACACCGCTGCAGCGAGCTAGACCTGAGACATAACTGTGGGTCACGCGGAAGGACCGGTCCGCATGAGTAGTCCAAAACTGGAGGGTGACACTACTCAGGAACCGCATTGGATGAGACACCTACATCGGTGGGCCACAACTTGATGAAAGGGGGTGTCCAACTTTTTCTAGCCGTGTGTTCTATGAATCAGACGCCTAGTAGGTGTTCAAGTGGGGGGAAGACCGGCCCAACATATGGGTTGGGCCGATGGTGCGAATTGGGTTGCTGGGTGGCCCGAGTTGGAGAAAAGTTGGCCCAATGATGTGGGCAGGGCCAACAGAACAATCTAGGAAATTGGACAGACTGGGATGGGAAAGAACCAGCCCGCTAGTTGCGAGTCGGGCCAGATGAAACCAGGTAGCTGGGCGACCCTATAGGATAGACCCACAATCGAACTGGGATGTTTCCAGAAGGGCCCAATGAGCCAGGCCCAGTGCCCAGGATGGACAGGGTTGGCCTAGACCCCCTTGGGTTAGGTTGGGTTGGGTCATGTGGGACTCCCAGGCCGGGTTGGTCAGGTCAGTCCGACAAGGTCGGACAAGGCCCATACAAAACTAGAACCTTTTTACTAAAATGATAATATCTTTTAGACCGAGTGTCTGATTGATGTGCCTTCTATGGAGTTGGGACCCTTACAATGAGACGGTCCTTTGGAATCTCTATGTGAGATTTTGTGGTAGTGGAGATGTGATGGAATTCTTTAGGAATATATTTTCTGGGAATCATATGCGCTACGATAAGGAATCCTATGTCAGGATATGACGTGAAGGATATGGAGAGTGGGTCTTTGTGATCCAGCTAGAAAAGAGAGGATCCAGTCTTAGTGATACACCTGGAACAGAGACGATTGGGTCTTAGTGATTCAACTGGCCTAGAGACGAGTAGGCCTTACAGATCCATCTGGCCAAGAGGCCGGTGGGTCTTAGTGATCTAGCTGGCCAAAAGATGAGTCGGTCTAAGTGATCTAGCTAGACAAGAGATGAGCAGGTCTTAGCGATCTAGCTATCCCAGAGACAAGTAGGTATATGTTATCTAGTTGGCCATGAGAAGAGTGGGACTTAGTGATCCAGTAGTCCTAGATAGGAATGGTTCTAAGTGATATAACTATCCTAGAGATGAGTGGGTCTAAGTTATCCTGATGGCCTAGAGATGAGTGGGTCTAAGTGATCCAGCTTGACTAGAGATGAGTGTGGCTAAGTGATCTATCATTCCCTAGAGATGAGTGGGTATCTGTGATTCCACTGGCCTAAGAGATGAGTAGGACTAGATGATGAATCCCTCATTAGTACGAATATTCATCTTTACAATTGCTAATTCAACTTCCTTTTCTATGAGTTATACTTGGTGTGAGTTGTCTTTTCTTTGTGGTCTTATTGTCTGATATTGATGTGTGGTCTTGATTTTTGGACTTTCCATTGTTGTTTGGGGACCCTACTGAGTATTTTTCTACTCACCCCTACACGGTATTTTATCAAAAGTTTCATCTCTGTTGTAGGTTATTGACGCTTCGATAGAGACCTTGGTGGTTTGGAACCAGGTGGTGACCAGTGATATAGGACGAACGAGATGCACTTCTGTAGATAAAAATAGATACCCTCCACCTACCCTTCATGATGTGTATGAGCAGACAGATCTTGGATGTTTTACTTTCCATTGTGTTTTTGGGCTTGTATTCTGGCCCCTTTGTATTTTCTAGTTGTAGTGTACACTCAGTAGTTGTCTCAATGAAAGTTGTGGTTTAGTTTGTTTTTAATTTTTGATGTTTTAGAATTTTTCATGTGTATAGGTTTAAAGTAAAATGCCTTCCCTTTTTGGGATATTCCTTTTTGGTGCTAGTCGCCAGCCCCTGGCCTGTGGAAGGCAGGATTCGGGTAGTCATGCCACGTGCCCTAGGGGACGGGTCGTGACAAAGTGGTATCAAAGGAGGTATATTCTTCCAAAATAACTAAGAGTCTTTAGTTTTCATGGGGAAACAGTGTTAAGTGTTTCGAGTTTGATTTTCTGGATAGGTAGTCTAGTGTTGGTGATATAGCCAACATATCCATACACAGGGACCCTGAATTTTTCTTTCTGACTTGGTACTTGACAAAACTGGTTGCATGTGTCTTTGAATGTTTTCTCATTATCTTTCTTGTTAAGAGTAAGAACACCAGGTATAATATATTAACTATGATTCATCCTGATCTCTTTTAGGATTACTTCACATGTATGACCATCTAGGGTTCCAGTTTGTGATCACGAGGATAGTCCACAGAGTGATGAGGCTTCGGTACATGGATCACTGTCTGAGATGGCACCTTTAGGAGGTGTCCCGGCAATACCACCACCCATTGGTAAATAGTTAATATAGATAATACTAGTAGAGGAAACACATATTCTCAGTTTCTTACACGAGTTTCAACAATAGATACCTCCTAGGTTTTGGGGAGAGATATATCCTCGAGTCACTGAGGATTGGATGGAGGAGATGAAGTGAGTATTGTTCTTAGTGAGGATGTCACTTGACCATATGACAATTCTAGAAGTGATCCTTATGAAAGGATCGATGGGAAGATGGTGGATTTTGACCATCCAGAGTCATTAGGAGGTGACCCTCACCTGGTCTGAGTTTGAGTAACATTTCAGGGATGTGTTCTTCCCTGCAACTTTGCATTTAGTGCACATACAAGAGACTCTTCACTTGCAGCAGGGAAGCCTGTTAGTGGATGAGTAATCTGTGAGGTTTACATACCTCTCCTGTTACTCTATGGGTATGGTGCAAGACCCATTCATCATGGACTATAACTTTAAACAAGGACTTTGACGGAAGATTAGGGCATCGATGATTTCCCTTAGAATCTCTATGCAGGATGGGGTGCTAGAGTGAGCTCTACTAGTCGAGAGCTTCCTTGTTTAGAAAACACTAATGGTGGGAGATACCGCTAGGTGATGGGTGGGCGAGTCATTTGTGGTGGGTAGCTGACAGATGACACAGTGGCCTAAATGGGCCTGACCATTCATAGGACAACCCCAGGACTCAAGTTCGGTGGTACGAGGCCCCCGAGGTAGAGGGAGTCATCAGGGGAGCAGAGTATGCTACACATGCAGTAGATAGGGGAACAAGGCTCAGGATTTCCCAACATGCCACACAGAGGATCAAGAGATGGTCAAGGGACATCTGAGGTAGTATCAGAGACATGAACAAGGCATTCCTCTAGGTGGAGGATGTTCTAGAAAAGAGGGATGTGTGGCATGTGGTAGGTGTAGTTACAGAGTACCACCACCACCACCCCGAGGTGGTCTACCATGAGATCCAAGAGCAGGTGGACAGTGGCAGGCTTACCTTTAGGAAGTTGATACCTATGGTCCAGATGTCCCTGAGATGATATGAGGTATGATCCGTGTCTTCTCATATTTAGCTGTAGTTCTTATAGACACAGGTTCTAGTCACTCATTCCTTGTCACATACCTTTTTCAGATCTTAGATATTCTGATCGAGCTGTTGGCTTGATCCATATGACTAGAGGCTCCTACGAGAAGTGATTCAATGATTACACACTTGTTCCAACAATGTGAGATTACTCTTGGAGGATAGATCTTGGATTGAGATCTACTAGTACGGGCATTGAGGCCTTATGATGTCATTCTGGGTATGGAAAGGCTATCAATAGTTCATGCTTAGATCGAATATTTTCGGACCACAATGCGGTGTTTCCAGAGAGATGGGACCAAGTTTTCCTTTATCAGCAAAAAGGAAACTAGAGAAGCACATGATGGACTCGCAAATATGAGGGTGTAGCCAATTTCTCATCAGTTATCTAGGAGGACCATCAGTGAAATAGATGAGATGAGTCATTAGTTTCCTACAGTGGTGGATGATTATGAGGACATCTTTCTAGAGGATGTCCCAGAACTACCTACTCACCGAGAGGTATACTTATGCATTAATCTAAACCCTGAGACGACACTGATATCTACACCTACATATCAGATAAACCCCCCATGGCTTTGAGAGATGAGTATATAGTTGGAGTACTTTCAGAGGAAGGGGTTTGTAAAGAAAAATGTTTCACAAGGGGAAGCCCCAGTGTTGTTCTCCAGGAAGGCAGACATAAGCTTGAGGTTATGCATGGACTTCCATTGCCTGAAGTAGGTGATAGTGAAGAACAAGTATCCTTTATCAAGGATTGATTACATCTTCGATTAGCTAAAGGAAGAAAGATGGTTCTCAAACATAGACCTCAAATCATTTTATCACCATCTTTGTGTATGAGATGAGGACTTCTCAAAGATGGATTTCAGATGTCGCTATGGCCACTACGAGTACTTGGTGACGTCTCTTGTCATGACAAATGCCCCAATTGTGTTCATGGGACTCATAAATAGGATCTTGCAGGCATAAATAGACCAGTATATAGTGGTCTTCATGGATGACATCTTATTCTATTCAGAATCTAAGGAGGACCATGCGATAAACCTAAGGATAGTTTTAGACACACTCTGAGAGAACCAGCTTTCCAGAAATCTCTTAAAGTGTGAGTTCTGGATATGAAAGGTCCACTTCCTGGGACATGTCATCTCATAGGCTGGAGTTGTGGTGGATCCAGTGAATATTGATGAAATTCTTTCTTGGGAGGCACCCAAGAGCATTATCAGGGTATGTAGATTCTTTAGGATGAATGGGTACTATCAGAGATTTGTACCCAACTACTCCTGAGCAACAACAACCATGACTTAATTGATGAAGAAGGGGAAACCCCTCATGTGGAGAGAAGGATTCCAGTAGTGATTTTAGTAGCTGATTCATAGCATGATAAGTTCTTATATTTTGAGGTTTCTAGAGGAGGGCATTTACTACATGGTGTACTGTGATTCATCAAGAACTAGGCTTGGTTGTCTCTTGATGCTGGGGAAAGTAGTTATTACTTATGGCTTACAACAATTGAGACTGCATGAACATAACTATGGAACTCAGGACCTTGATTTGGCAATGGCAGTCTTTGCCCGGAATATGTAGCGACACTACCTTATGGGTGAACAATTAATTTTCTACACTAACCATAAGAGTCTCAAGTATATATTTTCTCAGGATAATCTGAACTCGAGACAACGACATTGGCTAGAGTTCCTCAAGGACTACGACTTTGAGTTAGTCTATACTCATTGGAAGGGGAACATGGTGGAAGATTCCATCAGCAAGAGATCGAGTTCCCAACTACTGAATGATGCCTCAAAGAATTTGGCACCTGTAGAGTCTTGAAATTTTTTCCAAGGGACGAAAATACCCCCATAATTGCTTTGCAGATGGAAGCAATGCTCCGAAAAATCTAGCAAGGTGAATGAACTCAAATTAAGTGGTAAATTTTTTAAGAAACTTGAAGGAATTCAATTCTTCAATGAATTTAAATTGGACCATGTACCATCACAAATAAGGGTACACAGAGTACTAAGAAAACGAACCAACAGGTATGCTGAGGGATCCTCAAACTGCAGGCCTACATATCGATAGCCAACAAGCAAGAAAAACCAAGAACCGCGTCACCGATAGATTCATATGTGTGAAGACCATCCACATACCATGCCGTGAACCAATAAATTCACAGACTAGGTGAAAAGGTAGGGATATAGGAACCATTTTTGTGAACCAAATACTTTGTGAACCTCAGTTAACTGAGTCTTCTACGGGTTAGGATATTTCTTCAGTGGGCCTCGGCAAATGGTGTCACATGCCCAGTAGATACGATTTCTTTGATGATATATAAAAGGAGAACAATAGAAGTAGGGAAGAATGAAATAGGGAGACAAATAGAGAGAAGGATGGAAGATGAAATCTTGAGGGAGACTTTGAGGTTGCACTTTAGCTTCCGTTTTGTTTCATCTACAAAAGACCGAATCGCAAACCACTCCCTCTGCAGGTACAGTCGGCTGTGAACCATAAAACGAGGGAGTTGAATAACAAAAATAGATCCACGAACCTAACTAGTGAACTGTGAACCAAAGGCTTAATGCCTATGAACTCCCCGTGAACAATGATTCACCGATCCCCCTTTAATATTGTGCCTCGTGTAGCACACTGTTGTGTGGACTGAACCCGACCCACATACCACCTCGGTACGCGGATGGAACCTGATGCGGGGTCAAGGGGTGTGTACCACTATGGTACGTGGTTTCCTATACCCATGATGATGTACCAAAGAGGTACGTAGACGATCCCTCTGCCCTCATACCACTTTGGTATGAAGAGCGTCCCCCATACCGATTAAAAAGAAAATACACAGAATATGTTGTCTTTGGGTATTTTTCATTTTGCTTCGAACCTCAACCCTCCATTACCATCTAATCCTATATGATCCCTCTACTTTCCGGTCCTTTGAAATTATGATAAAGCCCCCTTCAATGCTGCCAGACCCATATGGTCAGACCATCGGGTGCATCAGCGTGCCCCTTTGAGACAACATACCCACAGTAAGAGGAGTCACGAAGGCTTTCCCCACAATGGTGCGAGCTTCGAGAATGCCTGTGAGGCTACATTCCCACGGTAACCCAAAACCCATCTTTGGGAAGCCAACGTGAACCTCCCTGTTATAGGGATTATGGGTTATCACTTGCTTTTCAATTCAATGATGAATAGTGATAAGTCTAAGGGGTTATGTTCACTCCCCCGTTTGATGAGGATGAAAATCCCCCCTTCTCAAAATGTGCTCTATGGACCTCCTGCTAAGGTAAGTCCCCAATCATCAGGGGAAGGGCTTAATGACCTTTAATTACATCTCACATGGAAAGGTTCATTGCTATGTGCCCTCGCTCACGATCGCCCAAGCCTCTTCTGCTATGTGCTCTCCCTCCCCCACCAATAGGGGAGGAGGAATTTGAATTGTTGAATATATCAAAACCTCTTGTTTCTCACACCGATCATGACTCACGTGGGATTAGGATTTTGTAAGGATTTCCATATCTACATAGTTCTGAACTATGTGAACTCAGATTCATGATCAAACCAGGATAGATATGATGCCTTCCAGAAGGCCTGGGCTCAAAAGGGTGACCATCCAAGAGGGTCCACCCAATCTTTCCCCCTCATTGTGCATCTTCTATGCATAAGCCCCACACGTTCCAAAATACTTGGGTTCTGATTACTCTATCAAGGATACATAGGAATCCCTTCTTATGGGCCTGATCCCAACATAAATTCACCTTCCATCCCCCTTGGATGAAAATAAACTCCAAAGCACCTTATAATGTGGCTCAAGTTAGCATTGCCTCTGTAGCATCAAATATATGCATTCTTATGATGAACTTGGAATCCAAGGATAGCCCATGGACACACTCTTCAAGAATGAACCAAGGATTCAAAAACATATGAACACAACATAAATCTATAAGGGAGTCCCAGAACATGTAACAATCCTACCCTAGAAGGGTGCAGTGAGCTTGACCTCTGATCCTCTCAACCAATGGAGTCCTTAAGTGTCGTTGACCAAATCTTCATCCAATGAACTTCTACCTTTGGAATGTAGGTCCATGAATCATGGATAATAGGGCCATCAGGAGATCTTGTCTCCACAAATAAACTCATTGGAGACCATCCAAGGAAGTTATATCTGAGAAGGATAAATTGCCCAAGTGCTTGACCCCCACGCGATAGCCCGCTGGGACCAACAGTTCCCGTAGGGTTAATTAAACCTTTTTTAAAGGATAATGACATTGAACGGGTCGAAACAAAAGTAACGGTGAATTCGATGAGAACACGTCTCTATAAAATGGGGATGGGTGATGACCCTCTCTATGCCATCTCCACACCACCCGTACGTGTACCACATCGAAGGCGGAACAAAAATGGTGAACCCGATGTGAATCCTTATCCCAGGTGGCGGTTCTACTGCAATGATAACAAACCAAAGGATACAACACATCAGACCATTTTTTTCACCCCAGTATGCATAAATGCACCACCTCAGAGGCAGAACAAAAATGGTGAACCTGACATGAATCTTTAACCTAGGTGGCGGTTCTACCCCAATGTTATCAAACAAAAGGATATGACATGTCGGACCATTTTATTCGCCCCTGGTGCAAATAAATTCACCATGTCAGAGACAGAACAAAAATGGTGAACCCGACATGAATCCAAATCCCATGTGGCAGTTCTACCCCAATGATAACAAAAAAAAATGATATGATACATCAGGCCATTTTGTTTGCACCAATATGAGTAAACGTGATATGACAGAGGTGAAAAAAATGTTGAACCCGAAGTCAATCCTTAACCCAGGTGGCAGTCTTACCCCACTCATGCCCCTTCACCTTGCAAAAAAAGAAAAGGGGAAGGGGACAAGACAAATAGCCAAATATGAATATGTTTAAATAAATGCTACATTGAGAATGTTTTGTGGTCTGTATATCATATATGAATATTGCAGGTTCCTACAGAGCGACCATCGATCCAAATGACATCCCAACGACCCGTGTAGACATCCACATCAGTGATGTCGCAGGCGGTTGTGGCCTCAATGAAAATCAGGACCCCCTCACCTACCCAATATCTCTAATTTTGGGTATCCAATATGCTGATCAATGAGTAACACCGAAATGGTATTATCCTCACATTGGAGGCAGCAAGGCAATCCCTCTAGTCTGCAAAGGTCTGCCAGCCTCCCCATCTACCACTTCCGGCACCCCAGCACAAGGCGACCCAGTGGTCATCTCAAATCATTTTGGGAGCCTGTCCCCAGAACATGAAAATGAGTACCTCCCTTACCTTAAGGTGGAAGATGAAGTCAATTCCGACGACTTCATCTCAACTACATAGGGGTCCTACCCACGGTCCCCCACCAGAGAGCGTCGTCACCGACACCAGACAACCAGGACTCCTCCCGCCGATGAGGACCTTATTCCGAGTGCACCTGCCAAAGTCCAGGAGACCCCAAGGCCTCAGGCTGCCCGCTAAGGGTGGAAAATATACAATTAGGAACACACTATCACCCTAGTTTTTGAGGATCAGCTCTACCGTAAAAACGCAGTGGTATTCAATGGACAGAAATGAAACTCTTCCCTCTCCACTCAATCCCACCAAAGAAAAGGGTGGCACAATAAAAGAATATGCACATCCCTACTAGTCCTCACCAGTCCCACCATGTAGACAGAGCAGAAAACAATAGAAAGATGAAAATATATGCCCATTCACAACACGCTCTTCAACCAAATTGGATGGCACTCAGCTACATGCAAGAAAAAAACCCTACTGTCCCGTTTCAAGGATGCTATCCAGATAGGGAAGTTATAGGATACACATAGGCACAAATACCTACTGATGCACATCAATCCCACCATACAAATAGGGAAACAACTAAATATGAATAGAGTCAAATTCTTGCGGATGCATACAAATCCCATGAGACAAATACAGCAGCAACCAAGCAGATGAAAATCCATAATCATGAATATGAAGACCACTAGTCAAATACAGTGACAACCATAGAAGAAAACAGGTGGCTGACTCATTCCTCTGTCCCGATATAGGATAAATGAATGTAAATACTAGAAACTCATGGAGGAACGGATCAGGCACCAACTTCTTCTCAAACATCAGAATTGTCCTTCATACCCGTTACTACCAAATATGTATCCCAGCACATCCGAGAAATGATGGAAGATAAGACATCGATTCCAGACCATATCCTACAAACATTCCAAGATATCATTGCATCAGCAGCAAAGGTGAGAAATCAGGCCCATGACCCGGTTTCCTAGAACATAATGACTCACTCTCCAAATGAGTCAGTCACTATGGATGAGTCATACATCCCTACTCTAGTTCAGGAGGGTTGATGAAAAAATTCCATGATATACGATAACCTGATCAGGAAAAAATACTCATTCCAACAGGGGGATGTCGGTCCAACGTGGCAGCCACACCAGGGCAGGCATATATCCTGGCCAAAACTCAAGATGCTCAGTGGATTATCCCACGACATCACAAAACCCCAAAAGATTGGGAATCATATATGAATTCCATTAACAACAGTATATGGCCTAGGTTTCCCACAAGAGAGTGCCCGAAAATGATAGGCACCAAAGGAAATTGGAAAATGAAGATTGCATGAACAATCCTGCTCTACTGGAAGTTGGGGTTCTTCATTCCCTCAAACATATATCAACAAAGGCTCAGGACCCTATCATTCCATTACCAAATTATGGATGTGGCGGTAGATGTTGCGAAGGTCATCCCCACAATGTCGCTACCAGCAGCTCTAAAGGTCCTTCACATAGCACTCATGGGGACTTACTCTATGGGCCAAGAATGATTGATCACGAGAGCCTATCTTCTGATACGCGTCGAGTTAGCCCTCCCGTTGGCCTGATGATCAGACAACAAGAAGGTCCTCCCCTTACTATCATCCAACCAGATGGTCCTCCCCAGGGTATACACTATAGATATGTATCTCTCTGTAGTCAAAAGTCACATCATGTTGGTAGTCCTCACCATGATGATGGTAATTGAGAAGGCCCTCCCCAAAATGAAAATTACTATGATGGTCCTCCGTACGCTGTAGCCTACCATGAAGGTCCTCCTCAGGGTATACGCCATAAGGAAAATTCCCACATTTTGGAATCAAGTTGTAATGGTAGCCCTTTCCATTATAGCACCACTTGCAAATTTCCTCCTCACAACCAAAATTCATGCTGGTAAGTAGGTCCTCCGATTTCATGAACAAATATGAGAAAGACCTCTGATGCTGAGACACTCAGATAGGAGTCAGACACATCAAGCAGTCCATCTATAATGAGTGATATTCTTTCTCAACCAGAGGATGGCCTCGGGCCACACTAATCTTTTGAGACACCCCCACAGAATCTGAAAATCAATGAGGTTTCTAACAGCCCGACTACTTAGAATGAAATTATTAAGAAGTAGCCGAGCTGGGCATATCAAGTAGAGGATCCTCTAGAAGAACAACAACATGATATGTTGCTTGTGAGAAGACAACTAGCTATGGATAATATACCAGTGATGTATTTCCCATGACCACTTCTCACTTCTACATACCAGGAGGGTTGTCTGGGGAATTCACACATGACATTTGCCTCAATATATGGACAAATCATTGAAAAATTAATGAAAAATTCCCACATAATGAAGCTTATTTGAACCATGTCACCACGATAGGATAGCGTCACCATCTAATCAACCTGGAAGCCCTCCCATTCATAAGGCATCCACAATCAAAAAGGTGAAAGAAAAACCTCAAACATGATTTCCTCCATGCACTACCTAAATTGCACGACCTCATTGGAAATGCCCTGGATGGAGTTCACATTTAGGGATGGGGAGAACATGGAGATTTACACTTCACCCCACATCCCATCTAGTAGGCCCCGTTTGAAATGACATCCTATAGTGTTATCTCCCAGAGGCAGTAATCAAAGGAACCCCCTACTCAGAAAAGATGAGATACTCAACATGTACCGAGCAAAAGTAAGTCTCGAAAATGTTAGGGCCAAAGAGATCAAGCCATCAAAAAGATTCTATGTTAGGAAACCAAGAACATCTAGATGGATTTCCACCTTAGGGAATCCAAACAGAAAGTAGTTATCATGTCTTCAAAAGACCATAGGCTTTGTGCATGCCCAATTCCATACTCAGCTTACACCTACAAAGGAGTACATGAAATTGAAATGGTGTCAATAGAAGCGGATACCAAAACAATATGGAAAAAACACCATCCGACAATGGTGGGAGAATTTTTAAATCCAAATTCCCCCTTAATACCAAAAAATCCATGTCGTAGAACATCGACAGGTGGCCGGGAACAACACCAGCCCCCATGGATGGGGGTATTTTTACCTCAAATCCCCACACATCGAACATTTGTCTTCCACTATCTAGGAATAACTATGGAAAGAGGATTTATCTGTTCAACCCCACCTCATGGTTTTTACCCTTTGATATAATGGCGTATTACGAGGTCATACCAGGGATCCTTTTGATTCAATATTCGCCAAGAAACCCGAAGAATACTGCAGAATAGAAGGAGAAAGTCCAACAAAGGATGCAAAAAGGCTTCCTACCATTTATCACCAAGTACACGACATCCAATGTGGTTTGCCTCAATGAACGTGGTAAACATAAACCCCATGGATATCACAAGAAATGATGTGGAAGGAGGATACATGGAAGAAGATGGTTCCCTCACAGAGGAATCCCACACCAAGCCTGATGAAGTGCATTCCCAGAACCAGAGAGTGATCTTAAATTTGGGAACCCCTTCAACTAAACTGTCATTCCCTCCCCCTCGAAACCCCAATAACCAGAAGAATAAATCCAAGGTTGTATATGACTCACCTCATCCTCCCCCCAAAAATGATTTTGTCACCCTCAAGGAATGTTTTTCCAAGAAGGAGGAAGAAATGAAATATCTTAGTTGAATCAATACTGAGCTACGTCGAGGGAGCTATTTTTCCGGATGTGTTCCCTCCACAGAACGTCAGCGGGTTCTCCCAGAAGAGGTACTAATACTGCATGAACTTATCTCATGGAATGAATTCATGATCGGATGTCTGTTAAAACCAGCCCTAGAAGGATATCGAGACTTCACCATTTTGAGATGATAGCCGAAATATATTTCGGAAAACCCAAAAATGAATCCCCGACTGGGTATCCTCCATAAAGTTTAGTAGAACCGACATGAACAGTCTTGGCCACTTCCGTACGAGATTAATATCAAGTACGACATGACATGCATCAAGGGATCATAAACACCATCGAGTAGCTAACAACTCAACTGGAATCCCTAGAGGGGTGGCATCCTTTGATACAACCAGAGCACAAACCCTACCCCGAATGGGTGGGAAAATGTTACACGACCACCACAATTTGGAAGCCCAGTATTCCCTGTATTCAATGGCTTGGGGGATATGGAATATCATTTGATGCACCATGTCTCTTACTATGGCCCCATTATTGGCACTCCAAAGAAGCAAGAAACCATAAAACTCCTATGCTTCATATGATTCACGTAGGGATCGACATTTGTTTGGTATACTAGCCTTCCAGGAAATTCATTTACAGACTGGGAGGACCTCCGGTGATAGTTTCTCTTCCAGTTTAGTTCGAAACTACTCTAGAAGATGGTTAGTGAACTCATGAACTTCCAACAACAAGAGAAAAATGGAGTCCCAGACATCCCTTCATGGTGGAAGGGCCTAATATACTCCCTGAACCAGCCACTCCCTTAGGACGAGATTCTCGCCATGTGCATCGATAAGCTTCGGGATAATATGCGAACACCGCTCATCCCTCTGAAGTACACTAGTCGGTTTAGAGACTTCTCTACCATTTCCCAAAATATAGAAGACTCCTTGCTATGGACCAACCTCATGACTAGAATTTCCCCATAAGCCCCTGGGAAAAGAACAGGAAAATATGAATAATCTTCTTTCACAGTTAAGCCACCCCTGGCACTAGCTCCGGTTGTGAGGCCCCAAATGAATTGTGACGGACCCCATGGACACCACCAAACACCCCTAACATGGTAAGATGAGTGATTGGGTGCCAAAATAAATCAGTTCGAAGAAAGAAAAAATAAAGATTATTTGTTCCGAGATGACCAGGTATCCATGTATTTCATAGCTTCCATAAGTTTCTATTTGCTCTAGCTGCCACGACTAATGTGAGATGATGAAGTGGGTCTCAATAACCATAGAAATTATTGTCCATATAATCAGATATTAGGACACAACATCCAAAAGTGATTTGTTTTCAAGGATATCCTACAAAATATGGTGGAATCTGAGAAAGTCACATTGGGCCCAGCACCAGCAAAGGTGGCATGTGTTTCAACCTCATACTCAAGAGAGGAAGAGGAATGGAAGATAGTTTCCAGTAAGAAGAAAAAGATCGATAACATGATGACCTGGAAGACCATAAACCAAGTCCATTGCATCTAGCAGGTGAAGTTGAAACAACAAACTATTCTCCCAAAAGCTCATAATATAGCACACCAATCCTCCTCAGTCCTGCGGTCCTCTAAAGGCCAGAATGGAAGAAAGAAAGAGAAATAAGATGAGTTGTCATGAAATCTGAAGTCAGTGTGGACACTTTCAGAATTCATGACAACAGACTTGGTACAACGGGCACCGCCCCACCAAATGGTACAATAGGAATCATCCCAGCAAATGGTAAACTAGGCACTGCCCCGCCAAACAACCCCTTCTGAAGGAGACAGTCAGATAGAAACAATTTCGGATCAAGAAATGATTTTTGGATCCATTAATGACATTCACTTGATGGACCCTTCTCAGATGAATACTATGGCCACGAACCTGAATTCCTTGCATGCAACTGGAGATCCGTAGGAAGAGGCCACAGAGGTAGGAGGTTTCCTAGAAGGAATGATCATGGCAGAAGTCAAATTCCTAGCCATGCCATAATTCAAACCGTTAACATCATGGAGACTAGGGGGAGGAACCTCCAGCAGACACAACAAGAACCAGAAGGATCCTCTTCCCCCATCGAAATAAATCCTTGCCCATTTATCTTGGAATATCCATCAGGGGATGAAAAAATACCAAATCACCCAAGGTATAAATGCAGACCAGTTGGGCCAAATGTGAAAAGGAATAAAACACCACCGACTCCTGTTACCGAGGCTGAACCATCTACATCCAAGGCTCAAACCCCTAATGTTTTGTAAAAGAGAAACCTAGATCTAAGAAGCACTAAACTTTAGAGAATAAGTATGATATTTTAAAGCAGCTATTTCTTGAACCAGAAAAGAGGTCAATATTGGATGTGTTGATCTTGTTCATATATCTTAGGGAGGCACTCATCAAATCCTTACTAAGTCCCCAGGAGTTTGAGGCTGAAGTAGCAGTTGCCAATGTCTATCGGATTGAGACCAGTCCCGAAGAATTTCATGTCATCATCGACATTACAGTTAGGGATGAATATTCCATCATACAGGGGAAAATCAAACCCTTATATGTGTCCAGAAAGATAAATGGAATTAATGTTTGGAGGATCTTGATTGAAAAAAGCACTAGGGTCAACCTCCTCCCACTAAAAATGCTTTGTAATATAGGATATTATGAAGAAAACTTTAAACCATGTCCTATAACTCTAGAGGGATACGAAAAAAGTGAGCAGAAACCATTTGAAAAAATTTAGCTTAAAACTTGGCTCAGATATCTCATATCAGATTCCATGTTCCTGGTGGTGCAGAAAAGTGCAGCCTTTAATGTCCTGTTAGGGAGACCATGGCTACATCAACACACTCAAATTCCATCCTAATACCCTTAGTGCTTCAAATATTTCACTAATGGAAAAAAACGGGACATTGCACACCGATAAATACCCATTTGAATCTTGTAAATTGCATTATATCGATGAAAGGTTATATGAATCAGAAGACAAATATATTTTGACCGATGACATTTATTTGACCAATGCCCTGAATGGGTTGGAGATAGCTCCTACAGACCCCCTCCAGCAACATTATGAAGAGTATGTACTACCCATCAATCAAGATGAATGCATAAACACAAGCTTGGGTGCTGGATCATTTGTCTGCATGGTCTCTATTATGAACACCAAATCTAAGGACCTGAAAGAGCAGGTGGACTCCAAGATGACAGGAAAATTCCTATCAAAGATGCTCCTGGAACATCCTTGGGACATCAAACTACACATTCCTCACACACTCGGGAAAAAGACAATTTCTCTTACAACATCGGAGAGTTTTTCTCAAAAATAATTTCCCCATTGGAAGAGGGGGAAGAGAAAGTTGAAGAAGAAGAATAAGAAGAGGAAGAAGAAGAAGAGGAAGAGGATCTTAAATATTACCCTCCTGTATTCAAAGAAGGGGTCTCCACCATAATCAATGAACTTATGGAGATAAATCTGGGCACCAAAAAATACTCGAGACACACTCTAATTAGTGTGGCCATCCCTGTCAATGAGTAGGAGGCATATACCGCCTTCTAAAAAAATAATCGATACATGTTTTCCTAGAACTAAAAAGAGATTGTAGGCCTCGATCCTAAGGTCATGACCTATCATATGGGCTTACCAGAAGATCACCAGGGCAATAAAAATGAACCCAGAAGGACCCACCCGATGCATGCTGCCAAAATAGAGTTTGAGGTTGACACAATTATCAAAGACAACTTCATACAGGAGGTCCAATATCTGACCTGGATGGAAAACATATTCCCTGTAAAAAAGAAGAATGGGAAGATTAGAATATTCATTGACTTTAGGGACCATAATTGTAATTGCCCGAAATACGAATTCCCGGTCTCGATCATAGAATTATTGATCGATCCAACAACTGAGTGCGAACCCCTCTCTTTCATGAACGACTATTCTGGATACAATCAAATCCGGATGGCACCAGAAGATGAAGAGTATACTACTTTTATGGCCCCTCAGGGAGTGCTATATTATAATGGGGTTCCCTTTGGTCTAAATAATGCCAGTGCCACATATCAGAGCCCCATAAATTGTATTTTCAATCCCTTTGTGAGAATATTCATCAAGTGTAATGTTGACAACCTGGTGGTTAAATCACGACAACATTCAAAACAACATGGATGACCTTGAAACTGTCTTCATCAAATTTCAACAAACACAGTATAAATATGAATCCATTGAAGTGCGCCTTGGGTGTTACATCGGGAAAATTACACCACTTCTCCGTACGCCATTTTGGCATCAAAGTCGACCCCGAGAAGACAAAAGTCATTCTTGGAAAAATCCCACCTCACAACCTCACCGAGTTGAGCGGTCTCCATGGGAACATTGCCTACATTTGGATCTTTATAACCAACCTAGCAGGTAAATGTTTACCTTTCACTAGGCTCATAAAGAAAGGAGTTATATATGAGTGGAATAATGATTCCCAAGAAAATTTTTACATTCATAAAAGATACCTCCTAAGACCACCAGTTCTAATGCCACCATTTGTTGGAAGGACACTAATTTTATACAGAACAGCCCTGGAATAGTCATTAGGTGACTTCCCCCCACATAAGAATGACGTTGTTAGGGATAAAAACCTCTACTACCTCAGTCGGACAGTCATCTATGCTTAATCTAGGTATTCAAAAATTGAAAAGAGCAGCCTTGACCTAATATTCATAGATCATAACCTCAGGAATTACCAGCAGCACCATGAGGTCCACCAAGTCTTCCACTGTAACCCGCTCAAATTTATCCTAAACCATCCCAAGCTGAATGGGTTCCTATAACGATGGGTGGTCATCCTACAACCGTTTGACACAAAATATGTTCCCCAGTAGGCAGTCAAAGGCCAGACATTAGCAGAATTCTTGGCCGAAAACCCCTCGAAAGAAATAACACCGTTGGATGCCAAAATTTTGAATGAAGATGTGTTTTCCATTCAAGAGGACCCCCATAAATGGGAAATATACCTGGATGGTTATTCCTGAAGCCCGACGTGAAAAAGGATGGAGGATCCCATGCTAAAAAAAGTAGGGTTGGGAGTTGTACTCGTATCTCCTGAAAATCCCATTTTTCAATTAACTTTCATGTTTTTGTAGGAGTGCACAAAAAATAAATTAGAGTATTCGGACCTCATTGTAGACCTAGAATTTTCACTTTGGGTGTAAGATGAACACCTAAAAATAAAGGGAGATTCAGATCTAGTCATCAAACAGGTCAACAATGACTATTACATTAAGAAAAATGTATTGGTCCCCTTGATGAACCATGCTCGAGCACTAATGACTGAATTACCATTAGAAACAACATTGACCTATGTCCCCCAGTCACAAAATGATTAACCCAACTCTTTGGAAAATGAAACCACAACCTTGACTGATCCCGACCGGGATGAAACGGTCATTAGCATTGTTCGTCGCTGGATGGTTGTGCCATTCATCCAAAGAAATACATAAGAAATCAACACAATTAAACATATTCCTAAGCCTTATGGTCATACCACCAGTTGGATGAAGCCCATTGAAAATTACCTTCACAATGGGGAAGTCCCACCAGATAGGGCTGGAAGGGAGCATATCTGAAGACGGGAATTCAACTATTTCCTATACAATGGGTTCAACCCAATAAGGTTATCTAAACATGATGCCTTGATAGAGTCCTTCTCATGTGCATTGATGGAGAAGAGACTACAATGATAATGAAAGAAGTGCATGCCAGAGCTTGTGTAGCGCACCAGTCAGCAACCAATCTCTCTCACCAAATCCGAAGGCTTGGGTATTACTGGCCCACTATGATACATGATTGTGCCACATTCACCAAAAAGTGAATTTTTTTTCAAGTTTACTCAAATTTCATACACTTCCACCCTGAGTTACTTCATATAGATAAGTATGCCTGGACATTTTACACCTAGGATATGGATTTTGTGAGACCATATCCTCCCACTACATCCTGACAATTCAAGATCATACTCATAGTGACTGAATTATTTTATAAATGGGCCGAGGCCATACCCCTTAATGAAGCCTAGGTGAAAAACATCATCATATTTGTGAAGGAAAACATAATCACTAGATTTTTTGTCCCTCATACAATCCTAATGGACAAGGGCACCAACTACTAGTCTGCTGAGTTGGACAAGCAATACTCGGAGTATGGAATTAAGATGAACCGTTAGTCCTGTTTCTACATGACAGACAATGGTTAGATAGAGTCTTTAAATAAGACTTTGTCCAAAATATTTTAAAATATGGTCGATAGGGACAAGAAGTCATTTCTAGACAAGAACCTTCATGATTTATGGGAATACTGGACCATGACCCACATGACCATCCAGGAAACCCCGTACTCACTGGTGTACAGGGAAAAGGCGGGTTTTCCTATAGAAATTCAATTTCCATCACTTCATGTGGTTATTTTTGATAAAATATCCCTGTACTAGCTATCCCAGAGATGTATGATGAGTTGGAGTAGCTAGAAAAAAAGGATGCACACTCTACACCTTTTGGATGTCTACCAAAACCGGATTGCACGAGCCTTCAACAAAAAGGATCTCCTTCAATCCTTCCTCGAAGGAGAAATGGTGTTAGTCCTTAGAACCCCGATGAAACATGGGAAGAAGCCCCCAAATATTGAACCAATGTGGGAAAAAACATACATCATACATAAGGTCAATTATAATGGAGAATAATCCCTAATATCAATGGATGGGAAACTCAACATGGCTCCCAAAAATGTGACGTTCTGGAAGAAATACTTCGTGTAATAGCAACAACCCAATGTTATGGTCCATGCTCTATGACCCTAAAATATGATTCAAAAAAAAATTACCCACCAAGTTATGGTCCAAGCTCTATGATCCTAAACTAAGAGGAAAAAAAAATTACACACCATGTTATGGTCCACGCTCTACGACCCTAAACTATGAATCATAAAAAATTCCCCACCATTTTATGGTCCAAGATCCACAACCCAAAACTATGAGTCATAAAAAATGCACTATGTTATGGTCAAAGTTTAACGAACCTATACTATGAGTCATAAAAAAATTCCCCACCATGTTATGATCCAAGCTCTAGGACCCTAATCTTTGAGTCATAAAAAATGCCCCATGTTAGGGTCAAAGATCTACAGCCCTAAACCATGAGTCATAAAAAATTCCCCAATGTTTTTGTTGAAGCTCAAAAACCCTAAAATATTATTCATAAAAATAAGGCCCACAATGTTATGGTCCAAGATCTATGAACCTAATCTATGAGTCAAAATAATGACCCCCCATGTTAAGGTCCAAGATATATGATCCTAAACTGTGAGTTATAACACCCCCCATAATGCCATGGTCCAAACTCTAAGACCTTAAACTATGAGTCATCGTCATTTCAACTTGAAGTTAATCTCTGATGAACATGTCCCTAAGACATGACATTGACCTTTGACTCATGTCCTCGTCATAAGACATTAAAATACATGCCACAAAACATCCTAATCTCATGACAATAAACTATATGATATCTCATAGAACTACATATGTTTTGATTCCTGCCCTCATAGGATACATAGTGACACCTCTATCCTCAGTCCTGGCTCAGCCCCCATATAAAAAAATACCTCTATCACGCCCACTATCTTCCCATATTCATAAGGGAAACCTATATCACTCATTGTTTCTCACATCAAGTATAACACCCTTGAGAATAAAATTAGTGGTAGGGATCCTCTTACGAAAGCCAACTATAGAGTAGCATGGTAGACCCAGAAACTGTAATGGTTAGAACCAAAATTCCCCTACACCTTGTACCGAAACAAATTATTATAGGGTACGAACAGAACTATGTAAGGCTTGATTCTTTCCCTTGCTGGATATGTAGTGACACCTCAATATTCGATATTTGACCAACCCCACTAGGAAAGAAGAAGAAAATTCCCCCATTATATCCTCTACCTCTCAAAACCTTCAACAAAGTCTCTGTGACCACTCCTTGTTTTTCAAATCGAGTATAACTCACATGAGCTTAGGATCGGTAGTGAGGATTTTCTTATGCAAATAAATCATAAGGGAATATGATAGGATTTTCACCCGTATAAATTTAAATAAAATAATTCCCTTACACGTCCTCACACATGGACCGATCCAAATCAGAAACATGGAACTTTTAGAACTCTGTGTTACTTGATTCCTTTCCACGAAGGATACGTAGTGATGCCTCGATATTTAATCCTGGACCATCCATAAACATCATAAAAAATGTTTTTACCCTCAAGTGTCCTTAACAAATTGAGAAAACTCTTATTGGGAACATTTATAAGTATGTGGGTCTAGATTCATCCCCTCACAGGATACATAGTGACGCGCGATCTTCAATCCCGACCCAGCCACCAGCAAAAAATTTCCTCTTTCCCCCATAAGCTGGTCAGACTTGTACGGGTAGTCCATGAAATGTCCTATCTCATGACAATAAAATTGTGAAATTCTTCAAGAGTTATGTGTGGCTTAGTCCTCAGTATTATGATATTTTGCACATGCCTCTTAGTCCTGAGAAGTCAAAAGATCTTGCACCCCCCTATACATATGGGTCAGACCTATGGGAAAGCTCATGGTAGTTCACAGTTAATCATTTTCCTGGTATTCTCATGTTCATAGGAACAACATTCCCATTTTTCATATTACATACCTCTTGAAAACATGGATCCCCATAATCATGCAAGGCTATCTCTGATGGAAGGCCAGTGTCTTGCCAACACCTTTGATTGACTACACATATCATTCCCTAGTGGATCTACATATAATTCCCACAAAAGTGGATATCAATCAAAGGAATGATCATACATTGGAGGGTCCTCTCTTATCTCAGTACGCAAAATGACTTCCATGCCCCACGTCATCCCTCAAGATTCGAGCTTCCCCTGAGACCATGGTTCACACCTTCAATCATCACTCATGTCTAAGGAATGCCAGAACATCCTGATTGTGATTAACCTGAAACTATTAATGATCCTTATGAAAAAATGATTTTCCTCACTGCATGACTCTAAACTACATAGTATCACATCCTCCCAGCATGATGTTAAACTACAAGGCCAAAAAAGCGTCCTCACTATCCGATGTTAAACTGCATAACAATGGTTTAATTTAAAAAATAATGTAACCTATAATTCTGATTTTTCTATTCCTAATCCATGAAATTGAATCCTTGTAATCTCTTATTTCTCATGCTGAGAATAGATTACATGAGCTTAGGGATTTCAGTGAGAGATACGTTATGGAATTATGGAAAAATAGTCTAGGAATTTGGTCCTAGTATAACAACCCTAAAAGGTATGTCATGATTCCCTCCCCTGAGAGGAACCGCATGTCCAAGCTATGTGATGTTTAATAACCTATTATACCAAATATGGATCAAATGATTCACCCTACGTACGAATCAGATCTATGTAAGGGACACCCAATTCCATGAGTAAATCACGGCCCAAATGTTCCTAATATATTTTGATACACTCCTACCAAATTCCAAACTCCGTGATTTGAGTGATCATGAATCCCCATGTCCCTCCAAGGCTATCTGGGATAGAAAGACAATGTCCTATAGACAACTTTTCTTGAAAATTCATATTATTCCCCTATGGCTCTGCATATGTTAACCAAAAAAATGACCATCAATCAAAGGAAAATTCGTCTCCAAGAGAGTCCTCTCCTATCTCAGTATGCCCAATGGCTTCCAAGAATATTCCCATCCCTCTTGATTAAATGGCTCTTAAAGTCATGGTTTAAACTTTCCTCCTAACACATATCATGGATATATTGGAACATACATGCCAAACTTATCTCTGGTCCCTTTTAAGGTTTCTAAAGGTATCCCATCACTATGGGTGAAGTTGATCCGCATGAAAAAGAAGAGTGCCCCCACTCATTTCTGTGTTTCCCTGAAGAAGCATAGTTAAAATGCCTCCTTTATTCTTTGAGATCACCCCTAGTTGAAGGTCACATACCAAATTCAGAAAGTCCCCAATCTCCATAATCCTCAATGGTTGTCCAAGACAGAAGGCTAGTTTCTTGCAGACACCTTTGTCAGACTATGCATATCATTCCCCAGTGGCTATGCATATAATTCCCACAAAATGGATGTCAATCAAAGAAAAATCCGTCCCCAGGAGAGTCCTCTCCAGTCTCCATAAACACAAATGATATTCATTTCTTATCACCCCCCCCAGATTTGGAAAAATCCTAGATAAAGGATTATGTACCTCTTTCATTCCAAGTTCATCTAACAAAAATATGCAGAAATAGTTTCCCAATGAAAGCCGATATGAATGTTCCTAACGTTTTCAGAAACCACTACTCAGGCCCACCACCCACTGTGGCTTCCAACATCAAAATAAGTAAAAAATGTTTAATATCCTACTAGGCCATTGAAAATGGAAGGCTAGTGTCCTGTGAACACGTTTGATCGACTATACACATCTTGCCTCGACGGCTCTGCATATGTTTCCCACAAAAAGGGTCATTAATTAAAGGAAAATTCATCCCTAGGATATTATTTTCCTACCTCTATACACCTAAAGTATCTCCCAATCCTCATGCATATCTAGAATCCACAAATAAAGGGTTAAGAAAAAACAACACTCCATGTTTGAAGTGTAGGATCTAAATAATGATGTAGATGCTCAATATACAAGACGGGGGGGGGGGTGTGAATTGTACACTTTAAAACAAGGAAAGATCTAAGTTTAAAAATGTTAAACATAAGCAAATTGACAACACCTATAACACCAATGAATTATTGGGACAAAGTATGAAGTTACAAACTTCTAGTTCTATGCACTTGCTTAAATCTGGAAAGTGATTTCAAAAAAGTTGTTCCGGAAATATGGATCCAGAAATTGAAACTTAACCAAAGTTTACAATATGAGATTCTACCTTAAATCATATAGAATCTAAATTAATTAGATTACATGTTTAAGGAAATATAAGAAGTTTATACTTTCCTTACAATACAAAATGTAGTGGAAAAACAAGTAGTAAAACTACATGTAACAAGATATAAGTCTTTTAACCCAAAGAGAAGGGTATCCAAAAACTTGGATAAAGTTCCCTTGATTTATACTTTCAAGAAACTATGTCTTACACACACCAGGGAAATCCCTTGATATGAAGATCAGAATCTCTGTCTTGCTATCCCCACAAGCCCTCAACTTCAAGGTAGTTGAAACCTCTGTCTTCCTTAGCAAGGAAGCCCTTGAACTTCAAGGTTTTCGACACCTCTGTCTTCCTATCCACGGAAGACCCTGAATGTAATCACCAACATTCGGAGTCGAACGAAGCAATCTGCATAAGGAAAAGTTTGAAAAAGTAGTTCAAACTTTCTACACAAATCTTGAGAGTTAATAAGAGCCTCTCTATAGAAATCACTTCAATAGAATGTAAGCACAAAATGTCAAAGATCAGTGTTGTGTATTGATCTTGTTCAAATGAGATCCTATTTATAGGAAAATTTCCAACTGTCGGATCCCTCCTCCAACGGTCATATTTTCCTTAGATTTCGGAGGGACCTATAAACGTGTCACTAAACCAACGATTAGTTAGAAATAGAATGGACGACATCGTTGTGTAACAAAACATGGGTAACTAAAATAACGACATCGTTTTATAATGAAACGATTGTAAGCATAAGAAAAACTAAAGTTCAGAATGTAAGCAAATAAAAGTTCGGAGTGTATAATAAAAAGTATATTTGGATTTTGTTTTATAAGAATTCAGAACCTGAATTCTGTGGAGATTCGGAGTCTAAATTTCTAAGGAAATTCGGAGTCTGGTTTCATCAGAGTTCAGAATCTGAACTTACAGATTTCAGATTCAAACTTGTAAAAGATCAGAGTCAAACTCATAATAGTTCGGAGTTTAACTAGTAAAATTTCAGAGTCGAACTAGTAAAATTTCAGAGTGGAACTAGTAAAAGTTTGTAGTTGAACTATGTTAGAGTTCGTATCCAGAATTCGGAGTGGAACTTTATTAGAGTTTGTATCTAGAATTCGAAGAGAAAATTCATTACAGTTGACATCCAGAATTCGGAGTGGAACTTCATTACAGTTCACATCCAGAATTCGGAGTGGAACTTCATTACAGTTCACATCCAGAATTCGGAGTGGAACTTTATTAGAGTTCGTATCCAGAATTAGGAGTGGAACTTCATTACAGTTCACATCCAGAATTCAGAGTGGAACTTTATTATAGTTCACATCAAGAATTCTGAGTGGAACTTCACTACAGTTCACATCCAGAATTCGGAGTGGAACTTTATTATAGTTCACATCCATAATTCGGATCCTAAAACAGAATGCTTTATATCATATCATTATATGATTCCAAGGTTTTGGGTATGAATCCGATTTTTTCACTTAAGAAAAATATTGCTATGTATAAGGGAATCTAGGTAAGGGTAAATTTCCTTAAGGAAGAAAATTTTCCTTATAGAAGTAAAATATCGATTTGCTTATGTATAAGGTGTTTGTGATTTTCAAAAAAATAACGAATGGAAAAGTCATAAGGAAAACCTTATTGACTCAACAATCTACAACTTTTTGGAAAGCACAAAGATCCTTACGAAAAAGAATATAAGGACTTTGAAAAATTTAATTAGACTTTGAAATTAAAACTTATCTCCCTTTTTTCATGGATGATAATGAATACAACTAACTCCCCCTTAGGCATTAAAACTCTAAGGATTGTATTCTGAATTTCCGGAGTGGAGTTTTCACTATCATGGGAATGAAAAGCTTCGTAATGAGAAACTCTCCCATACTTTAAGGATATTTGACTTTGAAAATTTTCCTTCTCCATTTTAAAATTTTCTTTCTCCTCTTTTGAGTAGTTCTTTTTCCTTCTCCCCCTTTGTGATTTTGAAAAAGAATTTAACGGAATGGAAAAGAAATAGTGTACCTGAAACATTAGTATATAACAACACGAGATAAAACCAACCGAAAATTTCATTAGAGTTGATAAAATTTTTACAAGGAAAGAAAAATACAACAAAAGATCAAAGTGAGTTTATTTGTCTTCATTTTCCTTTGGTATTAGCTTCTTTAACATGGTTTTCAATTTTTTTAAATATCTTTGATCCTCCTCAGCTTGCCTCTCAAAAGATTTTATCCTTTCATATTGAGCTTTAAAAGTTTTCGCTTGAGCCTTCATGGCCTATTCCTGCATTTTCCGTAACTCATATTGCTTTTCTAGATTCTCTTTAAACTCAATCCGGAAATACCTTTCCCCTTTCCAGTTCTGTGAAACCGAGTTAAGCTTCCCATTTAGGTCTCTGACCTGTTGATTCCGAGAAATTTGCTCAATGATCAGCTCATCCTGAAGATTCTTAATCTTGTTGTCCTCGGTATCAAAGACATCTTTTACCTCGTTCTGAAAATAATCAAAGTCAGCCATGTCTTCTTCAATTTTCTTAGACCAGAAAGTGATTTTGCTGTATGATTTCCTGTGTACATCATAATTGATAAGGAAATTTCTATGGTCACCTTCAATTCTCACACACTTATCTACCACCATGGATAAGGATTCCAATTTCTGATTCAAACTATGTTGCAGCATCTGGCATCTGGAGTCTATAGTGGGAAATATCGGAATGGTGTCCACCAGCTTTTTCAATGATTCAACAACAAAGTCATGACTATGTACTGATGACTCCGAATCAGATAATTTTCTTGGAGATTGTTCTTCTTCAATTTGCACCAGCTTCCTTTTAGAAGAACCACCAGCCTCTTTCTTCTTGAAGATATATTTTGTTGGTGTATCCATGAGAACTTGCTTACCCTTATCAGTTTTCAGAATAGGTTGATCAACTGTAGATTCTTCCTCACTCTCTGATAGTTGAACAAACTGGTCTTCATTTATCTTCTCCTTTTCTGCTCCTTCCTCAAGAAAATTCTTCTCATAGGATTCTTCCTCATCATTCAAAACATTTTCTGTAACAGCCCAAGATTTTATGAAAAATATTCTTTTTAATTTCACTAATGTCTTGTGTTGTATGCTACACCAAAAGGAGCTTGCACAACACGCATCCTTGACTTTCCTTGCATTACACGCAATCACGACCTTCCTCAATAGCGTGTGTAGTACGCAATAACGAGTTTCACCAAACAACAATATGCTATTAAAATATTATTAAAACTTGCCGTTATGAATAGTAATAACCACTTTTTGAAATTTTGTAAATTTTATTTTTCAAAATGGAATTCATTTTTGGATTCGTAATATCGAAATTATCTTAGGGGTGAAAGTTTGGTAATTTTCAGATAACTTTCATATTTTGTTGAATAGTGAAAATTACTAAATTTTAATTAAAAACAACTTTTTCAATCGAAATAATTAATAGTGATAAATTATTAATTTGAGTGGTTTTAATGTATATTTAGAATATATTTTTACAATTTAATACAATGTTGGTCATTGGATGTAATTTCACATTTAAACCAGTAATAAACAAGTGTCAATCTTTTGATAGTTATTATCTCTTAAAAACACGCCTTTTGTTTTGACGACGGGAATTAATTTTCAAATTAATTAATGCAACTGATATGTTTTGAATTTGGTAAAATATAAATCATTTTTGAGTTCATAATATCAAATATAGCTTAGGCCTAATTTTTGGTATTTTTCTGAAAACTTTCAATTTTTGATGAATAGTGAAACCACTAAGTGGTAGTTAAAAAAAACTGAATTATTCATAAAACTTTATTTTACCACTTCTGTGAGTGTAATTTCAAAAATCTGAGAGACACGGTTGATGTCAGTAAGTAAAATGTGGTTCAATGAGATAAAAATAATTGTTGGGTGAATAGTAACTTTTTACTTTTTTTTACCACGGTTAAAAGTAAATAGGGTAATTAAGGGTAGAAATGATATTATTAGTACCCTAAAACATGTCCTAATTATATTGGACAAGTGTAATTCGACCGAAAACAAACTTAGGAATAAAATATGACCATTTAGGCCCACTTGTATTAGATTAGGACATTTATTATTAATTTATTTAAAGAAGGGTTAAAAGAGTTAAAATCAAAGTTTGTTTAATAAAAATTTTTTAATATGGGGTTATACATAAGATAAATTCGACTATAAATATTAATTAGAAAGATAAAAAGATTTCATACATAATGTTATTTTATTTGTAATTTTTAGAAATTAAATAATTTAATTTATTTATGACACAACGATGATGCAGTAATTATCCTATTAATGAAATATTGACATAATTGATGTTATAAATATCCAAATAAATATAATTTGAGACTTTTTATGAATTAAACTAATTTTCTAGGTTAATATGACATGTTAGTATTGATTTAATTAACCTTTTTTGAACTTATCATTTTGTTATGATTTTCAAAAAAATCAATTACTAAATAGTGTCAAAATTGACATAAAATAGTTTTTAAAACAAATATTATATTATTAATTGTTATTTTATTCCTAAAAATCTATTGTTCGGCCAAATGACTTAGATAAGGTTATATATATTAATAATAAACAATTTGGGGTTCTTTTGGCTTCTTATAGTAAGTTTATTAACCTTATAGTGTAAGAACACAAGAAGACACGGTAAAAGTAAAATTATTTAACTTAATGTTAAATATAAATGATAAGGTTAAAATAGGAACCTAAACTTGTCTAAATTCTATTGGATGAGAGGATTTCGACCGATCCCCACCTTATCCTTGAAATAAATCAATTTGGGGCTATTTAAAACCGAACTTGACTTTATAATAAAATAATAGTTTTTGTTATTCCAAAGGTGCCCCTCACCTCCCTTATAAAAGGGCACCCCCTCCCTCTCTTCCTCACACAACTTTGAGCCTTCAGGATCGGCCAACCCCTGCCAAATTCTCTTCTCCACTTCCCTAGAAACATCCTAGAGGTTCTGGTCTTCCTCAAAGACCAATTTTAGTGCCCTAAGAGGAGGTCTCAAAGAGGCGCTTCAAAGAAGAGGTAATTTCCGTTACCGATTCTTTCACCTTTATTTCTTCTTCCACTTCTTCTTCTTAGGTTGTTTCAATATGAAGTAATAACATCCATATCACTAATATACTGATATGTTATTATAAGTATGAAACAATCCTATTTAACCATCTATCCATCCTACGGAAAACGAAATCACCGCGCGTGCGTACGTACGGAATACCGTCTCCACGCCGTGGTGAAATCGATTTTCCACCACCACCTTACTTGGATGGGTATAATGGTATAAATAATAACTATATATTATTATTTTAAAGTGATATTGATTCTGAAATAGTATACATACACTCCAATACAGTCCCACGATCATGAGAACGATATCATCGCTCGTGCGTACGTACGGACTACCGTCTCCACGACGCGATGTGATTCAATCTCCACTTTAACCATTCATGAATGATTATAAAGTATATATAATAAGTAATCATGAAATATATGAAATAATAATTATACTGGATTTATGTGTATATATATGTATGTCATCTACTTAATTCCGTTCAACTCAATAAGGAAACAAAAACAGCGTTCATGCGTACGTACGGCCTACCGTCTCCATGAACGGTGTATTTCTTTCCATTTACCGATTTATTATATATATGTATATTCTGAATATATATATATATATAAATCATGTTCTGGAATTAAGTAAACATGATCTATGTAATCATATGAATAATTACAAGTCAAAACACGGACGACAAATGAAACAATTTTACCCAAAACGCTACTTTAACATGAATTTACAAAATAACGGGTAATATAAAGTCATAAGTAAACCATATATGATATAATAACAATTAATATGATTCTGTAATAAGTCAATGACACTATTTAAATCATTATACAGGAGGTTCAGACACTTACGAAGCAAATCGGACCTAAGGTAAGGGAAATATCACAATCTCATTTTTATCCGAGATTGTTTGTACTTTAGTATTTACTTGGGTGTATTTTATCAATCACATCCATGTTTCCTCAATATGTAATATTATTTCCATTCACCTACAATTTTTTAAATCCAATTTTACCGTTCGGTGAGTTTTTAGTAAAAGATATGAAAGGATTCTTTTGTCGTTTTTCATACGAGGTACTTTTTTGACTTTTCCGACAAAACTACGAAGAATGTTTTTTAACTTATACGGCATGAATGGATTTTTAAAACATTATTTCCAAGAAGCTTCATTTACAAGTTTTCAAGTTTATTTTTAATAAACTACTTTTAGTTTAAACGACATGTTAAGAAAGGAAAAATGTTTTTGAAGAAGAAAGGATATTTTCCTCAAGAATGGGTTCAAGTGTTTTATCAAAATTATTTTTCATCTAAGATAATAAAGGGTTCTATTTTTATCCCTATTATTACATTGATTTTATTATGTTGTGATGGAATTATTTTTTCCTTTATCTTATATGAATTGTTTTATGATGTCATGATGTTTAAGATTCCCATTTGTATTACATGGGTTATGAAATGATGTATGATTTATGATTTTGTGGCACACATAAGAATGGTATCATTATGAGATGGGTGGGACCTATATCTCCCTCCAATGCATTGGGTAAATATTTTATATCTCATGAGATAGACATGGCTGGAATGGTAGGTTATACCGGTTCAGTGAAACAGGACTGAAACGAGGGTGACTCGGTTCAGAAAGGGACTTTTTCCACTAAGATAGTCTTGGAAATGAGTCTTGACTAACAAGAAATGATTCTCTATGATTATGTGTGTATGACACAAAGTTTCATGTTTTAAGTTATGATTATTGTGATTACATTTCACTGCCATGATTTATCCCATGTTATGAAATTATGCTCTCTTTTGCAGGTTAAGATTTCCAAAATGTTATGTTCTTATGAATATGATGTGATTGGTATTTCTTTTGTTTACCCTTACTGAGAATTTGAGCTCACCCTTTTATGTTTTCTTTTCCCCAGGATATAAAGAAAGGTTTTAGGTAAAAAAAAGGAAGATCTTTATGGGAGATGTTGAAGATCTTTCACCACAATTAGAAGATTATATTCCGAGTTTCCAAAGACACTAAACTATTACGATCCTTGTGTGTGTGTGTTTTTATTATGTACTAAGTATTCCGCAAACGTAATGTAATGTTTATGTACGTCAGGATTCGGGTCTCTACAGTTGGTATCAGAGGAATGGTTTAGTCAACCTTTGGAAACTAGGATGTGATAACTTTAGTGAGATCCCTAGAGATATTTCTACGGTATGTCTAGGGATGTCTCTAAGGTTATGTATACGTATAGGTTATAGTCCTAGAATTGTGCTAACGATCTTAGAATTTAACCTAAGATGTTAGATATTGAGGGTACTCCCCCTTTATTATGTTGTTTTCCCTAGCATGATTTTTGCCTCTCACTCTATTCTTTTTGGGTTTTAGACGATGGCTGGAACCCGAAGGAACCGTGTTGATCAATGCAATGGACAATGCAATGATTGTCTTCCTGAACAAACAAATGTTATGGGAGATGGAGTACAAAATCTTATTGCTATACTTACACAAGCTATGAATCATTCTGGACTTCCAAATGAGCAGAGAAGGGAACAATATTCTATTGAGTCCTTCATGAGGCAACGTCCACCTTCTTTCAGTGGGACTTCCGATCCACTTGTTGCTGAACAATGGATCAATACAACTGAAAAGATATATTCAGTTCTTCAATGTTCTGAACATGATAAAGTCATCTTAGCAGTATATCGTTTGGAAGGTGAAGCTGATCAATGGTGGAATCTTATCAAGAATACGAGGCCAAGAGATGAAATTGAGTCCATGGAATGGGACGAGTTCAAGAACTTGTTTTTCAGTAAGTACTTCCCTCGTATTCTTCGAACATAGATGGAAAAGGAGTTTCTTGAGCTGAAGCAGAAGGATGATGAATCTGTTGGTATATACGAAGCGAATTTTACAAGACTTTCAAGGTATGCATCTGGCATTATCATCCAACCTGAAAGTAAAGTTGATCTATTTTTCAGTGGCTTAAAACCAAGTCTTCGAAGGGAATTAGCTATAAGAGACTTCAGTAGCTATGAAGAAATTGTGCGTTGTGCTATCAAGGTAGAAATGGAAGTTGGTGTTACATATCCATCTCATGGTTTTGACAAGAAACGAAAGATGGAGTTGAAGGAGAAATCTCAGAATAATGGTGAAAAGAAGATGAATGTTTCCTTATGCACAAAGTGTGGAAAGAAGCATGGTGGAGATTGTCTAAAAGGGACTAGAAAATGTTTTAAATGTGGAAAATAAGGTCATCGAGTAGCTGAGTGTCGAAGTAATGGAAAAAGGGTTTCTAATGATGTGAATAAAGCCAAAACTACAGAGAACGCACCACCAACACTTCAATGCTTCAAGTGCAAGAAAATGGGGCATTATGCTAATAAATGCCCTAATCCAAGGGTTAGTGATGATCGACATGAGAAACCGCTTAAGGAAAAGGACAAAGGGAAGTCACATGCGATCACTATTGGTGATGTTGAATATGAAAATGATGTGGTGGAATGATTACGTGTTTATGTAATGGGATTCCAAAATAATGTTGTATCATGGAGTATTGGAATATTTATGTATTGGTCTAATGTGGTATTCAAAGTGATTGAGATATTTTTTTAAATAAGATGATATGCGCATAATGAAGGGAAAAAGAGAAAATGAAATGTTTAACAGTATTCATGAGCTCATGATTGAATTAAGGACTAAGTGATATCATGGTTTGAGTATATAGAATTTTGAGGATTTTGGTATGTGTAAGGTGTTAACTTTTAACTGCATTCATGTTTTCACTAAGGTTCAATGGGTATTCAAGAGAGTACATGATTAAGGACTTTGAATGTTTGGAATGTGACCAACAAAACATATGTTATGATATATGGGGATCAACGATGGTATTAAATCTCTGGTAATCGTTTTCACTATGTTATGAGAGTGGACTGCAGTATTATGGATAAGCCTAAAGATTAGAATGGATTATGTTGGACATAAGTTAGTATCATTTAAGGATAGAAGTTTTTTCGATATTATTGATGGGATGTTATAGTAATATAGTTTTAGAAAAAGGACAACATGCAGGACGAGCGGAAACCCATCGCGTCGGACAAGGCTATGGGAATCGAACCCACAACCGAAGTGCGACTGGCCTTTATCGCCTACCACTGGCCTATAGGAAGTCCCTGGTTAGTAGAAACTAGTTTTATTTTATTAAGAGGTATGATATATGAAGTATAAGTTCAACCTCACAAAAGACGGACTTATGAATATTTGATAACTATTTCTAACCTTTTGTTTGAAACAGATGGAATGACCCATCATTCTATCACATGATCTTTTAACACTTCATTTCTTTAAGAGATGAAGTGGAAACTGTTCAAAGCAGGAACAACAGTGAGATTGTACCAAAATCAAGTAAGTATTTCTTCTAATTCAAAATTTTCAACTTTAGGGAAATGATATTGAAAACCAAAAATGTTGTCCAAGTGATCTTATATCCGAGGAATCAGATGGTACCCTAGATCATCACAAATTTATGGCTTTGTGATTGTTGGATTTTACATAGCCATGTTCTCTACTACTCTCCATCAGAACATGATGGTTAGATTTTTCTTCCATATCCATATTTTCACCTATGTGGAAACCCAGTGATTAGTTTATTTGGGTAACCGTTACATTTCATACTTTCGTTTTTAAAGATTGGTTTTGGTATTCCTTTTTACGATGTGAGTTTCTATTAAAGAAACTTTCTAATAGTAAACCATTTATAACCCCAAAGAATTTCGAGGGCGAAATTCATTTTAAGGGGGGTAGAATGTAACATCCCAAGATTTTATGAAAAATATTATTTTTAATTTCACTAATGTCTTGTGTTGTACGCTACACCAAAAGGAGCTTGCATAACACGCATCCTTGACTTGACTTGCATTACACGCAATCACGACCTTCCTCGATAGCGTGTGTAGTACGCAATAATGAGTTTCACCAAACAACAATATGCTATTAAAATATTATTAAAACTAGCCGTTATGAATAGTAATAACTACTTTTTGAAATTTTGTAAATTTTATTTTTCAAAATGGAATTCATTTTTGGATTCGTAATATCGAAATTAGCTTAGGGTGAAATTTTGTTAATTTTCGGATAACTTTCATATTTTGATGAATAGTGAAAATTACTAAATTTTAATTAAAAACAACTTTTTCAATCGAAATAATTAATAGTGATAAATTATTAATTTGAGTGGTTTTAAAGTATATTTAGAATATATTTTTACAATTTAATACAATGTTGGTCATTGGATGTAATTTCACATTTAAACCAGTTATAAACAAGTGTCAATCTTTTGATAGTTATTATCTCTTAAAACACGCCTTTTGTTTTGACGACAGGAATTAATTTTTAAATTAATTAATGCAACTGATATGTTTTTAATTTGTTAAAATAGAAATCATTTTTGAGTTCATAATATCAAATATATCTTAGGCCTAATTTTTGGTATTTTTCTGAAAACTTTCAATTTTTGATGAATAGTGAAACCACTAAGTGGTAGTTAAAAAAAACTAAATTGTTCATAAAACTTTATTTTACCGCTTCTGTGAGTGGAATTTCAAAAATCTGAGAGACACGATTGATGTCAGTAAGTAAAATGTGGTTCAATGAGATAAAAATAATTTTTTGGTGAATAGTAACTTTTTACTTTTTTTACCACGGTTAAAAGTAAATAGGGTAATTAAGGGTAGAAATGATATTATTATTACCCTAACATATGTCCTAATTCTATTGGACAAGTGTAATTCGACCAAAAACAAACTTAGGAATAAAATATGACCATTTAGGCCCACTTGAATTAGATTAGGACATTTATTATTAATTTATTTAAAGAAGGGTTAAAAGAGTTAAAATCAAAGTTTGTTTACTAAAACATTTTTAATATCGGGTTATACATAAGATAAATTCGACTATAAATATTCATTAGAAAGCTAAAACGATTTCATAAATAATGGTATTTTATTTGTAATTTTTAGATATTAAATAATTTAATTTATTTATGACACAACGATGATGCAGTAATTATCTTATTAATGAAATATTGACATAATTGATGTTATAAATATACAAATAAATATAATTTGAGACTTTTTATGAATTACACTAATTTTCTAGGTTAATATGACATGTTATTATTGATTTAATTAACTTTTTTATAACTTATCATTCTGTTATGATTTTCACAAAAATCAATTACTAAATAGTGTCAAAATTGACATAAAATATTTTTTAAAACAAATATTATATTATTAATTGTTATTTTATTCCTAAAAATCTAAGGTTTGGCCAAATGACTTAGATAAGGTTATATATATTAATAATAAACAATTTGGGGTTCTTTTGTCTTCTTATAGTAAGTTTATTAACCTTATAGTGTAAGAACACATGAAGACACGGTAAAAGTAAAATTATTTAACTTAATGTTAAATATAAATGATAAGGTTAAAATAGGAACCTAAACTTATCTAAATTATATTGTATGAGAGGATTTCGACCCATCCCCACCTTATCCTCGAAATAAATCAATTTGGATCTATTTAAAACCGAACTTGACTTTATAATAAAATAATATTTTTAGTTATTCCAAAGGTGCCCCTCTCCTCCCTTATAAAAGGGCACCCCTCCCTCTCTTCCTCACAAAACTTTGAGCCTTCAAGCTCGGCCAACCCCTGCCAAATTATCTTCTCCACTTCCCTAGAAACATCCTAGAGGTTCTGGTCTTCCTCAAAGACCAATTTTAGTGCCCTAAGAGGAGGTCTCAAAGAGGCGCTTCAAAGAAGAGGTAATTTCCGTTACCGATTCTTTCACCTTTATTTCTTCTTCCACTTCTTCTTCTTAGGTTGTTTCAATATGAAGTAATAGCATCAGTATCACTAATATACTGATATGTTATTATAAGTATGAAACAATCCTATTTCACCATCTATCCATCCTACGGAAAACGAAATCACCGCGCGTGCGTACGTACGGAATACCGTCTCCACGCAGTGGTGAAATCTATTTTCCACCACCACCTTACTTGGATGGGTATAATGGTGTAAATAATAACTATATATTATTATTTTAAAGTGATATTGATTCTGAAATAGTATACATACACTCCAATACAGTCCCACGATCATGAGAACGATATCATCGCTCGTGCGTACGTACGGACTACCGTCTCCACGACGCGATGAGATTCATTCTCCACTTTAACCATTCATGAATGATTATAAAGTATATATAATAAGTAATCATGAAATATATGAAATAATAATGATACTGGATTTATGTGTATATATATGTATGTCATCTACTTAATTCCGTTCAACTCAATAAGGAAACGAAAACAACGTTCATGCGTACGTACGGCCTACCGTCTCCATGAACGGTGTATTTCTTTCTATTTACTGATTTATTATATATATGTATATTCTGAATATATATATATAAATCATGTTCTGGAATTAAGTAATCATGATCTAAGTAATCATATGAATAATTACAAGTCAAAACACGGACGACAAATGAAACAATTTTACCCAAAACGCTACTTTAACATGAATTTACAAAATAACGGGTAATATAAAGTCATAAGTGAACCATATATGATATAATAACAATGAATATGATTCTGTAATAATTCAATGACATTATTTAAATCATTATATAGGAGGTTCGGACACTTATGAAGCAAATCGGACCTAAGGTAAGGGAAATATCACAATCTCATTTTTATCCGAGATTGTTTGTACTTTAGTATTTACTGGGGTGTATTTTATCATCCACATACATGTTTCCTCAATATGTAATATTATTTTCATTCACCTACAATTGTTTAAATCCTATTTTACCCTTTGGTGAGTATTTAGTAAAAGATATGAAAGGAATCTTTTGTCGTTTTTCGTACGAGGTACTTTTTTGACTTTTCCGACAAAAGTACGAAGAATGTTTTTTTTAACTTATACGGCATGAATGGATTTTTAAAACATTATTTCCAAGAAGCTTCCTTTACAAGTTTTCAAGTTTATGTTTAACCAACTTCTTTTAGTTTAAACGACATGTTAAGAAAGGAAAAATGTTTTTGAAGAAGAAAGGATATTTTCCTCAAGAATGGAGTTCAAGTGTTTTATCAAAATTATTTTACATATAAGATAATAAAGGGTTCTGTTTTTATCCCTATTATTACATTGATTTGATTATTTTGTGATGGAATTATTTTTTCCTTTATCTTATATGAATTGTTTTATGATGTCATGATGTTTAAGATTCCCATTTGTATTACATGGGTTATGAAATGATGTATGATTTATGATTTTGTGGTACACACAATCATGGTATCATTATGAGATGGGTGGGACCTATATCTCCCTCTAATGCATTGGGTAAAGATTTTATATCTCATGAGATAGACATGGCTGGAATGGTAGGTTATACCGGTTCAGTGAAACAGGACTGAAACGAGGGTGACTCGGTTCAGAAAGGGACTTTGTCCACTAAGATAGTCTTGAAAATGAGTATTGACTAACAATAAATGATTCTCTATGATTATGTGTGTATGCCACAAAGTTTCATGTTTTAAGTTATGATTATTGTGATTACATTTCACTGCCATGATTTATCCCATGTTATGAAATTATGCTCTCTTTTGGAGGTTAAGATTTCCAAAATGTTATGTTCTTATGAATATGATGTGATTGACATTTCTTTTGTTTACCCTTACTGAGCATTTGAGATCCCCCTTTTATGTTTTCTTTTCCCCAGGATATAAAGAAAGGTTTTAGGTAAAAAAAGGAAGATCTTTATGGGAGATGTTGATGATCTTTCACCACGATTAGAAGATTATATTCCGAGTTTCCAAAGACACTAAACTATTACGATACTTGTGTGTGTGTGTTTTTATTATGTACTAAGTATTCCACAAAAGTAATGTAATGTATATGTATGTCAGGCTTCGGGTCTCTACATTTTCCTTGTCTTCGTCTTGCTTATAATAATCCTTCCTGCTTTCTTTCTCAACTCCATTTCCCGGAGTGACTAATTTTTCCGATTCAGCATTTTCTTGATAATCTTCTACTTGTTTGATCAAGTCATCCATATTATCACTTCCTTCTTCTTATTCTTCTTCTTCAAAAACCTCTTCACCCTTAGACTTTTCTGGAGTGATGTACTTCTTCCCAGGAGTCTCCAGTAATGATGGGACATCAATGGTTTCCGGAATGGGAATATTCTCAGAGGCTATTTCAGTATCTCTCAACAGATATTGTATAAGATTAGCTTCAGATATCTTTTTCTTCATCTTCTTCTCTTTTGATTGTTTTTATAACTCATCCACAGCTCTCTCTTTTAAGGACTTAGCCTCAGCGGGGTCCAATCCGAACTGTGGATCCACTTATTTCCTCTTCTCCTTGTATTCCCTCTACTTAGCAGCCACTTCATCTGGGTATGCTTTTTGTTTTTTCGGCTTGGGAGGTGCGGACTGGGTTTCATTAGCTTTGGGTGTTTTGTCCTCAGTAACCACTTCCTTAAGCTTTCTCTTCTTTGTATCTTTCTTCACTGGTTTAGCCTTCTCCACATTTTCCGGAATGGTTTCAGCCACTTCTTCTGGTAAAGGATAGAATTCTCCGGATTCGTCAGAAAAACCCATTTTCATCCTCTTTAATGTATCATCACTAACCACCATAACCTTGAAATTTCTTTTCTTGGAAGTTTAAGAAACATTGAATGAATCAATACATATGATGATAAGTTTAGAAATTAGAGCCGGATACATTATGATCTAAGCTTTCAGATTTCCTTCTTTGATATTCTTAACTGTAATCAAAACACGCCTCATCAGATTTATCTTCTTTAGATTTACCAAGAAATCTAGGATGTAAATGTCACTCTTCTTCAAATTATCCTTGTCACCGCTTCTTGGTAAGAAAAAACGTGGTACCCATAGATGTAGAATCCGATTATTCGGAGTGAGATGAGAAATCTTAGCAGTCTTGGCATCTTTAAGTCCAAGACATTTCAATGCCTTCACTTTTTTAAAACTTCTTTTCTAATCCGGAAGCTTATGTGAACAAAACTCAGCTTCACCTTCATATGTTAAACCCACCAAATTTTCAGCCTTGGTGTAAGATAATTTGTAAGTCTTCCCATAAGAATTGAAAGAAAATAAATCTCTTCCCTCTTCCTCAAGGAAGGAAACCGACTCATAGAACTCAATAAGAAACTCTGTATAAACCGGATCCTGTTTCTCAGGCTTCGATAGAAAAACATCCTGCCAGCCATTCAAATTGATATTCTTGGTTATAAGAGAATTATACTTGTATAAACATAGATGTACTAACCTCTCACTGCAAACTAACCACTTTGAGATTGGATTTGAGTTATACATATCTTGGGAAGTATCTTCAACAGACATTCGGAATGGAGAGTTCTAGAGGATTCAGAACAGGCTTAATAAAGATCAGAACGGTCCTTAAGAAGAGATTCCGGGATTTGAGACACAAAAGCTTTGAAAAAACAATGTGGGATGACCCTCGGGGGTCCCCTTTATATATGCATTGAGACGGAGGTTCAGTTTCCATGGTTGATCGAATGGTTGAGATACATTGAGATTTGATCTGACGGTTGAGATACAAATCGCAAGGAACACTTGACTCCGATCTTTTGAGGTTTTAAGAAAAACATTCGGATTTAAGAAAACTAGAATCTGAAATTTTTTAAAAAAGATAAGAAAAACAACAAAAAGTAAAATATGATTACAAAGACTTAATTAAAGAAATCATACCTTTTAGATTGGCTAGAATTATTGTTCGCAATTGGAATAATTCTTATTGAGGAAAATTTAACTAAGAAAAACTCACTACGAAAAACTTCATTACGAAAATTCTTAGTATGAAAATTTCATTACGAATGTTTCAGTACGAAAATTTCATTACAAAATTTACATTATGAAAATTTTAGTTCCAGAAATTTGAAAAACTCGTTACGAAAATTTTAGTTACAAAAGTTTGAAAGACTGACTACAAAAATTTTGATTACAAAAGCTTAAAAAAACTGACTATGAAGATTTGATTATACTAACATGCAAATGTAATCCCCCTATGAAAAGGAGTTTTTTACTGTAAGGAGAATTGTTTAACAAGATGTTAATGATGAAGGATTACCTAATGGTTATCATTCCTAACTTCTGTTTAATGTATTCAAATATATCTGAAGGTAAAGATTTTGTGAAAATGTCAGCAAGTTGCTCTTGCGTTCTGATAAATGGAAGAATGATATCTCCTTTTAGTGTGTGATCCCTAAGAAAGTGATGCCTAATATCTATGTGTTTTGCACGAGAGTGATGTGTAGGGTTTTTACTAAGTTAAATGGCACTTGTGTTATCACACAAAATTTGAGTCTTAGTAAAACTCTATCCATAATCTGTGAGTGTGTGTTGCATCTCCAACACTTGAGCACAACAACTTCCAGGTGCTACATATTCAGCTTCAGCAGTGGAGAGTGCTACAGAATGTTGCTTCTTGCAGGACCAAGAAACTAATGAATCTCCTAAGAAATGGAAAGTTCCGGATGCACACTTTCTATCCATTCTACATCCACCAAAGTCAGTATCTGAAAATCTTTTTAAAACAAAATCATTTACAGAAGTATAAAAGAGTCCTAAATCCATGGTTCCCTTTAGGTAGCGAAAAATTATTTTCACTACCTTTAAGTGAGATTCCTTAGGATTGGATTGATATCTTGCACATAGGCATACTGAAAACATTAAGTCTGGATGACTAGCTGTCAAGTAAAGTAGGCTTCCTATCATACCTCTAAAAGATGTTTGATCTACTGGTTTCCCAGCATCATCAAGATCATGTGTGTTTGAGGTACCAATGGGAGTACTAATACTTTTAGTGTTTTCAAATCCATACTTTTTAAGAAGATATTTAATATACTTATGTTGAGATATATAGGTTCCTTCGGGGTTTTTAGAAATTTTAAATCCAAGGAAAAATGTTAACTCACCCATCATACTCATTTCAAACTCATATTTCATTAGACTTGCAAAAGAATCAGTTAAAGATTGCTGAGTTGAACCAAATATAATGTCATCAACATAAATTTGAACAATCAAAACATTTTTCATATCTTTCTTTATAAAAAGGGTTGGATCTGAATTTCCCTTAACATAGTTATTTTGAAGAAAAAATGTTGTAAGTCAATCATACCAGGCTTGTGGGGCTTGTTTAAGGACATACAAATCTTTGGTAAGTCTAAAAGCATGGTGAGGATGTTTTTTATCTTCAAATCAAGGAGGTTGTTCAACAAAAACTTCCTCTTGAACATAACCATTAAGAAACGCACATTTCACATCCATTTGAAAAAGTTTAAAATTGAAGAATGTTACAAAGGAATGTAAAACGCGAATAGATTCACGTCTAGCTACTAGAGCATAGGTTTCTTCATTGTTTATTCCCTCTTGTTGATTATAGCCTTTAGAAACTAGTCTAGCTTTATTTCTAACAATGACTCCATTTTCATCACACTTATTTCTAAAGACCCATTTTAATCTAATAAAAGATGTTTCCTTAGGTCTTTCAACCAAGGTCCAGACTTTATTCCTTTCAAATTCATTTAATTCATCTTGCATGGCTTTGATCCAATCATCACCACCTAAAGCTTCATCAGTGCTTTTTGGTTCTAATTGGGAAAGAAATGCTAGATGTTCTACTTCATTACTCAAGGAACTTCTAGTCCTTACAGGTTTATTGACATCACCAATGATACTATCACTGGGATGATTCTTAAGAAACAACTGGTTTGGGTTTTGTAAAACCTGTTCATCAACATAGGGTAGGAAGTCTTCTAGGGAAAATGTTTCAGAAGTATCTTCATGAAATTTTTACTTATCAGAAGGATCTTCTAACAAAGGTTGATAATCAATTTTTGAAAACACATCTGAAGATATAGGTTGGAATGGATTAAAAAAAGGACCCGATTCATCAAATTTTACATGCACTATTTTTTTCAACAGCATAGGTGTTTTTGTTGGAAACTCTATAAGCCTTAGAAGTTGGGGATTAGCCTAAGAAAATTCCTTCATCAGATTTTGGTGAAAATTTGTGTAGATTATATTTAGTATTCAGGATGAATACCTTGAAACCAAAAACCTTGAATTAGGAACGTCTAGTTTTCTACCATTCCATAACTCATAAGGAGTTTTATTAAGAAAAGGTCTAATCAAAACTCAATTTTTTGTATAACAAGCAATACTTACAGCTTCAGCCCAGAAATTTCTAGCTATAGAATATTCACTCAACATGGTTCTAGTAATATCTTAAAGAATTCTATTTCTTCTTTCAACTACACCATTTTTTTGAGGAGTTCTAGTTGCTGAAAAGTTGTGAGTAATAACTTTTCTACTACAAAAGGTTTCGAAATCAGAATTTTGAAATTCTCCTGCATGATCACTATGAATAGTTTTCAGTGGAAGGTTTTTCTCATTTTTAACTTGGGCTCTAAAACTTTTGAAATAAGATAAAGCTTCAGACTTCTTTGCTAGAAAATATACCCATGTAAATCTAGTGTAGTCATCAACTAACAAAACACATAGTATTTTCCACCGATGCTTCCAGTTTGTGTTGGGTAAAAAAGATTCATGTGCACCAAATATAATGCATCAGTTGTTGAGACTTCACTAATTGATTTAAAACTAGATTTATGTTTCTTTCCATATTGACAAGGATCAAAAACTTTAGAATAATCAAATCTAAGCTCTGGTAGATCCTTAACTAGTTTCTTCTTAGAGAGTTTACATAAGTTTCTAAGGTTATAGTGACCTAGTCTTCTATTCCATAACCCATAATGATCTTGCATTGCACTTAGGCTAGGTAAATCTTGGCTCCTATGTTCTTCTAAGTTTAATGTATAAAAATTTTGTTGCCTATTGGCAGAGAGAATAAACTCTTCCTTGGAATTGTGTACTAAACATTTATCATTCCAAAAATTAACAAGGTATCCTTCATCACATAATTGAATTATGATAATGAGGTTGTTCTTGAGACCCTTAACAAACAAAACATTTGAAATCAAAGTTTTTCAAAAAAGAAAAATATTACCTATACCAACAATTTCTCCTTGAGAATTATCTCTAAAGGTTAATTTTTCTCCTTTCATCTTGATAATATTTTCAAAATAGTTTTTGTTACGAGTCATGTGACGTGAACATCCACTATCTATGTACCAAGTATTTTTGTTGGTACTTACTTTATCTTCCTGAAAATAAAAAAGGAATTAGACTTTCAGAATCCAAACTTGTTTGGATCCGAGATTTTCATATAACAAAATTTTGGGTATCCACATTTTTTTAGAGAAATATTTTTTATTAAACCCAATAGATTGAAATTTATTCAAAGAACAATTTTTCTTCCAATTCCCACCACTTTGAAACTTAGTTAAAAAAGGGGCTTTAGAAGGAACAAAATAGTTGTTTTTGAAAACTGGTTTTTGGTGAGTATACCCTACTCCAGTAGTGTTTCCTTTACGTTTAATTTGAGAATAAATCTTGTCAAAATTTTCCTTCCCAAAGGTAAATTTTTCAAGGAGATTCTTTAGAGAAAAAATTTCAGATTTCAGTCTAATGAGTAAATTCCTATCCTCAGGAATCATTTCCTTAGAGTTAGATTTTTCCTCAACAATTTTCATTTTTGAAATAGCATTCTTAAGATCTTTATAAAGTTATTCCTTGTCAAAATTTTCTTTCTCAAGGTCTTTAGAATGTTTTTCTATAAGCTCTTCTTTATCTTTAAGATATGAAGAAAGATCTGAAATCTCTTTTGTAAGAATTTCATCCCTAGTATTTTCCTCGTCTAATTTCTTAGAAATTTTAAATTTTTTTGCTTCATGTAACTTAGAAAATATGGATACATCTTCATATGAAGGTTATTCATTTTCTGAGGATGAAGTATCTTCATTAGATGTACTATTTTCATAATAGTAATTCTTATCAAAAGATAAATTTGTTAAAACCTTGACAGAGCATACCTTGGCCATAAGAATTGTATGTGGTAAAGAAGTATTATCAATGAATCCCATATTATTCTGAGCTGATGAATCATATTATGAGGATTCACTTTCTGAAGAGTCACCACAGCTAGAACTCTAAGCAGTATTTGCTTTCAAACTTTTCTTAGCTTTAGCTTTGTAAAACTTCTTCCTATTCCTTTCAGAATGCCTCTCTTTTCTTTCTTTCTTTTTAAGCATAGGGAAATCAGGTTGTATGTGTCCACTTCTCTTTCATTCATAGAATGTGACCTCTGGATATTTATTATCTTTCCTTTCCTTCTTCTTATACCTGGATTGGAAATTTCTTTGACCAGCTATCTTGTTCATCCTTCGAGCAAGATTTGCTAACTCATTCTCTGCGACTTCACTCTCACTAGATTCGGATTGGATAGTAACCTTCTTAGACTTGGATCTAGTTACTCTCCCACGAGTCTTTGCTTTCATGTGATTTGATTTTGTAGTAAAAGCAATAGTACCATTCCCATTGTTCTTTTTTGATGTTGTTATCATCCCTCTTCATCCTTGTTTCATGTTGGAGAAGAGTTCCAAACAGCTCATCTAAGGAAATTTGAGTAACCTTCCTATTCTCATCAATAGTTTCTCTCTTTGATTCCCACTCATTGGGAATAATATCAATAATTTTATCTATACGAGCTTCATCATCTGGAACTTTCTCTCCCATATATTGTAATCTATTTACATTAGTCATAAATCTTTGTTGCACTTTTATTATAGGTTCTCCGTAAGGAAAATTAAAACCATGATACTCTGCTCTCAACATAGCTCTTCTTGTCTCAATCACTTTAGATGTACCAAAATGAGTAACTTCAAGTTTCTTCCATATATAGTTAGCTGTTTCACAAGAAGAAATTTGGCTATATATGTTCCTGGTCATTGAACATAGTAGAGTATTGCGTAACTTATCATTTAATTGATATTCATTCTTCTATTGGTTTGTGAAAGCAGTAACTTCCTTATCAGGAATTTTATAACCTTCGGTAAGCATTAAAAAACTATCTACTTTAGTATTGATAAGGAAAGTCTTCATTCGATCTCTCCAATACTAATAATCATTGCCATCAAAAATTGGTGGTCTTGTAGGGTTTATGTTATCGATGGAACCAACATTTAAACCCACCATCTTAAAAATCTTTCTACACAAAAACTTGTTAAAAACAAAAGTTCAGATTCAAGGAAAATGTTCCTAAGTAAGGAAAATATATAACAAAAAAACTGAGCATGAAAAAACTTATATGTGAGTATAAGTATTTCAGAAACCTTCTCTGATACCAATTTTAGGATTGAAATAATGATGTAGATGCTCAATATACAAGAGGGGGGGGGGTGAATTGTACACTTTAAAACAAGGAATGATCTAAGTTTAACAATGTTAAACTTAAGAAAATTCAGAACACCTCTAACACCAATGAAATATTGGGACAATGTATGATGTTACAAACTTCTAGTTCTATGCACTTGCTTAAATCTGGAATGTGATTCCGAAAAAGTTGTTCTGGAAATATGGATCTAGAAATTGAAACTTAACCAAAGTTTACAATATGATATTCTACCTTAAAGTGTATAGAATCAAAATTAATCAGAGTACAAGTGTAAGGAAATATAAAGAAGGTTATACTTTCCTTACAATACAAAATGAAGCAAAAAAAAACAAGTAGTAAAACTACAAGTAACAAGATATAAGTCTTTTAACCCAAAGAGAAGGGAATCTAACAACCTTGGATAAAGGTCCCTTGATTTATACTTTCAAGAAAGTCTGTCTTACCCACACTTGGGTAATCCCTCGATATGAAGATCCAAATATCTGTCTTGCTATCCCCGCAAGCCCTCAACTTCAAGGTAGTTGGAACCTATGTCTTCATTAGCAAGGAAGCCCTCAAACTTCAAGGTAGTCAGAACCTCTGTCTTCCTATCCCTGGAAGCCCTCGAATGTAATCACCAACATTCAGAGTCGCACGAAGTAATCTGCACAAGGCAAAGTTTGAACAAGTAGTTCAAACTTTCTTCACATAGCTTGAGATTTAATAAGAGCCTCTCTCTCTAGAAATAACTTCAACAACATGTAAGAAAAAAATGTCAAAGATCAGTGTTGTGTATTGAGCTCGTTCAAATGAGATCTTATTTATAGGAAAATTTCCAATGGTCAGTTCCCTCCTCCAACAGTCATATTTTCCTTAGATTTTGGAGGGAACTGTACACTTGTCACTAAACTAATGGTTAGATAGAAACAGAATGGATGACATCGTTTTGTAACAAAACATGTGTAACTAAAAGCATTCCATAATTTTATAATGAAACAAGTGTTAGCATAACAAAAACTAAAGTTCGGAATGTAAGAAAATAAAAGTTTAGAGTCTATAATAAAAAGGATATTTGGATTCTGTTTTATTGGAATTCGGAACCTGAGTTTTGTGGAGATCCAGAGTCTGAATTTCTAAGAAAATTCGGAGTCTGGTTTCATCAGAGTTCAGAATTTGAACTTACAGAGTTTGGAGTCGAACTTGTAAAAGTTCAGAGTCGAACTCATAATAGTTCAGAGTCAAACTAGTAAAAGTAAGGAGCCAAACTTGTAAAAGTTTAGAGTCAAACTAGTAAAAGTTCAGAGTCGAACTATGTTAGAGTTAGTATCCAGAATTCAGAGTGGAACTTTATTAGAGTTCATATCCAGAATTCAGAGTGAAACTTCATTACAGTTCACATCAAGAATTCAGAGTGGAACTTTATTATAGTTCACATCTAGAATTCGGAGTGGAACTTCATTACAGTTCATATCTAGAATTCGGAGTGGATCTTTATTATATTTCATATCATGAATTCAGAGTGGAACTTCATTATAGTTCACATCCAGAATTCGGAGTGGAACTTTATTAGAGTTCACATCCAAAATTTAGAGTGGGAATTCTTTACAGTTCACATCCAGAATTCGGAGTGGAACTTCATTATAGTCCACATCCAGATTTTGGATCCTAAAACAGAATTCTTCATATCTTAGCATTATATGATTCCGAGGTTTTTGGTACGAATCCAATTTTTGCACTTAAGAAAAATATTACTATGTATAAGGGAATCTAGGTAAGGGTAAATTTCCTTAAGGAAGGAAATTTTCCTTGTACATGTAAAATATCGATTTTCTTATGTATAAGGTGTTTTTGATTTTCAAAACAAGAAGTAATGGAAAAGTCATAAGGAAAACCTTATTGACTCAACATGAAGGATATTAGAATATTCCCAGCTGATGGTCCTGAATTGGGGCCCCACACCGTTAAATCTAGTCAAAGATGTTTGACCGAAAATATCAGTAATAAGTTTTATTGGAAAGACTATGAACTTCCATAGAAAGAAAAAGACACCATACTTTCCAAGGGAAAATCCATAGAAGGAACCATTGGGTAAAATTCAATTATTGTTTCATCAAAAAAAACATTGAGCCATCAGAAAAGGCGTAAACTCGGTTTGGTCAAAAACCCACAAAGACCGGCCTAAGAAAAAGAATAGTTATTCTCCCTAAGACCATACCAAATATTATAAGGAAAAAATAGGGTAATATATATAAAGAAAAAAAGAGACACAAAATCTCGTGGGGTTCTCCATGAAACCCCAAAAATAGTCGAACATCGCTCACAGAGTCTCACAACTCAAGAAAAAATTAGAGCTTCATTCAATTATTTCAGTTTAATGTCTTCATGTCATGGTTTGAAATTAATGAATGAATAAAATGTAGTTGAACCAGTAGGAAAAGTTAAAGAGAGAGATATCTAAAAGCCAAATCAATTCCATTGGGTTTAGTGGAAAATAAAGGATTATCCCTAATCTGGAGTCTCCCCAAAGTATCAAGGGGGAGGGGAGTATATATCGTGATATCAGATATAAATACAATATGGATCAGTTCACCCTTTCCAAAAGGATGGTGAGTGATTGCTGTGGGCCATCGATAATCTACTCCAAAGAAGATCCTTCCTCTGTTTCGGCCTTGACCATCAGACACACCCTCTCCAGGACAACTTTAAGGTCCGGCGCTTTCTTCTGGACAACATCATAGTTAGAACTCTAGGAGGAAAGTTGTTCCATCTACCTTGTCGCATGGGATTCACACTCTCACAACTCTTCCTCTTGGGTCTCCGCCAAATCATGGGCCTTCCAGTCCTCAACCATTAGATGATTAAATTATTCTGAAATATATCTGAAGGTCACCACCTGATGGTGGGAATAATTTAACTTGGATAGATTTTCCTCATAGGAGGAAAGATCTTCTCAGGAAATGATGATTTGGAAAATAAGGAGGTGAAGGTGCTTATAATCCATGCTTCCAAAACTCAATTCAGTAAATAACCACTGAAAGTTGTCACCCTCCTCATCAAAATTAGACATGGGCGTATCTGTGGAAGAGAAAATATATGGCGCCACACCTCTCTTCGCACTTCCTGGTGACTTGACTGAACATTAGTACATTGATCCTCCTCTACTACCACATGTCTATAAGTAGGAATAATTTCCATAATAGTGTGGAGGGACCTAAGGTAGGTCACCCAAGATGGGAGACTCTCTTTTCCCTCAGATGGCCCAACCACTAGAGCCAAATGCAAAAGACTAACCTTGGCCTCCGAGATGGTCGGTGATACTCAGCTGGTTCCAGTGTCACTAAGATTTCGGGAAATATCTGTTGGAGGGGAGTATTATGAATCACTTCTCACAAAAAATCGGTTGTACTAATAAAACCCCTCCCATACTTTTTTGGTGATGAACAAAACGCCTTCTTACCATTGGAGCAAGAGCAAGAGGTGTATCCATCTTGGTTGTTGTAGGGGTGAATGTATAAGACATAACTGTTGCAATTTTCATTGTAGATGTAATGTGTGGCATTGTCATTGGGTAACGGAAAGGGTATAGAATAGTCACGGGTTTCTTCACTCACCGAAATGGTTCATTTAGCATCCCACTAGGTAAAAATCTACCCATAGTTTGGCATACTCTGTCGATAGAAATGTGTGCCCCATTGTATTAGGAATGATAATCTACATAGAGGAACCTTCATGAATCATCATAAGCTGAAATTGGTGGAGAACCATGGGATAATATTCTCCCCTTAATTGAACGACTAGAAGTAGCAAAGTCTGTTGAAGGCATCCAAATTTCCTGGATAACTGGTAGGGGATGTATTGCTCACAAATAACTACTCGGTCTACACTAGTAGTGAGCATCTCATCCCGAATACCGATGAATTATGGAAATTACTACAAGGAACTACCCCTCTCACCCATCAATGATCCATGAGGGGTATATGATGTGGTGAAAATGAGAAATGAGATGTGTCATTCAACAACCCAACTGCATCAGTAACACTCAGAGTCTGGGTACAAACAAAAAAAATGTTGAGAAGAGTAGGATGAAAGTCAGAATGGGGCACCCTTGCAACATGACAACATTCATAATAGGGGAAGTGTTCTAACATCCACCCATATAGGAATTGGAACAGTCTACTGAGATGACGTAGAGTCTTTCCTTCCAATATCTCTCCCAACAATTCAAAAAGATGAGCGAGGGTAGGAAGGGAAAAATTAATGGGTCGACCCTCTACCAACATGGACAATATCATCAATTTGAAATCCCATACCCCGATTTATTTGTCACGAGAAGGGAATATCCATCTGCTCAAGATCATAGAAAAGAATCCTTACAATATAAGAACAGGTGAAATGTATGACTGAAGCTCATATACTTATGTAGTATATCACCCTGCTTCATGGGTACCACAATATGACCCCGGAGAACGGCGAGACTGGCGAGTGGGATGAGTTCGACTGTGGAGAGCCCTCAGCTTGGTTCTATTCTTCTATAGGAATAACCTTATCCATGCTTCAAATGGGATGAGGGAGCGAGCTTTGAGGGGATGATCTAATGATCCTGCTGCCATGACCGTTAATATCCCTGTCAGAGGAGACACGCAATCAGAGTCGTTCCATGTGGAAAATTCTATGAGAATTTTTTTGTACATTTATCCAAGGACGGGGAGTCCTCCAAGCTTGTAGATATCCCATAGAATTATTCCCACCTCCCCATGCAGTTCGTGGAAGGTGTTGGTGCTCAAACACCAGTAGCTCAGTAATTCTAGAAGGATTATACCAGTAGAGAAGATTGGAAACTTGGAAAACCAGGATTATTGGTGAAAAACACCATCTCCAGTTGGTTGGGGGACTCCAAACAAGTCTAACACACCTATAATTCCTAGCCCCACTCATCAGAGAAACACCCTCCAACCTGAAAATCCATCATGGTACTCCACCAATTGCTAGAATTTTCCCAGGAGAAGCTTATAATGGACGAGTAGTATCGAGTCTCTAGTCCTGATATACTGTCGCAACACACAGTTTCCATAAGTCCATACTGATCCTCTTAGTATGGAGACGTTCTCTTGAATCAGAGTGGTGATGACTTATCCTTCTGGGGAAATGTAGGCAGATTCATGAACTTGTGGTGCGTCCAGGAGGATGAAGGGGATGTCAGGATCAGGAAGTGGCAGAGGCACATTGGTATGAAGATCAAAGCTATAAAGTGGCAATTGTACGGATAATGGGTATGTTGAGAGCTTTGGCATCAAAAATACCATCAAGAAGATATCATGAGGAATGATATGGGCTCTAAGATGATCATAGATATTCCTCGCCATGGTTTCCCTTGTCTCTGTCGATTTTACCACAACCTGTGAATCAACCATTATAGGCTGTATTGAATAACCAAAAGCCGACGAAAAGCTAGTCCAATAAAAATTTGTTGAATAAAGGCTATAGAAAAGTTGTTAAATGATTCAAAATATTTCCACACGAATCTTTGTTTATGGATTCTGGAAATTGTATGCAGTACCCACCACATGTGTACTGCATAATGCATGGAAGAAACTCCACCTATAACTACGGTTTGCTGATGCATCCCACCATGTATGACCATGGTACGCCGAAAATCCGCAAGGCATCGGCCTATGGATCATTGGCTAGTGAATAGAGTGGTTCAAAGTAATGAGATACCACAATCTTTGGACTTGATTATGTTCATGATTCCGAAATTACAGATTAAATGTTTAAATATGGATTATTAATTTTTTATCATCTGATCTAAGTTCGGTATGCAGACAGGCCATCTGCATATCATCCTCCTACAAAAAATCCAGATTTATGTCTTAAAATTCCACAGTCCCATTTGCGGAATCCAAAATGTGGTATGCAGATGGTAAATTGTCGAAGAGAACAGTTCGTTGTACACACAAAGAAGTCCGCGAGCATGGTTTTCATAAGGAGAACGGTGAGCAAGAGTAGAGGAAGACGGGGAGATCAAGAGTACTTTCACCATAAGAAATGTTAATAGAAAAATGAAATGGGTCCCTATATATAGGTGTGGTCCCCTAGAACTAGTCCATTTATTCTACCACTAACCATTTATGTTCATGACCACTTCTACATCTAAATAGTCCCCTTTTCTTTCTGAATAGACACCATTCGGTTGGGGGACATTTTTAGGGTCCTAAAAATTCCTCCATGGGAAGAAAATACCCCCACAATTGCTTTGCCGAAGGAAGCAATGCTCCTGGAAGACTAGCAAGGTGAATAGACTCAAATTAAGTACTAAATTTTAGAAGAACCCTGAAGGAATTAAAGTTTACAAGGAATTCTAAGTGGCCTGTATACCATCACTGGGAAGGGGACGTAGAGAAGCAGGACCTTGAACCAACAGATATGCGGAGAGATCTTTGAACCACTGGCCCACAGAGCAATGGTTAGAGAGTAAGGAAAAATGTGAACCGCATCCCTGACAGATTCATACGCATGACGACCATTTGCATATTGTCTCACCAAACTATCAATTCATGGATATAGAGAACATGCAGGGCTCTGTAAACCATTATCGCAAACCAAACCCTTAGCGAACCTCGACTGAGTGAGTCTTTTGTGGGTCAGGATATTGCTCCAATGGGCCTCCACAAATGGTGTCACGTGCCCAGTAAATACAATAGCTTCGATGCTCTATAAAAGAAGCATAGTATATGTATGAATAAAAGTCAAAGGGAATCAGATAGAGGGAAGGGAAGATGAAGAAAGCTTGAAGGATATTTAGAGGTTGCACTTTGGCTTTTGTTTTGTTTCATCAGAAAAAGACCAAACCGCGAACTAGTCCCTCCACAGGTACAGTTGGTCACGAACCATAAAATGGTGTAATTGAATAATAATAATATAACCATGAACCTAAATTATGAAATTTGAACCAAAGTATTTTCATGGATAAACTCTCTGCGAATGATGATTCCCCAAACTCGCCTTCAATATGGTGCCCCACATAGCACAACACTGTGCGGACTGAACCTGGCACCGCGTACCACCTCAGTATGCATATGTAACTTGAAGTGGTGTGATGAGCCATGTACCACTATGGTACGGGGTTCCCTATACCCATTCTCATATACCGTAGCAGTACACAGACGGTCCCACTACCAGCATACCACTATTGTATGTGGAGCCTCCCCCATCGTGTGTAAAAACCAGTATGTAGAATGGGCTATTTTGGGTATTGTTCATTCATGTTCCCACCTCACCCCTCCATTATCGTCCAGTCCTCCATGATCCATCCACTAACCGGTCTTCCGACAACAGGCCAAAGCCTCCACCAAATCCATTGGACCCATATGGTCAGACCATCGGGCACATCAGTGCACCCATTTGAGACTACATACCCATGATAAGAAGAGTCATGAAAGCTTTCCCCACAATGGTGTGGGCTTCAAGAATGCCTATGAGGCTACATTACCATGGTAACCTGCAACCCATCCTTGGGATGCCAACGTGAACCACCCTTTTCCAGGGGTTAGGGGTGATCACATTCTTTTCAATTACATGAGGAATAGTGATCAATAAAAGTGGTTATGGTCGCTCCCCCCTTTGACAAGGAAGAAACTCATCCCCTTCCTAGAAAATGATATGGGGCCCTCCCGCTAGGGTAAGTCCCCGATCTTCTAGGCTAGGGCCACATGACCTTTAGTGCCATCTCACATGTAAATGTTCATTGCTCTGCGCCCTCGCCCATGGTCCCCCCAACCTCTTCTATCATGGGCTCTTTCTCCCCCACGAATAGGAGATGTGGCTTGACCATTGTTGAATCTTCCACATCCTCTTGTTTCTCAGACCGAGCATGACTCACGTGGGCTTAGGGGTTTGTGAGGATTACCACATCCACATTGTTCTGAACTATGTTAACTCTAATTACTAATCAATCCAGGATATGTAGGATTCCTTCTAGAAGGCCTATGATCAAAAGGGTTCCCATACCAGCGGGTCCACCCAATCATTCCCCCTAAATGGGAAGCTTCTATGCATAATCCCCCCATGTTCCGAACAACATGGGTTCTGATTCAAATATCAAGGATATGTAGGAAGCCCTTAATATGGGCCTGATCCCAACATAAATTCACCTTTTCCCCTGGATGATGATAAACTCCATAGATCCTTAAAATCTGGCTCATGTTAGAATTTCCTTCATCGCATCAAATATATGCATGATTATGACGATCTTGAACACCAAGGGTATCCTATGGAAACACTCTTTTGGAATTAACCATGGACTCACGAACATATGAAAATGACATAAATCTATAAGGGATTCCCAAAACATGAAAAAAATCATCCTCTGGAAGGGTGCGGTGAGCCTGACCTCCCAACCTCTTGGCCAATGGAGTTCTTAACTGTCATTGGCCAAATATTCATCAAATGAGCACCTACCTTTTAAAATAAGGTCCATGAATCATGGATACTAGGGCCATTTGAAATTATAGGATCTAGCAATAAACTCATTGAAGACTATCAGATAATGTTATATCCAGGAAAGGCCAATTGCACAAGTGCTTGACCCCCACATGATCTCCCACTGGGACCAACAATTCCATAGGGTTAATTCAACCTTATTTAAAATGATAAAGATGTTGAACGGGTCGTAACTGAAGGAATGGTGAATTTGAAGAGAAAACTTCTCTATTAAAAAAGGGGGATGAGTGATGAACCTTGCCATTCCATCTCCGTACTGCCTGTACACTCACCACCTCAGAGGAAGAACGACGTCGCTTCATATAACCTTTTTGGATAAAGACGAGGTATCTTTTCAAAAGTCTATTGTGGTTTCCCCACCACTCTTAAAACATGTTAGGGAGGGGAAACTCAGAGATTCTAGATATGAGACTACACGTTCCCAAATGTCCAAATAGAATGCCCTTGATGGATATTTTAAAGGTGAAGAGTATGTCATCCTTTTCAGAGGATGCACCTTTGTACCAACGGCCTTACAAGAGGATGTATTGATGGAGTTCCAAAAATCCCCATTTGATGTATATATAGGTATGTAATGGATGTACCAGGACCTCCGACATCAGTAATGGTGTCCAAGGATGAATAAGGTTGTGGCAATTGTTTCTTTAGATGCCTAACTTTTCAGAAAGTGACGGCTGAGAACCAGGTTTCTATTGGTTTGACACAACCACTCGAAGTACCAATGTGGAAGTAGGATGGGATATCGATGGAATTCATGACATGTTTCACACATTTTCATATGAGAGACGACACCATCTAAGTGATCATTTACTGACTCATCTAGTTGACCTACTTCCTAACTACCCAGGAGTAATGTTTAGAAGAGGGTCCATGATGCCTCTACGTGATGAAGATTTGACGACATGACGACATTAATGGAGTACCCGGTTGAGATAGAGGATTGAAAATAGAGGACCCTTCATGAATAGTCGATTCCTCTTGTAGGTGTTTATTAGTAATAAGAGAATCTCTAGGAGAGCACGTGGGAGCAGGAGTATCATATTCATGCTCAGTACCCCCTTTTGTTTTATTATCCCTTGTTTTGGCATATGATAACATAAATAACCAATGGGGGGAGTAATGTAATACCCTAGAATTCCATGATTTGTTTATAATTAAATGGGATTATTTTGAGACCAATAACTAAGACGGTGTGCGATTCCGAGGCCCGAAGTGCCCAGAATGACCCACCAAAAAATGTTATATTTTAAATAGCATGTGTGAGGAGTTTTCCAGAAAAAGTGTAATTACTCTTAAATGGGTGCTGGATCTGAAATCTGAGGGCACCATTGTATTCAATATGATGGGTTTACCCTAGGTGTGACTTAATTTTAGTCATCATGGGCCTCTAGTGAGAAAACATTAAAATGGAATAATTGTAAATAAAATAATTAAATACAATTATTTTATTTTTAAAATCCATATAACTCATGAATGGGGACTGAAATTGAAAATACGAGACCACCATTGTGCTTGAAAGGGTATTCTTTCCATAGGAAGATCATAACATTGGCTGGAACAGGCCAATAGTGGAATGCCGTTTTTTGCTGTAAATAAAATTATTGAATAAAGATTATTTTAATTTGAAATCCTTAAAACTCATAAAAGGTAACTTGGATTAAAAATCAGAGAGTACCTTTGATTTCATGAGGGTATTATTTCCTTAGATGGAGCCTAATATCGTCCGGTACATACTAGCTGTAAATGTTGGTTTTTGGACGTAACCGTAAATAAAATAATTTAAATAAAAAATTTATTTTATTTTATAATAATCATAACTCACAATAGGTTACTCAGATTAATTATATGATACCACCATTGAGTTTGTAATTATATGTTCTCCTTAATAAGGGCCTAACATCGATCAATGTAGGTCGATCAAAAAAGGTAGTTTTCAGACTTTTTTGAAGAAAAAAATAACATAAAAGGATTTTTTTGTTTTCTTTGTCATTAAGTAGTGGCACATCAGCACTGTGGTGTAATGATGAAGTGAAGATGAACATAATTAAAAAACCCCAATAATGAGTCAGCGCAACGATGCTGCAACAAAGCATAAAAGAAACCACGATTCACGTTTTTTTTCAATTAATAACATAACAAGCAATGCCGAATTGTTGGCACAATCCTAGAATTGAAACGAGGCTTTGGTGGGAGATGACGATGAAAAATTAATGACGAATGAAATTTCTTCCACCCTTAGGGAAATAAGTAGCAACATGATATAGATCATGAATGAGGAACAGAGGCACACGATCCCATTCTTCCTCAACCAGCAATTATATCCCAGGTAGGGGGTTTGTATTTTAGGTGAAATATTTATTTTACCCATTATATTCTTTAAATGACAGATGTGATTTAACTCACAAAAAAATTTAACCCAATAATAGATCATTTATGTGGGGTGGTCAATGAGGCAGGGAAAAAGTGGGATATTCATCTTACTGATATTTTATCATTATTTATGGTTCTCTGTGATCCTGCTAACAAGAACTCATCTCGGTCAACATGAATAAAGATTGTGATCATTCATTAAGTGTTTCTATGTAAGACTCCAACCCCTCTCCCCTTATTTTTTCTTTATCATTATTTTTTGATAAATGGTGGTGGTGCATCGGCTGAGGAGTCGCCAACCGGACGTGGACAACAACCCTCATTAGATGGGACATGTGGTGCAAGGACATAGTCCATCGACCGAGTTGGCGAGATTGACCCGTGGCAGAGTCATAGGTCATGCGGAAGGACCAGTCCATGTGAGTGGACCGACAATGGAGGGGGTGCCGCTTTGGAGGATCAACTTGAATTAGTGGGCCACAATGTGCAGAATAGGGGTGGTTGACTTCTTCTGGCGATGTGCGGCATGAACGGGACGCCTAGCGGGCATCCGAGCCGGGAGAGGACTGGCCCGCCATGTGATCTGGGCCGATAGTGAGAACTGGGCCGCTGGGTGGCCCAGGATAGATAAGAACCAGCCTGACTATGTTGGCCTGGCCGCTGGGACAAACTGATCTGCTAGGCGGCCCGAGCTGGGAAAGAACTGGCCTTCCATTTGCAAGCTGGACCAAATGATAACGGGTCGCTGGGCGACCCGACCTACTGAACCCATGACTTAACCAACCTATGCCCAGCAAAGACCAATGGGCATGGGAAAATCAAACCCCAATAGGTTGGTGAGGGTCCAGCAAACTGGGTTGGGTCATGTAGGATCCCCCGTGCCATGTTGGTCGGGTCAGTCTAACCAGCTCGAACCAGGTCCGAACACAACCAGACCCTGTTTACTAAAACGCCAATTTCTTTCAGATCGAGCATCCGATTGACATTCCATCTTTTGATTTACGGCCCTTATGATGAGGCAGTCCTTTAGAAATACTATAAGTGTGATTTCATAGTAGTTGGGATGCAACTGATGGCTTGAATAATAGATTTTCACGGAATCAAGTGCACTATGAGTACAAATCCTACAAATGTTTGTTACATGAAGGATATGAAGATAAGGTCTTAGTGATCCATATTTTCAAAAGAGAAGCAAGAAATAGTGATCTAGCTGGACTAGAGAATAGAGGGTATTAGTGATCTAGCTGGCCATGATATGAGCGTGTCGTAATGATCCTGCAATCCCTGAGATGAGTGGGTCTTAGTGATCCAGCTGGCCAAGAGATGATTGGGTATTAGTGATCTAGCTGTCCCAGATACAAGAAGGTCTAAGTGATCCATCTGGTCTATAGACTAGAGGGTCTTAGTGATCCAGATATCTCAGAGATGAGTGGGTTTATGTGATCATGCTGGACTAGAGACGAGTGATTCTAAGACATCCAGCTACCCCAAAGAATAGCGGGTTTATGTGATCTAGTTGGCCTAGAGATGAGTGGGTCTAAGTGATCGAACTAGACATAGAGGCGAGTGTGTATTAGTGACTATGATGGCCCAAGTGATGAGTGGGCCAAGATGGTGAATCCCTCTATAGTATGAAAGTTTAGTTTTGGGACTGATAATTTGACTTCCTACACATTGAGTTATATATATTGTGAGATGTCTTTGATTTGTGGTCTTACTATTTGATCTTATTTTGTTTCCATTACTTTGTGGTTTGGGGTCCCTAATTTGTATTTTGTTACTCACCCTTGAATGGCATTCCCCCACATGTGTCATGCCCCGTGCAGGTGATCGACACTTGGACATAGACTTTGGTGGTTTGGGACTAGATGGTGCCTAGTGAGACGGGATGGATATGATGTACTTGTACGACTACAGACAACTACCCTCCACATACCCTTTAGGTAGTATTTGAGTAGATGGATCATGGATGTTGTACATTCCGTTTTTGATTTTGGCCTATATTCTATCCCCTTTTTATTTTCAGTTGTATTGTACTCCCAATGGTCGTCTCAGTGATAGTTTTGGTTTAATTTGTGTTTAATTTCCACATTTTTACCTTTGTGCATGTGTATAGGTTTAATGTAAATTGTATTCCCTTTTTGGGATATGCCTTTTTGGTGCTAGTTGCTAGCCCCTGGCCTATGGAAGGCGGTCTTGGGTTAGTGATGGCACCAGCCACGGGGGATGGGTCGTGACACATGGATGATTTAAAAGGGGAAGCAGATGGGGGTGAATGGAGAGAGAGCTTATCAAGATATAGTCCAACAACATCAAGAGGAAAGGGGTCACCATGTTTGTGGTAGCCCTTGTGGGTCATAAAAAATGTAAAATTAGGCTTCGATGGTGGATTTAGGATGTGATAGGATACCACGTTTGTGGCAGCATGTGAAACACAACAACATTGTGATGGTGCCAAGCATCATTGATATGATTAATGATCTGGTCCATGTACTGAGAGATTTCCTGATTGTGGTGATCAAGTTTTGTTTCCCGATTTATTATTAGAAGTACATAATGATGTCTGGATCATGAGTGAGAAAAATCCATTATGTTTCTTAAATGGTGTGAGGATGATACATGTTCTTACAAATACCCCTAAGGTAGTGTCATTTCATCGATAGAATGGTGATGTTATGTCACAAATGGATCTTTCGAGCATGGTGTTAGTGAGATGATTTTTAGAGAGATGGAAGAGGTGTCTCGAGGTGTGGTTTCCATGAATGTTTTTATATGATCTTATTGTAATTCATGTTCGGTAATTACATGAATTTATTTGTACTCTCTGATTTATAGTGGATATTTCAAAATTTCCCCATATATTTTTAATCCTCTGATTTGGTTGGTTTTTCAATGTTGAAAATCCATCATTCTTATTTATTTATTCTACTTTACATCGCTTCTATATTTCATTAGGTTCCTCAAAAATTGTTTTTCAAGTGATTTTTGTCCCAAGATTGAGAATATCTCCTACTATTTTCATCAATGGTGGTCGGATGGTGTCTAACATGATCTTGGCTTTAATCATCCATAGTAGACGAACATCAAGAGGTCCACCAGGGAGGCTTCTATTACAAGCTCAAAATAGGTTCTCTACATTTTTTAGTTTCATATAGGGCGAGAAAATTCATCCAGCTCAAACCCAAATTTGGTTTGATTCCATCTACTCACCACAAGCATGGTCGATTCTTCATGGTAGGATGGAGGTAGCAGAACAAGTTCAATTGCAATATTTTTGGTGAGTTGTAGTTTTTACCCATATTAATTCCCCCAATAGGTATGCTAGGGTGACGAAACATTCAATGTATGCAGATCCACACATAGCCACTTGGTTTTCTCTCAAGGAATAATAGGTTTCAGTTAAAACCTGTGGTTGGTTTCCATTTTATCATGTGGTCACTGGATTCCCAACATTATAGGTTTGGACATCCACTCATGGTCAATATACTGATTGTGAAATTTTCTTAGGGTAAGTTGTCAATATCACTATACTAATCATGGCCCTTAATACAGGTATATGGATTGGTCAATATACTAACTGTTCCATTCCTCCTTTCCCAGAATATAAACAAAAAAGTAAATTAAATTCGAATTAAAAATACGTACTATAAAAAAATATAAACAAAAATAAATTTATTATTTACAACTTAAAGATTTAATGGATATATTTATTTATTTAACACTCAAAAAAAACATTAAAATTTTTTATTTTGAAATATAATTGAAATATAAATAAATAAAAAATAATAATAATGTCAAAACATGTAATTACTATTTTCAAAAACATAAAAATGAATTAATGAATTAAAATAAATAATCACGCCTTATATGTTAATGAAACTTACTAACTAATTTCAAATCCAATTCGAGTTCAAGTCATAGGAGTGAAAGAAATAGATAAAAATTGAAATAAAACTCTAATAGGAAGAACCACTAATTATCACCCTCCCCTAGGTTTCAAAAATAATTCTTTTATTTTCACTTCATTGATTCGACTTCAAATGAATATTTTATAATTCAATTATCCCCTTTTTCGTCTAGGATCAATATTACCCTCACCATAATGAATCTATTTTTGACTATTAAGATCTTTATTGTATTTTTGAATTTTTTCCAGCCTTGTATGTGAAATGAATTTTGAAAGGATGCTTATTGGATAGGTATATATGGCTCAAACATACACCAAATTCCAAAATTCTTAGATATTGACCCTGGGATATTGATTTACCATTTTAATCTTCTTAAAAAGGACTTATATTATTATCTTTTCTAGTGTATCCAGTAGGTGATTGCTCAAAATGTGTTTCTTCTAGGCTTAAGTTCAGATTTAGATTTTCCAAAAGTTATAATCTTAATTCTAGTAAAACATATCCTATAACAGTCCCTTAACTAGCTCTTAAAAAGAATTTCTATAATAGAGTGAGACACATTCATGCTCCAATCACACAATTTTGGTAATTTCAGACTTGTGAAAACCATCATTATAGAATTTAATAACCACTTAAGAACTACGCAATTAGTTTTTTATTTTTTTAAAACAATGAATCTATTAAAAAACATATATTTTAATAATATTCAACTTAAAATAATTCCTTAAAGGGAGGAATTCTGAAAAAATTTAATGTTTTTAGATGTGTTAGCGATGAATTATAGAAAAAATCAATTATGACCCCTCCCCTGCACTTAATCCACACTATTGTCCCCAAGTATGAATCTAAAAGTAGGATTCAGAAAAGAATATTTATGTTTAAAAAGATTTATCAATGAATCATAAAAAATATTATGTTAAAAGTGATTATAGGAAAGTTTAAAAACAATTTTACACAAAATACACTAATAGGAAAGTCATTTACTTTCAATGGGTTCTAATAGGAATTAACCTATGGATTAAAATGGAATAAAATATTTTTTTTGTGACATACCATCACAATTTTTTTTTGATGAGATATACCTCCATCACAAATAGTTTTCCACTAAATATTGAAGATTAATTATTTTTAATGGAGTTATTATTCTGTCATAAATAAATTTTTTTCAAAAGAAAACATATTCCATCCGAAATAACGGATTTCTTTAAAATTAAAAATTTAAAAAATAAAAAAATTAAAAATTTTAAAAAAAATTTAAAATCATAATTTAAAAAACTATAGACATATTAATTAATTAAAATATTACACATAATACATTCATTCATAGATCCTCATAATACATTTGTGAACCAAATATAACAATAAATATATTGGTGGTGGGTCAACTAGAGGACCATGTGGAAGTTACTCCATCCCTATACCCTATTCCAGTCACCCCATGCACACCATCATCTTATTATTCTACCACTCATTTCATTGAGGCTGCTACTCCTCTTATTATTGCTGGTGTCGATGAAGTTCCCCATTCTTCCTATAAAGGGTGTCTATAACCTTATTTTGAGCTCGAAACATCTCATTCTATAAAGACAATGATGACCACTCTACATGAGCTCCCCTCAAACTAGAAGATTATCATGATGTAGTGCCATAATAATTTTAAGGTATTAATCCTGAACCGATACTAGCTACCGACACTTTCTTGATAATATACTAATTCACCTGTATCTATATGACCTCATGAAATCGTAGTGTAATGGTGGCTTGAACCTCATCCTTGGATTGATTCTCTTTTTTTGTGATAGAATTCATGCCCACATATGCCTCCTTAAAATGTAATTTTAAATTAAAATAGTTAAAAAATTAGTTAATTTTTAAAAACCAAAAAAATATGCTGTCCAAAATCTAATGTTATCATCCACTAATAATATATCTAGTGGAAAGGTTGGAGGACATCCCATTAAAAACATCAAACTCATAACATCAGGATGGTAAACATTCTATATGAATATTAAACAAACATTTTACATATAAGGTATATATAAACTATTAAATAAAATTATATCCATATATCATTTATGAGTATGAAATGTATGTCTACTAGCTTAATTACTAACCTCCCACCTCCCCCAATTGTATCGACTTGATGGCGATCTCCTCTTATAATTATCTCCCATCCAGAAAGATCAAAATCCATCCCAAGCTTAGATGAGATTTAATGAGGTTAATGGATGTAATAATAATGATAAAAAACTATGTATCAAGATGTATCCATGAAACTATTTATATGATTGTGAAAAAAGTGTGGAAAAATCTCAGGAATAAAGATATCATAGGACTCCCAGATAGTGGTTCCCATGCTATTTTGATAGGATACCATAAACACCACCAATAATTAATAATAACAAAATAATAATTAATGAAATTCTAAAAGAAGTATTATTTATTTATGTACCATCCATTTATAAAATATGAAATGATTAACATCAATGACATTATTATCCCATATCACCAATGTTTTCGAAAAATAATACCATAAAACTTCACCTAATTGTCCAATATCTAAATATGAAAATTTTGGGAAAAAATAATAAATAATCAACCAATTAGTACATAAATAAATTAATGAAAACTAATGAAAATTAATGAAAATTTTAAAAAATACACAACTGAAAAAACCTCTGTATGCATGGATCGAAATTGAGAGGATTATATTTCTGAGTAATTAGGTCGAGAATCATCAATCAAACTAGACCATGGCCACTTTGAGTCAATGGTGAACTTGAAGAAACCTATGAGTCAGATGATGAAGCATTAGGAAGATCACTGAGAAGTAAAGCCTCTTTGAGGGTATGGTTCCAGTCATCAAAATCGTGTCCATCCATCTAAAACAGGAAAATAATTTTATCTAAAATTAATTGAAAATGAGAATTATATGTTAATTATAACTTTAACCAAAACGTAATTTAATAATTATTCATCTTCAACTGTATCATCGTATTAGATGGTGTCAATATCTTTATATTCCTCCACAGTATCATCAATTTCCATAGGAGTTTAGCTTAATCATATATTGAAATTTCAAATTCATTTGTTACACCATCAACATAATCATCTCCATTTTCCTATATCTTTAATGTTTCATAATAAATATTTAAGTCTCTTCATGTAAAACATTTAATTGTAGTTGTCTATTGAAAAATATGATTTCTTTGTACTTTAGAAGAATCACATTCACTTTGTATAAACTGATAATCTCACGTTTTTATTTTTATAATTCTCCCCCATTCAATTAAACCTCTTGAAGTAGTGGAATAATTTTATATAATAAATTTGATGTGATTGAGGAGCCAATATAAATGGTTCATTTACTGTAAGATGGATTTTATATTTAATGTCAATGATTCCATTATATGTATGAACCCACAATATTCTATCAATAATTATCCAATGGAATTTAAATATTCTTACATAATTCTACCCAAGATAATACAACATAGTTATTTCATCCAACATTCCATAAAAGTCAACATTACTTTCTCTAGGATAATATCCTTTCAAGAAAACACAAGTATTAATTGTTTTTTTTTCACTATATCCATGTGTATGAAATAGAGAACCATTAAGCACATTATAATTATAATATTTAACAATTTGGATGGTGGGTTACTCAATACACAGAAATGATTTTCAAATTTTTCAGTATGTTGGGATTTATGAAAAATTAGAAAAAAATAATATATCAAATAATAAATTGATTTTATATATTCAATTTTTTTTACTTTTCCAGTATTTAAATCAATATCTGATATCATTTCTCGAGGTCCAACTCTCTCAATTTTACATTTTCTAAAATTATTTGTATTTTATCAAAAAGATTGGAATGTTGGAAGAAATCAAAGATGATATTTGAAAAAAAGGTTTTATTTAATTGATGGGCAGAAAATATATTCTATCACTCATACATTGTGAACATAATTTCAAACCATTTTTAATCCATCCATATAACATCCCATATAATGGGAAGTCACTAATTGTCAACATTAATGTAACTATCAATATGAAATTCTAGTTTCCAAAAAAATCATATGTATTGACACCATTACTCTATAATAAATTTTACTCATCCATCAAGGACTTCAAATAAACATCCATATTTTTTGGGATTTCCTAGAATTATTAATATAAAAAAATATGGTTTATTCATCAACATACACCGAGGTATGTTGGGAAAATTACAAAGATAGTCTTAAAAGAATATTGAAAATAATAAGAACAAAATGGATAAGAACAATCAGTATAAATACCCAATATCATGTTATGGTCTTATAAAGAAAATGTGGTAGCCACATGATCAAAATGTTTACATAGATCACCATCACATAGATGATTTAATCTTTTACTAGTGGAAATGTTGTATTTGTGTCATGTTATCAATGATGTTGTGTTATTAGACATAAATAAACAATGAAATCTAGCTATAAGCATGAAATACCTCAACTGTTTAATGAGAACAATTATGGAATTATCTAATTATGACTCTTTATAAATTAACATTCCACACATAGGAAAATTAACTAATGAACTATTTTCACAATAATATAGGATTAATCAGTTGAACATGCCTAGATCTTATGGTAACCAAGAGCCAAATTATGGACTGGACTCTTAATTTCATTGAAAATTGTAAGCAACACATTTCCATCAGGTAAAATTGATTTAACCAAAGAGAATATATGATCCAGAAACTATTTAAGATTACATTGTTGGATTTAATAGCCATAAATTTAGTAAAAAATTGAAATTTTTTTATATTAAAATTGGGATATAAGGCATCCTCACTAGACTTCAACAACTCAAAAAATTAAGATGGTTCTAACATAGAGTTGAATAATCATTATGAGTTTTTTTGTTGAAAATTCCTAACACAAACTTCAGATGCTATAATTTTTAACTATGATGGACTTGGAACAAAATATATATATCTTCACTAGAATAACATTCATCATTATGAAACCAAACAAAAACAATATTTTTGAAAAATAAAACAAAATAGATTTACCCCAATGATGTCAAATGTTTCAAATCTCCATAGATCACATTTCCTATATGAAAACGTAATTATCCATTCTGAAACAAATTTTGGGTTTAATGATAAAATGGATTAAAATGATTCAACACCTTCAAAATATAACTTATATATACAAAAAAGTTTTAATTTTTGCATTGATTTTTCTTTTCAATATATTTTAATACAAAAAATTGTTTAATTACTTGTTTCATATTTTTCTAAAAAAAGAATCTGAAAAAATTCTTATGCTTAATCCGATAGAAGGATTGGATAATACGATGAAAAAAAAATCAGAAGATCAGAGAATTAAAAATTAAAATGAATAGTGACACATTGTAAAAAGTTTGGCCACTCATATGAAAAAGAACTCCATACATGAGCCCACACTATTTCAATTTTTTTTCTATTTCTCTACTCCCAGATGGCCCTACGGGGAGTGTTCCACCCCAATTGGTAATGGAAGGAACTTTTACCCCAATGTGTCTTTCACTGCTTTATCCTCCTTAAATACTACTCAACCATGTGATCTTGGTCAATTGAAATATTCTAGGATGTCTGTAAAGGATGTCCTCTATAACCCTCATACCTATCAAAACTCTCTTATTCCTCATATCTCAACAATCCCCATGGATGATCTACATTATGACATAGTTAATGGATCTATAGTCCTAGATTTCATAATAAATTCCTTCATATAAGTGTTTTCTCTCATATTCTTCATATTGGTTTCTTGTTTTGGAGAAGACAATCTACCCTTGAGAATTTCAAAGCATAGTGATCCCTTGGGAATTAACATTTTTGACTAGAGTTTCCTTCCTAAAAAATCTTTCAATATGACCCTAACCTCTAGAGAAGGAATTGACTCTTCCGGGTCTTGAAGCCCATGATCATTCAGTCATTGGAGCTTCCACCCCTTTCGGTGGTCAATGGGGGTCCACCATTGGAGGGAGTGCTCATAGGTGGGAGTGTGGGCCAGCCTTCCTAGTCTCTCTTATCCCTTTCATAACCTATCCTTCCTTAGGTTTATTAAAGACACTATAATTGAATTTTTTGTACTGATGAGCACACACTTTGGATTTAAGAGGCATTGGTGGATCAGATATTCATTTCCATGGACATCACTGGATCTCATCCTTTTCAGATTCTTCTCAGAGTGGATAACACAATTGAATGGTGGTATCCCCTACTTTATCCCTCTTTTTTCCTTATTTTGTGTCTCCTATAAATTTCACAACCACTCTTTGTTATTTTTATAATGAATTGGTCTCATAATGCCACCCTGAATCACCCATATCTCATGACTAACGACATATCTTTTATCCCTGTGCCTTTTGATTCTCACATGGTTAAATAATTGTCAGTAATGTCCAATGGGGTTGATCTTGATTCCCTGATCGTATATCTTCCCTCAAATAATCCCCTTATTTCTTCTGAGTTTTCTCATCAGTCGGACATCCACTACCACAAGAAAGGTTTTTATCTGCACTAAGAAAGGCCTTTATCCACACTAAAAGGTGTTGTTAATCAAGAATCAATTAAAGGTGGGGGAGAGGTAACCATTATCAGTGCTCAGAAAAGCATTGGTAATGGCCCCCTTTATCAGTGCTATTGAAGTGCCGATAAAGTCCCCTTTTATCAACGCTTCAATTATTGATGATAAATTCTTCCTTATCTAGGCATGCTGTTTTTATAATAGCACACCCAGAAATAGACAAAAAATAAATAGCACCCAAATAGTAGACCTAAATAACTAAAATAGAAAAATTAACCCACACAAACCCGCAAAAACCTACTAAAATGTAATCACTCATAGTATATACAAAAGAACCAAATACATGATGTAGATGACGAAAAAACAAGTATCACACACAAAAGTTTGGCAAACAATGCTATATAAATTTAATTAACATCATGAATACAAAAATATACACTCATGGTATATATCAAAGAAGCACTTCTATATACATTTTGAACAATGTTTTATAAAATTAAATTTACAAATACCAAAAAAATAGTAAAAACATTAATGTTTTTTATTTTGATGTCTTTGGTCCCCTCTAAAAAATGTCCTCAAATGGTAATAGTTTTAACGCCCTAACCTCAGGTACCTAGAGTCAGTGCATTATTATATAACATTGGCATGATCACAAGGGATCAAATCCATAAATACTGATCAGTTTAGTATCCTTGGTAGTACTAGATACATACATAAGCTTTACATTACATTTAAAATAAAAAACAACTACAAAAAATTGACTCCTTTGAATACATTCATATCCCTTAGTCTATCCATATAGGTTAGTAATAATATACTTCTTATCATCCTAGGAAAAATAAAACATAGAAAGGGGAGAGATTAGGTTCTCAGTAAAGATAAAAATATAACGGAAACTTTCATAAATTAGCATAAACATTAAAGGCAATGTATAATACTAAAACATAAGCCTTTTTAAACATAAGATTCAATATAATATGGAAAATATAAATCCAATAATGCAATTTACTTATTCCCATGGATATTATACTAGTCAAATAATCACATGTCATATCAATAGCCAATTTAATAACGATGGAATACATAATTCTAGACTCCATAACCACATAGTCAAGGCCTCTTTCCAAGACAATAAATAAAATTCTTTCAAGGCCTTGTGACAAAACTCGAGTTTGTATCATGAGACCAACTGATTCCTCTAGGAGCTATAGAGGGCTCCACCCGTCACATACTAAGTCAAATGAATTCCTCATTTGAAAAGGTTGAAACAAAACATAAACATTGGTATTAAAACTAACATACTAAATGGAAATACATTAACTATAAAACATGAATGGTATAATAATAAGACATACACTGTCAAACATATCACATAATCATCAATACAATATGGAATATTGTATCATAATAAATCAACTTCAAACAAGTGTGTAATCCATCAACGGATGTTAACATAGATGAAATAAAAACTATTTGAGAGAAATATATCATTCTATTTTGAAATTATTTAAAAGTAACATAATTATAAAAGAAAAAAATTATTTTTAAAATACTCATATAATCTTTTAAGATAATATTTGAACATGTTATAATGAATAAAAGTACCCACACTCACCGTATATGTTAAAAAAAGATACATTCCTTAATTTTGTTGAAAAGGGAGTAAAGGAACTTGATTGGAAAACGATGGAAAGATTACATTATAAACATTTTTAAAAAATTAAAAAAAGGGTATAAAATAATTTAAACCATAGTCTAAGAAATTTTAAAAAAGTTTTTGAAATAAATTTTTATGAAACATAGATGTGGATGATAGAGTAGTCCTAGTAGATACTCCCGTATAAATAACCACAGATAATGAAGAGATTGTAGAATTAACCCTTAACATGTAAATTTCCATGATAGAGGGTATGTTAACCTCATGTATAATATTTAAATCATTTTTATTAAATTATAAAAGAAACACATACATAAATATGATATTTAATATGATCTTCTAATATTGATTTGTCAATAATATTTTAGTAGTATCATTGTTTCGGGTGTTAACAGATTATTTTTCCTTTATATGATTGGTTACGTAAGCCATGATTGTAATGGATAGGATGTATTTTATTCATATAAAGAATTATATTGAGTTATTAAACATTATTTTTAATCACAAAATGAAAATTATTCTTGAATGATTACGATGGGGAATGAATCTCATCGCGTTCGTGGAGACGATAATCTGTACGTACACACGAGTGACAATATCATTCTATTTATGGTGAAATAATATGTAATTTTATGTTATATCCTATATAAATAATCATTATCAGGTTATATTTATTATTTACATCAGTTATATTCATTATTATACCCATCCAAATAATGAAGTGTTTGGATAACAAACTACACCACGACGGGGAGATGGTAAGCCGTACCTACGCATGTATGGTGACTTGTCAATCATAGGATGGTTAGAATAATGAATATGGTAATAAAATATTTATAATAATATCACATTATATATAAGGTACTGTATTTATTATTTTGGTAGGGAAAAAACAAAGAAAGAGGAAGTGGAAGAATAAAAGAACTTTGAAAGAGGTGGTGAAATTATTACCTCTTCTTCAGATGTTTCCTTTTGACTGGATCAAACTGGCTCTATAGGTTGGGTTTCTGATCAAAGTAAGGCCTCAAGGTCATAGTGAGGGTAGTTGGGAGGATATTTGAGTAGGTTATGGCCAAGACAAATGGATTTGGAGGTGTGATTTTGGGAGAAGTGGAAGTACTCTTTTATAAGAGAGGTGAGGGTTACTTTAGGGAAATCTTGAAATATTATTTTATTATACTATTATAATCAGTTATTATTGGTAGAAAAAATTCTCAACCAATAGGTTTTATACTAGTTTAGGTCACCATATAAACCTTTTATTTTAGATTTAACTCTTAGTTAAATAGTTTAACTTTTACTATGTAATCTTGTATTATTATAATAAATTATTAATAAAATTACTATAAAAGGAAAAGAGAACACCAAGGGGATCTTTATTAATATATATTACCTTATCTAAGTCCTTGGTTCAAACCTTATATTTTTAGGAATATTATATCGATTACTAATATAGAATTTCTTTTTAAAAACGCATTTATGTCAATTTTGACACTATTTGGTATTTTGTTTTTGTAAATGTCATAAAAACATTATAACATCGAACCAAAATTTATTTAATCAACCCTAAAATTTAATATTAACATATAAAAATATTTTAATTCCTAAAAAATCTCCATTTATATTTATTAGGATATTTATAATATCAATTATTTTAATTTTTCACTAATAAGGTAATTACATCATAATCATTGTGTCATAAATAAATTTAGTTATTTATGGTCTAAAAATTATAAATAAAATACCCTTTTTTAGGAAATAATTTTAGATTTATAATTAATATTTATATTTGAATTTATCTTATGTGTACCCTATTTTAAAAATTTATTAGTTATGAAACTTTGAATTTAACACTTTTAACTCTTCTTTATATAAAATAATAATAAATGTCCTAATCTAATACAAGTGGACCAAAAGGATCATATTTTATTCCTAAGGATGTTTTTGGTATAAATACACTTATCCAATATAATTAAGACATGTGTTAGGGTAAAAATAATATCATTTTTACCTTTAATTACCCTATTTACATTTAACCGTAGTAAATAAATGTCAAAATTACTATTCACCAAAAATTATTTTCATCTTATTGAAACACAATGTACCTACTGATATTAACCATGTATCAGAGATTTTTGAAATTCAATTAACATAAACGGAAAAATTATGTTTTATGCAAGTTCGCAAACGTGCCTAGAAGGTGGGTAAAAGATAATGAAAATCACAATAAAATTTTATATATCTGATTTTATTATAAAATGAATCCAATGAATTACATTGAACTAATATAGGTAATATATATATATTTGGACATTAAATAATTTTAAATAAAATAACTAATTATTTAAATAAAAAGTTGGTTTTAAACAATAACATAGTGTTTTCACTATTTATCAAAAATTGAAATTTTTCAGAAAAATACCAAAAATTCACCCTAAGATAATTTTGATATTCCAAATCCAAAAATGATGTCCATTTAGACAAATAAAATTTATAAAATTTCAAAAAGTGTCTATTACTATTCATAACGTCCAATTTGATTTGTCGTGGTGTGCTAAAACTCCATGTTGAATACAACGCAAGCTACTATATTATTCAAATGAAAACATACCATGGAAGCTTGGGGTGTTGCATTCTCCCATCATTCAAATAATTTCATCCTAGAAATTTTAAAAATATTACTACATAAAAAGATTTGGATGGTTCTTCATTATAAGTTCTCGGGTTCCCATGTTGCCTCTTTCATCTTATGATTTCTCCATAGGACTTTTACCAGAGAATTCGTCTGGTTTCTCAACACTTGTTCTCTAGTATCAAGAATTCTGATAGGCTCTCCAAAATAAGACAGGTCGGGTTCCAGTTCTATTTCTTTGTAGTTTTGTACATGCATTGTGTTAGGTATGTATTTTATCAACAGTGATACATGGAACACATCATGAACATTGAAGAGGCTTGGAAACATTTCCAAACAATAAGATACAACTCCAATTATTTCAAGAATTTCGAAAGTTCCAATGTATCTAGGACATAATTTACCCTTTTACCATAACGTATAACACCCTTGCTTGGGGATACCTTCAAGAAAACATGATCTCTTACTTGAAATTCAAAATCTTTCCTTCAGTTATCAGAAAATATCTTTTGTCTATTTTGAGCTGCTTTGATGCGGGTTGGGATAACCTTCACCTTTTCCATTTTTTCCTCAACAATTTCGGGGCAAATGAGTTTTATTTCATCAACATCATCTCAACATATTGGTGTGAGAAATATCTTTCTATATAATGCTTCATATGGTGCCATCTAAATATTGGAATTGAAGCTATTATTATAGGAATTTTCTACCAGAGGTAAATATTGATCCCACATACCTTGAAAGTCAATTGAGAAAGATCTCAACATGTATTCTAAGGATTGAATGGTCCATTTTGATAGTCCATCAGTTTGAGGGTGGTAGGCAGTGCATAAACGATGTTCAGTGTCCAAGGCCTTCTGATGACGTTTCCAGAATCTTGATGTAAAATGGAGATCATGACCAGAAACAATTGATAGGGGTACTCCATGAAGTCTTACAAATTCATTAATATATAGTCTTTCGAAACGTTCAACTGGAGAATATTCTCTTATAGAAAGAAAATGTGATGACTTGGTAAAACGATAAACAATGACCCATATTGCATTATTCCTTCTAGGAGTCTTTAGTAGCCCCATGAAAAAACCCATCGTAATATCATCCCATTTATACTCAGGTATGAGAAGAGGTTGCATGACTCCTCGAGGATGTTGTATTCCAACGTTTACTTATTGACAACCATACATCTTGACACATAATCAGAAATCTCCCTTTTCATGTTGTCCCACCAAAAATGTTCCTTCAAATATGTATACTTCTTAGTGCTAACAAGGTATATACAGAAATTGGAGCTTTGAGCATCATCAAAAAATTCACTTTTTAGATCAGGTATGTTAGGAACACAAAGTCTCATCCAAAATTACAAAATCCCATCTTCATATATGAGTCTGTCAATCTACCATCATTCACAAATTAATTTTCTTTTGAAACTCCTCATCATCAGTCTGAGATCATTTTATCTTTTCTACTAAATATGGTCTGGAAAACATTTTAAAAAGTATTGATGTTTATCCTTCCATGATTATTCCCATATCCATCTTTACAAGATCCATGAATATTTGATCCCTTTAAATTCTTATTTTGTTCAAAACTCCTTAATCCTAACTATTCAAAGAATTTTCCACCTCATTTTTCTTCCCAGGGTGGTAGGGTATAGTGAAATCGTAATCATTGAGTATCTCGATACATCACCTTTGCCTCGTGTTGAGATCTTTTTGTGAGAAAATATAATTCAAGCTATTTTGATTGGTATATATCTCACATTTTTCACCATAGAGATAGTGTCTCCATATTTTCAAAGAAAAGATTATAGATTCTAAATGAAGATCATGAGTGAGATATTTTTTATAATGATTTTATTAGCTCTTGTTATGCATAGGAAATAATTCTATCATTATGCATAAGGTATAACAAAGTCCTTTATTTGAAGCATCACTATATATAAAAAACCAATAATTCCCCGATGGTAGAGTCAATATAATAACATTGACTAATCTCCTCTTAAGTTCTTCAAAACATTTTTCACAATATTTTTTCCGAACAAATTTAACCCCTTTACGCATGATCTTGGTAAATGGGTTATCCAATCGTGTAAAATTCTGGACAAAATGCCGATAATAACCTGCTAAACCAATAAAACCGCATACCTCTGTTATACTCGTCTGTGCTGGCCATTCTTGGATTACATTAGTATTTTAAGGATCAATAGAGATTCCATCCTTAGAGACAATATGGACAAGAAATAAAATCTACTAATGTCAGAAATCAAACTTGCTGAACATCCCATATAATTCATTTCTTCTGAGGGTTTTTAGAATAGTGCACATGTGATTTTCATGATCTTCGTAGCTTTTTGAGTATACCATGATATAATAAATAAATACTACCAAAAATTCATAAAGATATTCCTTGAGAACTCTATTCACTAGATCCATGAAAATTAAGGGTACATTAGTATGTCCAAAAGGCATTACTGTAAACTCATAATGGCCATACGTTGTTCGAAATATTGTTTTCATAATGTCTTTCCTTTTCACACACAACTAATGATATCAGATTGAAGGTCAATCTTTGAAAAATATTGAGCTCTATGAAGTTGATCGAATAAATAATCAATGCGAGGTAGGGGATACTTGTTCTTTATTGCTATAGCATTGATCTCCCTATAGTCAATGCACAACCTCATATATCCATTGTTCTTCTCAACAAAAAGAATAGGGGCTACCCATGGATAGAAACTAGGGTGAATAAATCATTTATTAGTAAATTATTCTAGTTGTTTGTTTAGTTACACTAAATCCACAATGTCCATTATATAAGGGGTCTTTGATATAGGCCTAGAACCAGGATTTAAATCAATGGAAAACTCAATTTCTCATTCTGGAGGATTTCCAGGTAAATCCTCTAGAAACACATCAACATATTCTGGAACAATAGGTATATCCTCTATTTGAACATTACTTTACTCACCCATAGTAATTTCATTATCTTCCTCCCCAATAATTTAATTTATTAGAGCTACTGGGGGTGGATCTAGATAAGAATTAGGTGGTGACGTTTCTTCTCTAAAGATAAGGTACTCCTTATCATCAACGAAAATTGTAACCTCCTACATCTTACAATAAATTTTCACATAATGGTATGAAAGCCAATCCATTCCAAGGATTATATCAAATTCAATCATGGGTATAAAAATGATATCAGTTGATAAAAATCATTTATATTCCTTAATGGGAAATGATTCATGAAAAATTGTAGAAATGACACTTCCCTTTGGATTTTTGACTTACAAATCCCTTGTTAAATCAAATTGGAAATATCAAATTTTCTCAAAAAACTGGGAGAATACGAAACAATGTGATGATGCAGAACCAAATAAAGCATTGGCTAAACTTGAGGAAACAATTAAATTACCTACCACTACATCTTTCAGAGCTTTAACCTCAGCAGTAGTGATCACATAAGCTTAGAATTTATCCCTTGTCATTTTCTAAGGTAAATTTACTTGTCTCTTAGGACATTCATTTTAATAATAACCCATTTCTCTACAATTGTAGAATTATACATTGAACTCCTCTTTCTTTCCCTAACAATCACGAATTTGGTGTCCTTTTTCACCACACTTGTAACATACTCACATTCCCTTCAGGAAAGTATCGGGGTGTTTCTTTCTGCATTTACTACAAGATGACTATTCAACATTTCCCTTCTTCCCCTTATTTTCATTTCAAGAGGGTTCATAATATCTATTCTTCTATTTGATTCCATTAAAGACGTGAGACATGGATAATTCCTTTTCTGTCTTGATAGCACATGATACAATATCTTTGTATGATGAGAAGGATTGTGAGACAAATTCTCGATGGAGAAATAGTTTTAACCCATCAAAGAATCAATCAATATTACTCCTTGGGTTATGTATATAATCAGATGCATGCCTTATTAACCTTTGAAAGTTATCCTCATACTTTGCGGATTTCTTATCCTCTTTTTTCCTCAGACTATGAAATTGCCTTTCCATATCTGCTAGATGGTCACGAGGAATGTATTTTTATAAGAAAAGATCTTTAAAATCTTTCCATTGCATATTTGATACTTCTTCACCATCCTCTGTGTTTTGAATTAATGACCACCATTGATCTGCATCTCCCATGAGGAAATAAACATCAAGGAAAACACTTTACCTTTCGTTACTCCCCAGAACATGAATTATTTTCTATAAGGAACTTATCCCTTGATCAACTACAAATAGATTTGTAGTCGCATTGAATGTTTGTGGTTGTTTCCTCATGAATCGGTCTAACATTGGTCATCGATGTTGTGGATCTGGGTGCTCCACACGGGTAAGGTTATTATTCATAACCGGAGTGAGTTATCCCCGTATGTTGATAAGCTGATCAGCACTAGTTGAATCAGTAGATACACTATAATTATCTTGATTATGAGTGAAATCCCTACGTCGATTATGTGCGTTGATATGATTTCTATTCCTTCAACTAGGATCCATTTCTAAACAACGACGTATGATAGTTTTGTTTATGAATCCCAATACACAATTCCAATATTGTAAAACACTTAACATAAATTGAACAGTTTATGGATATAATCCATAATCACAAAAATGTCCTCTTGGAGGAGGTATATACTCACAAATCCTTCATAATGGGTTTTAAAGAAAATGTGAATTATCTTAATCATATCCCCAAGGAGTGTCGTAACCAAGAGTGAAACAAGGCCCATTGTCGTGTACCAGAATACCCCAGTTCAAGCCCGAAACTCCTTGTTGGAGTTTTCAATCCTAGGTACATATGTGCCAGAGCCACCTCTACCTTCTCGTATCGAGACATGGATGTATTTCTTGGAAAACACACAAAATCTCAACAGTACAAAAATTTTAGGAAGTTCTTCTATAATAATCTTCAAATTCTATCTTAGGGTATGGTTCACTAATAATTTTTTTTATAAATTTAGCATCCAAGGATTGTACTAAGCTTCCTTTAATACCAAATATAACACCCTGAACCCAATTACCCAGAGTTGGTGCATTATTACAAAACATTGGCATGATGACATGGGATCAAATCCTGAAAGACCAACTAGTTTAGTAGCCTTGGAAGTATTAGATACATACCTAAGTTTTACATTACCTATAAAATGACAAAAAACAACAACAATGACTCCATTTAACACATTCATATCCCTAATACTATCCCTATAGGTCAGTCATAATATACTTCTTCACATACTGGAAAAAATAAAACATAGAAAGGGGTGAGCTCAGGAGCTCTATGAGGATAAAAATATAGTGGAAAATTTCATAAATATGAATAAACATTGAATACAATGTATAATACTAAAACCCCATCCCTTTTAAACATAAAATTCATTATAATATGGAAAAGAAAAATCCAATAATTCCATTTAATTATTCACATGGATATTCTACTAGTCGAATAATCACATGTAATATCAATAGACAATTTCAAAATGATGGAATGCATAATGATAGACTTCATAACCACATAGTTAAGTACTCGTGCCAAGACGACAAATAAGATTTTTCCAGGGCCTTGTTCCAAGACACTAGTTTGTCTCATGAGGCCTACCAATGCACCGAGGAGCTATATCGGGCTCCACCTGTCACTTACTAAGTCCAATTCATTCCTCCTATGAAAAGGTTGAAACATAACATAAAAATTCGTATTAAAACTATCATATGAAATGTTAATACATTAACAACAAACAATGAATGGTATAAAAATAACACATCCACATTCAAACATATATCACAAAACATTCAATACAATATGGAATATTGTATCATAATAAATCAACTTCAAACAATTGTAAAATCCATTAAATAATGTTGACAAATATGAAATCAAAACTATTTGAGAGAAATAACTCATTCTATTTTGAAATAATTTAAAAGTCACAATATTATAAAAGAATATATTTATTTTTAAAATAATCATATAATATTTTAAGGTATGCTTTGATGATTTTATAATGATGGAAAATATCTACACTCGCCGCATATGTTAAAAAACATTCTTTCCACAATTTTTTTTGAAAAGGTAGTAATTGAACTTTTTTGGAAAATGAATGAATGATTACTTTATAAATTTTTTATAAAAACTCAAACAAGGGTATAAATGAATTTAAACCATAGTCTAATAAATATTAAAAATGTTTTTAAATACATTTTTATGAAGCACAGATGTGAATGATAAAGGGGTCCTAGTTGACACTGATGTATAAACAACCTTGGATAATGAAGAGATTGTTGAATTAAACCTTACCTTGTACTTTTCCTTAATCGAGGGTATGTTCACCTCCTGTATAATCTTTAAATAATTGTTATGAAATTATAAAATAACCACATACATAAATATGATATCATATATGATCTTCTAATATTGATTTGTTAATAATATTTCAGTAGTATCATTGTTTCGGGTGTTAACTGATTCATTTCCCTTTATATGGTTAGTTATGTAATCCATGTCTATTATGGATAGGATGTATTTGATTGATATCTTGAATGATACAGAGTTCTTAAAATTTATTTGTAATAATAAAATGACAATTATTTTGAATGGTTATGATGGGGAATCAATCTCATTGTGTTCGTGGAGATGATAATCCATACGCACACACAAGCGACAAGATCATTCTATTGATGGTGAAATTATATGTAATTGGATGGTATATCATATATAATTAATCATTAAAATGTTATATTTATTATTAACATCAGTTATACTCATTATTTACCCATCCAAATAATGAAGTGTTTGAATAACAAACTACAACATGACATGGAGACGGTAAGCCATACGTACGTACGTATGGTGACTTTTCATTCATAGGATGGATATAATATTGAATATGGTTGTAGCATATTTATAAAAACATCTCAGTATGTATATCGTACTAGAGTTATTATTTTGGTATGGAAACAACAAAGAAAGAGGAAGTGGAAGAAGAAAAGATCTTTCAAAGAGGTGGTTAAATTATTACCTCTTCTTCGGATGTTTCCTTTTGATTTGATCAAAAGGGCTCCTTAAGATGACTTTATGATCAACGTAAGGAATATAGGAATAAGTGAGGGTAGTTTGTAGGATATTTTAGTAGGGTTTGGCTGAGTCAAATGGAATTGGTGGTGTGATTTTGAGAGAAGGGGAAGTACCCTTTTATAAGACTGGTGAGGGTTACTTTAGGAAAAATTTGAAATATTATTTTATTATACAATCATATTAAGTTTATAATGGCTCCAAAATGATTTATTTCAAGGATAAGGTGTGGATGGGTCTAAAACCTCTCAACCAATAGGTTTTATATTGGTTTAAATCACCATATTAACCTTAACTTTTAGATTTAACTCTTAGTTAAATATTTTAACTTTTACCATGTATTCTTGTATTATTATAATAAATGGTTAATAAATTTACTATAAAAAGCCTTGAAAACCATAAGTGGTTCATTATTAAGATATAAAACCTTATATAAGTCCTTTTTCCGATCAATATATTTTTAGGAGTATTATATCAATTAATAATATAGTATTTTTTTTAAAACTCAATTATGTCAATTTTTACACTATTTGGTATTGTGTTTTTGTTAAAGTCATAAGAACTTTATAAATTCTAAAAAATATTATTTAATCAAACCTAACATGTTATATTAACCTAGAAAATTATTTGAGTTCATCAAAAGTCTCAATTTATATTTATTTAGATATTTATAATATTAATTATTTTAATCATTAATTAGGAAGGTAATTACTGCATCATCATTGTGTCATAAATAAATTGAATTATTTAATGTATAAAAATTATAAATAAAATACCACTATGTTGGAAATCATTTTATATTTTTAATTAATATTTATAGTCGAATTTATCTTATGTGTAACCATATATTAAAAATGTTTTAGTTATGAAACTTTGAGTTTAATACTTTTAACTCTTCATAAAATAAAATAATAATAAATGTCCTAATCGAATCCAAGTGGAGGAAAAGGATCCTATTTTATTTATAAGTTTCTTTTGGTCGATATAAACTTATCAAATAGAATTAGGACATGTGGTAGGGTATTAATAATATAATATTTACCTTTTATTACTATATTTACTTTTAACTGTGGTAATTAAATGTCAAAAGTTACTATTCACCAAAAAATATTTTCATCTTATTGAACAAAATATTTCTTACTGATATCAACCATGTCTCTCATATTTTTTAAATTCAATTTACAGAAGTGGTAAAATTACTTTTTATGCAAATTTGCTAACGTGCCAAGAAGGTGGGTAAAATATAGTAAAAAGTTCAATAAAATTCTATATATCTAATTTTATTATAAAATTACTCAAATGAATTAAATTTCACTAATATAGGTATTATGTATCATTTTTTACATAAAATAAATTTAAATAAAATAACTAATTATTTAAATAAAGAGTTGGTTTTAAACAAAAACGCAATGTTTTCCCTATTCATCAAAAATTGAAAGTTTTCAGAAAAATAAAAAAAAATTCACCCTAAGCTAATTTTTACATTATGAATCCAAAAAAGAAGTGCATTTTGAAAAATAAAATTTATAAAATTTCAAAATGTGGGTATTACTATTCATAATGGCTTATGTGATTTGTCGTGGTGTGCTAAGACTCTATGTTGCGTACAACGCAAGCTATTGCATTATTCAAAAGAAATAATACTGTGGAAGCTTGGGGAGTTACAATAGTCGATGAAACCATCATCCCAAATCAAGAAAAAAGTTACACTTATATAAGAAAACAAATATTATGTTAGTAATACTATATTGAACTAAATTAAACATTAATATGAAAAATACATTAAAAATGTCAATTTTGAATAAAAACGACACATTTGGAGTTAAACATATCACACCATGCATCGTATTGAGGTGGGTTTAATTCATACACATCAAAAATGATGGATGGATCATTTTCCAAAATTATTAGAACAATCATAATTCATTTCCTCCGTTTTTAGCATGCCAATTGTGTTTTTTTACGAAAATGTCATTTCAGATTGAAAAAACTAAATTTGAGTCATACCAGTCATATCATGTGTTAGTTTTAAATGAAACTACTTCATACATGTCACATTGGAATTTTCAATAACTTTCCATAAATTGGAATACAATCAGAGTGTGTTTTCTTATTTTTCAGTGAGTGACAAGTTTTGAGTTAATATGTCAATTTTAAACTGATAGCTGACACTTTTAGTCTTATCGGTGAAACTGTTCATCATATGAGGTGGAGTTGATTCGTACATGTCACAATAGACTCATGGATTGTTTTCCTAAAATATCAAAACAATCCGAATGCATTTGATGTGTTTTCAGTTTGTTAGTTGTGTTTTTACTTGAATTAATGTCAATTTTAATTAACTAGACATATTTGGAGTCATAATGGAGACCCCATGCATAATATAGAGGTGTGCATGATTCCTACACACCAAAAATGACAGATAGATAATTTTCATAAAGTAAAAAAACAATAAGAATTTATTTCCTTGTTTTTTAGTATGTTTGTAGTGTTTTTTTACTAAAATGTCATTTCAACCCGAAAACATGCAATTTGAGTCATATTGGTAGCATCATGCATCAGTTTGACATGAGACTACTTTATACACGTTAAAAAAGAACTTACAAATCACTGTACTTAATTTTTAATGAAAATCAGGTCACATATTATTTGTATTCAGTGAGTGACATGTTTTGAACTAAAATGTCACTTTTAAACTCGTAAGAGACACTTTTAGTCATATTGATCACACGATGCGTCAGATTGAGGTGGGGTTGATTGATACATGTCTCAACTTACTAATGGATTGGGTCATAAAGTATCAAAACCATTCAAATTCATTTTCTTGGTTTTTAGTATGTCAGTTTTGTTTTTTTAATTGAATTAATTTCAATTTTAAATAACAATACACATTTAGAGTATTACCGGTCACACCGTGCATTGTATTGAGATTCAGTTGATTCCTACATGTCACAAATTACTAATAGATAATTTTCCTAATGTATGAAAACAATCGGAAAGCATCTTCTTAGTTTTTAGAATGCGAGTTGTGTTTTTTTACAAAAATGTTATTTCAAACAAAAATCATACAATTTGAGTCCTACCAGTCACATCGTATATTATTTTGGTGAGGGACTACTTTTTACACATCTCAAAAGGCATACACATTTATTTCCTTAATTTGGAAGATATTTGGAGTGAATTTTCTTTGTTTTCATCGAGTTAAACATTTTGAACTGAAATGTGAATTTTAAACTGATAGCGAAAACTTTTAGTCATACTGGTCACATCGTTTTCAGATAGAGGTGGGGTTGATTCCTACATGTCACAACAGACTCATGTATCATTTTCCTATAGTATCATAATAATCCAAATTCATTTTCTCAGTTTTCAGCATGTCAGTTTTGTTTTGTTACTTTAATTAATGCCATTTTTAAATAACTAGAAACATTTGGTGTCATACCGGTGACACTATGCATCAGTTCGAGATGTGATTGATTAATAATGATCAAAAAATGACTGATAGATCATTGTTCTAAATTATTAAAACAATCAGAATGAAATTCCCCAGTTTTTTGTATGTCTGTTGTGTTTATTTACCAGTATTAATGTCAATTTTTAAAAAAAAGAAACATTTGGAGTCATAACGATGACATTGTCTATCAGATTAAGGTGCTGTTGATTTATACACATCCAAAATGACTTATGAATCATTGTCATAATGTTTCAAAACAAATTTTAAATATATTTATCTTTTTGAAAATCAATGCACCCTTGCCACTGAAACCTAAAAAGGAGTCCTGACCTACTCAATCGGCTCAATGTACCCAATTTAGAAGGATTATGGAAAAACATTGATCCCTTTATAGTTGACATGGAATAACATCCTCCTTCTACAACATTGATTAAGTTAGCCCAATGAAGAACCAACTGTCATATAATCATGACCATCAAATTAAAATATGACAGTTGGTTCTTCACTGGGTTGACTGAAGAGGGGAACTGCCAATTTTTTAGATGGAATTGACGTTTTTTAGAGAAAAACTCATTTTTTTGTAGAAAATTAGAAGAGTGGAGTAATATCTTGTTCCCATTATGTCTCAATATATCACAACAAACACAAGGGATGGGGAAACCCCTTCTGGATAATTTTTATCTTTTGTGGTCTATGAGACAAAGTGAAGGGTAAGGTAGACAATATTATTAAAGTCTATGTTATTTGAGATGTTTACCATCTTTAACTTATTTTTGTACATTCTTCTATCAGGTATGCTGCCCATTCATTTCAAAGAATAACTACATCGTTATCTGAATATTACTATTTTCGATTGTTTTGTTAGTACTGAAAAAATATAAATACCCAAAGGATTAATAATTAATTTAAATAAAATAGTAATTATATTTGAAAATACCTCTTCAGAGATTATGGTTTTATCAATGAATACGATCTCTTTCATAAATCTACAAACATAATAACAACAGTCATTATCGTTTGTTTATTTTGGGAACTTTAGAAACATTGATAAAAATAAGTAATTTTTTATATGTGTTTTGATAGTGAAAACTTATTATATATACCCTAATTATTATCCAATCATAGTACTTGTGATGTTTCTTTTCCTTTTCACATGGACTCATTCCATGATATAGATGATAGTCAGGCACCGCCCTATCATAATAGAATCCTAATTAAAAGATAATAAAAATTATATAACTAGATGTTTAGTTCTAAAATTTTGGATGTAGTGCATTATAAATTTACTAATGCCATCATTTGTGGTCGGTTTGTTGGATATCCCTGCATTTCATCCAAGAAATAAATCTTTGGAGTACCCAAATTGACAGCAATGAGAATCCAATACTACCTAAAAACAAAAAAATGAATAAGTAATGAAATAAATTAAAATATATTTGATATGAATAAATTTTATAGTTTTACCACTTCATCATTGGTATTGTGAAGAGTCTATCATCTATAATTTTGATATTAAACGATTTGAGCAGGCCTGCCATTATTTCACCCTCTTTCACAAGATTTTTAACTGTTAGTCTTTTAGAGGTGATTTGAGGACTAACGAGTCCAATTTTTTGTTCATGCGGAATTCCTTACAATTTTTTTTTCATATATATGCCTAAAAAAATATGAAACATATTTAGTCATAATTTTCATTGTATATCATCTTTTGGAAAATGAAATCATGAAAACATACCTCATGTAAACATTTACAAATGAGCCTCCTAACCATTCGTAGTCGAGGATTTCAATTGCACTCTCAACAAAAATAAAGTCTTTATCTTCCCCTCTGTATATATTTTCTTTAAAATCAATTATGCGAGTACCACCATCTTTCAACTTCATATCTATGTGTTCCTTCAATGATAATAAATGTGGATATAGAGTCCGGGGGGTTACGGTGCTTTCAGCAGATCGTTTTGATCAGTTAGTTGATCCTTGAGATGGTTTTAACTCGGTATTTCAATTCACACCCTTCCCTTTGTCTGTCTGTAATAACATGCATCGATTAATACCAAATTTCATTAAATTTTTAAGGTTTAGCATTTAAATTAAATTACCAATGAATACCTCATTGTTGACATGTTTTTTTTAAAATGTGACGACTATGTGATGAATGTTCTAGGAGATTGTTTGACCATATGAATGTCTTCATCCTCAATTGGAACATGTAGCTCACCACCTAGCTCTAGTGATACAATAATTTATACTCATAAATGACCTATATAAAGTGGTCTGTTGTGTAGAATGTTGTTCTGGATATTGAACACTATAGCCCTCACTACAAGGCAAGGGGTTGGTGTTGATATATATAAATCACAGTTATTTGCACCCTATAGAATTCAATACAGGAAAGGTATCATTGTGTAGTGTCTATCTTATTAAAAATTCACAGAAACTATTATAATAAAATACACTACCTCAGTTAAGAATTGTTTTTGAGGGGAATGTCTTGGCTCAAAATGGGCGGGGGTGGGCGAGATCTTCACACAATTGGTGTTCTAGAGTTGTTTCTCCTATTTTCCACCCCTAACCAACTTGATATCATCACTCTCTGGTATAGTAATTCTTCTTTAAACATAGCTAATGTTTCTCTTAACTTTTTCATTTCCCTATTTTGATCCTCTTCTTTTTTTCCCTCAAAATATGTTTGGGGTGTCACCCCAAAACCTGAACCTATGACGTGACAATACGTTTCTGGATGCCTCAAGGAAACTGAAAGTATGTATGTATCTGGTGTGGGTGTTTTTGATATTTGTGACTACGTTACATTGAAAATATAGGAAAATAAGTAATTATTTTTTTGTAATTGTAATTTAAATCAATTTTGTATATCATACTTACACATGTTTCCCACACTTTTTGTGTGTTTTTATCTATTAGTTTTCCATCTTTAGTCACACGTTCCTCCTTCAATATCACATGGTCTGGGATGAAAGTGGTTGTGGATTTGACTTTTCAAGATGCATAAACCAAAAGAACATAGTTATTTTGTTTTTTATGTCACATAAAACTATTATGGAATATTTAAAATACATACCAATTTTTTTTCAAGTGATGATTACCACATTCTTGCTTTACGGTAGGGGTACGATTGTTTTAATAACCGTTGCTTATTTTTAGCACATGGTTGTTGTTTCATAAATTAAACACTAACAATCAAAGTGATGAATACACATACCTTCAAAAGACTTATTAACAGACTCAATGTACCTGAGAAGAATATTTCATATGATGGACAGTAAACACATCCCACGATACTTGGGATATTAGGTGAGCATAAATAAGTGGTGGGTGAAGTTTTATTTTCCCTTCATAATACTTAAGATGATATTTTGTTTAATGTGTGTGAAAAACACTATAAATACTACCATAAACTCTTAATACATAGTGTTTTTGTGATTCATCTATTATATATTCACTCTACAAGTGATGATGAAGTGTAAGTCAGTGCTTCATTATTTAATTTTTAGTAAATCAAAAAAATGATATCATAATGTTACCATAATATATCCCTACATCAGTGTGTCAATCTCCTCCACAACATGGTTCCATGAAGTTACATCAATCTCCACAGGTTGTTGAGTGATGATTCCAACATAACTATTGAACATGGCCTTGTTGGGGTTAATATATTGGCCCCTTCTATTCCATCTAATATAATATTTGATACGTTTCTCTTGAGAGTTAATGTTTTTTATAATAATTTCAAACGACGACACTCTTATCTTTTCTGCATTGCCGGTGTTTTTTCACCTTTCATTTATTTGGATCCACCATCATCAATATATTCCTCTGGCTCTAGAGGGCTAGAATTCTCATGTGTAGATGGTGGTTGTACCTCTGCAACAGGAGGAGAAATATGTTGATAAACCTATTGTTCGTCTTTACTGTGAGTAGAAGTGGGTTGAGAAACTGATTGTTCCTATGGATTGGGAGCATCATCATGTAATGAAGTCATTATCTAAAATAGTGGTTTAACATTTAATTTAGATAACATAAAAGAAGTGGAGAATAGATATTAAAATAAGGAAACAGGTAGAGAAACCTATTGTTCGTCTGCACTATGAGGAATAACAGGTTGAGAAACATGTCGTGCCTAGGGATTGAGAGCATCATCATTTGAATAAGTCATTATCTAAAATAGTGGTTTAACATTTAATTAATATACCATTAAATCAGTAGTGAATAGATATTAACATAAAGAAAAAATATGTATGTTAGAAAAAAATATATAATGATTATTACACTCTCTTTTTCTAAAGGTTGAAGGTATTTGACCCCTCTATCGACAATCCAAATCCCTTAATTGTGTTCTCCTTTGAAAAAAACACCATCTACACAGGGACCACGGTGAAATTATTGAGACATCCCAATTAAAGAGTCATCATCTGTTGAATTTTCATCTGACTCTTAAGTGGTTTTGGTCAATAATAGAATAGTTGAATAGTTTTGTTTTGCAGGATTTGGAACATAAAATACTCATACTTCAAGTTATTCCTTTAAAAAAGGTTCGTCTTTGTATCCTTCCCTATTGAAATAAACTTTCTCAAATACCAACTCATCTAATTTAACAACACTTATGTTATCAACCCGCTTGCGTTGAAAAATAGGCACTTGGAATGTCTTATAATCCAACTGCCTTATTTTTTTGATGATGCTGAAATACGATATATTCACATAAATTGGATTTCGGTCTTTATCACCAGAAACAAGAATAGCTTCAGCCACAAGTGTAACTCCACTATTTTTTGTGGTACTTTCTTTATCATTTTCATTAGTATAGAAAGTATAACCATTAATTACATAAGCATTGTAAGATAATACGTACACATTTGGTCCTCTGACTAGCCATCAAAGTCATTCTGAAATTGAGTTTGTATTTTTATTTGACTCCTTAAAAATATGGTCTTCGAACCATCCTATAAACTATTGATTATGTTTATTTAATGTCCAATTTTCGTCCCATGATGGATTTAAATGCCTAAGAATTTCTTTGTGTGATTCAACATATCGGTCAACGTCCAAACTGTTATGAAAATCCTAAAGGTGGTCCTACTCCTAATCTGTAATATTGATTGTGAAAACCACCTTTCTTGAAATTCCTTCACCCACAAGTAACCAAGTGTGATGATATTTTTTTAGACAAATTCTTTGCACACAGGACAGGTATTCAGTACACAATTCAATGGCTTCCACAACAATATATCACTCCACAATACAACCCTCTATCTGAATTCGAATTTTGACATACCTTTTAAAAATATTGATATACTGTTCAATGGGGTACATCCATCTATAGTGCATAGGACCACAAATCCAAATCTCTCTCACCATGTAAACCATGAAAGGAACCATCATATCAAAAAATGTGGACGAGGAAAATATTTCAATGTCACATAATATAACAAAACTTTCTATTTCTATAGTTTTAATATTACTGGGTCTATAACATTGATACATATATATTTGAAGATGAAACAGAGATTCATTAATGTATGATGTACATTCTTTGGAAAACTGCAACGTAAATCTATAAGAATTATATCTTGCATCAAAAGATAGATGTCATGTGATTTCAGACCTTTTAACATTAAATAGTGCATTTACACGATGTTCTTGACATTCTATAAATACCCTTCTAAAACCTTTACCTCATTCAAGAAGTTGAATAACTGATATATATCCTTCTTGGAAAGAGTGTAACTAGTAGGAGGAATAAATGTTAATTTTTCAACTTACACTGGTGCCAAATCTTCTCATGGTCCCATGTTAACCATGAATTTTTTTTCCTTAATTCCATCAATTTTTTTTGGGTTCATTTAGCAATGTTCCGATGAAACTATCACATAAAATGTTTTCAACATACATAACATAATGAAAATGTATGACTTACAGACAATACCAATATGGTAATTAAAAAAACCGATTCTTTTTCCAACTACTTTTCGTATGGTTTTTCGAAAATGGTTTACCAAAATTAGTGTCCAGATATTTAACTTTCAAAAACATTTGATCACCTATTTGGTGATACATTGGATTACGTTATTTTTAACATCCATAAAATGATGTCATCCATGATCGGTACTTATGTTTTCGGGGTATCAATCTATGATTTCTTATAAACACAGTTTTCGATGAATTTTTCAACCTAATTAAATATGTACCTTGTTCACAGATGGGACACCCAAGAGTTCCTTTAATGCAATATCATGTCACATTTCTATTAGAATTAATTTCATTTATCATCATATACAACATGTCTCTCAATGTGAAATCTTCATTTCAATAAACATCATACATCATAACAATCGAATCCCACTGTAATTTCAATTTCTCGCTCAATGAAGACAAATAAAAAACAATATCATTACCCAGTTTTTTTGGTGCTAATATATACATAGATAAAATGATTTTTATTTATTTTATACATAAACATAGTGGCATGATATAATTTACCAACATAACTGGCCATGTATTGTGAGTACTTCTTAGAATACCAAAAGGATTCACTCCATTTGTTGAAAACACAAGATGAAGGTTTCACGACTCGTTTCCAAAGTCATGATACCCATGATCAATTCTCTTCCACTGAGGAGAGACTGTCGGGTATCATAGTTTTCCATATTTATTTCTTATGTCTTTATGCCACATCAATTGTTATGCAGTCTCCTCACTTCCATATAGGCCCCTAATCCTTGAAATGATAGGAAAGTACCATGAAAATTTTGTAGGACTAGATTCATATCATTTTCATCGAGGAGCACCACACATTGGGAATTATCTAAGATATTTATGGACCTTGATAAATAGTATAAAGTCATTTAGGAAAGGGTGTATTCTTTCAAAGATCATACCCATCGAGCATAACATTTGTTTGGCTTTGTATGTTCGGCTAGGGAGCTCGTTATCTTTTGGTATAATAACATTCAAGAGAGAAAGTAATTTCATTAAATTGGAATCACTCTATCAGTTACCCGATTTAAAATTATACAGCTTTAGTATAGTTGAAAATTTTGTATATTTAGTGCAACCATCATACAATGGCTTATTTTCACAACTCTTTAACTGCTCAATTTTTTTTGGGAAATCATGAAGTTCATTTTCAATTTTCATTTTCACTTTCATTAATATGATCTTCATCATCATGAACATCTGTAATCACTTCCTCAATACGGTCTATTCATTGTCCACACTTGTAATCAAATCAAATGATCCATAAAATGCAGTGTTATCCTAGTCACTAAATACATTGGCTTTTTCCATGTGTTTATTCCAAAATTTCTAACTTTGATCTATTCGATGACAGATCATGTATTCTTCCTACTCCACAAGAATAACTTGTCTTGAATAAAAACTGTGTAAACATTGATAAAGGATTTAAGAAGGATCATATGATTGATATTTTGAAAATGTGGTGAACTATTTCACTCCATCTTCATACACTTTTCTCAGAAGATTGGAACACATCCATTCATTATTCATATCAATTTTATTTTATTCATAGAAATTAATTTTTAACAAAATAAATACAAAAAAATGTTGATATATAAATTAAACAAGGATTATAAAGTTATAGACTTTAAATAACCTTTGAAAACTATTTATAAAATCATAGTTGAAATCCCATTGAAAAACCAACCATTTACACAAATTCCTCTTTAAAATAACAAAAAATTTTTAAAAAACCTTTTAGTTCCAAATAACCTTTCTCAAAACCCCAATTTTTTTAAAACCATTTTAAAAAAATTTAAAACCGAAAAATTGTATGTTGAACACATATAATTTTTTAAGAAACATTTCAAAACACTTGAATCATTTTAAAAGTTAACCCCTAACAAAATCACTGGATTTAATTTTCACATCCCTTGATCTAGACAATGCAAATAATTGATGGTTGGACACCTTATATTTCTCATGATACCCCTATCTAGCTCTGATCACTAGTTTTTAGTTTTACTCCCATTAACCTTATAGACTGGCCAACCCATCACTAGTGGGTGAACTCCTTTTTCGGTGTTCTGACACCCCACTGGCTACTCAAAACCATAATCACATTTAAATTTAGTATTAGAGATTAAAACCATCACACTATCCCATGAACATAGAAACTGTATAACTTATTCATATGTAGTATTATGAGTGGATCTTAACGAAATCACACTCACACTTTATGAACCTATAAACTTACAAACTTATTCCCATAAGATTCATATATCATGATATATAATATTTTACCCAATTCATTATTGGGAAATATAAGTACTACCCATATCATTAAACATAAATTTGTTTTCCACTTGAAAATAAATCATTCATTATCTCATAAAGAACCTGTAAAAATTGGAGAAAATAAATTCAAAATGAAAAAGGGAACAATGTGACCGAGGAACAATATAATAGTAAAGAAAACTAATATTAATAATTACACTAATAAAACAAGCATAAGGGGGATGTAATCCATAAAATAATTTAATCTTCTATATAGAATGTAACTCCTTGACCCTAGTTACCCAGAGTCGGTGCTTTATTACATAACATTGGCATGATCCCAAAATATCAAGTCTCGAAAGACCGATTAGTTTAGTAGCCTTGGAATAATAGATACATTCATAAGTTTTACATTACATCATGAAATAAAAACAACAAAAAAATTTGTCATCTTTGAACACACTTATCCCTTAGACTATCCCTATAGTTCAATCATAATATAATTATTCACATCCTGGGAAAAATAAAAACATAGAAAGGGGTGAGCTCAGATGCTCAGTAAGGATAACAATATAGTAGAAACTTTCATAAACATGCATAAACATTTAAGGCAATTGTATAACTAAAACAAAATCCTTTAAAACATGAACATCAGAATAACATGGAAAAAATAAAATGAAATAATTCCATTTACTTATTCAAATGGATATTCTACTAGATGAATATTCACATGCAATATCAATAACCACTTTCAAAATGATGGAATGCATAATTCCAGACTATCATAACCACATAGTCAAGGCCGTGTGCTAAGACTAAAAATAATATTTTGTCAAAGCCTTGTGCCAAGACACTAGTTTGTCTCATGAGACCGACCAATGCATCAAGGAGATATATCGGGATCCACCCATCACTTACTAAGTCCAATCCATTCCTTATATGAAAAGGTTTAAACATATCATAAACAATTCCCAAGAACCATAACATAATCGAATCACATAAAACATCCATAAAGGAAACATAAAATTTCCAAATTTAAATCACAAGATATCAATAAAACACATTGATATAATCAAAACATTATCAAAACCATTTTCAATACCAAAATAAAATAAAATTAAAACATGGTATTTATTTTTCATTTAGAAAAAGTTATGGCTTATAGAGGAAGCCGAAACTCAAATAATGGTCACGATAGTGGAGAAGTCGTTGCTGCCACATACGTAAGACAAAACATTACTTTTTTAAATTTAGTAAAACACTTCATATAAAAAGATTCCTTTTGAATAAAAGTAAAAGTAAAAGGGGTTTATACACCGTATAAAAGAAATATGCCTCAATGAAAGGAGATTGAGACGAAATCCCTTACCTCGTGTCCGATTTGACTCGATCGTTCTTTAATCTCCTGAATAATAAACTATATTTAATTTCTATTTGCTTAAGAACCTTTTTCAAGTTCATTATTCCTTTTACATCACTTATTACCATGTTATGAACATTATGTAATCATTTAATTTAAAAACCGTCGTTTTGTCGATCCTTGGTACTTGAGTCAAAAATAATCTTCTTATAATTACAAGTTGTTTATGTGGTAAAATATCTATTATATCCAGAATTATATTCATGACTTATATAGAATATATATCATATATATCTATTATATACATGCATTTATAATATTACATAACATTTAGAGGTAAGAAATGAAATGCACCGTTCTTAGAGACGGTAAGCCGTACATACGCATGAACGCTACTTTCATTTCTATTTCGTATTTAATGGAATGAAATCATAATTATATAAAGGTATATTATAATTCCAGTATAATATAATATATAATATCATTAAGTCTATCCTTTATACGTCCCACATATGGAATTAACGATTCAAATCACTTTGAGGGGGCGGTAGTCCGCACTTCCTAAAATGAAATTATCACGTTTACCCAAAATGGAAATCATAAAGTCATGACATAAATGAAAAATATAGAAGAATAATAAAAACATAAACATAATATATATCATATATAAATATAGTGATATCTTAATTACCACCATGAGAGGTGTTAAAAGAATATTGAACAATCATCGTTTCATGAGGCAGTAACTCACCACCCACAGAAACAGTATGTTCTTTAACCATTAGATAATGGTGTGTTTAAGTGTAGTTATAATACTTCTCATAACAACATCCAAGTATATTTAGGATACTGGTGTTGTTACAAAATAAAATAATAAAAAGAGTTTAGCGGTTGTAGAAGTAAAAGAATAGAAAAGAAGTTAAGATAAATAGTTACCTATAGTTTGTGTAACTCCTTTTGGTTTGAACCAAAAGGACTCTTGAAGTGCCTTCTGCCTAAGGTAAGGCTTCTAGTATTAAGGGAGGAAAGTTTAGAGGGTATTTGGGAAGAATTTGGCCAGGCCAAATGGATTTGATGGTGTGAATAAGGAGGTAGAGGTGGGGTCCATTTATAAGAGGAGAGGAGGGGCTCTTTTGGAAAGATTGAAAATATTATTTTATTATAAAATGGTTATCGGATTATAAAGGTCCCACAATGATATATTTCATAGATAAGGTGATAAGGGTTCTAAATACACCCATACAACAGGTTTTTGGCAAGTTTAAGTCTTATATTTTACCTTATCTTTTCATTTTATTTAAATCATTCATTAATGAGGTAATCGCCGCATCATCATGGTGTCATAAATAAATTTATTTATTTAATGTATAAAAATTATAAAAAAATTACCATGATGTAGGAAATCTTTTTATCTTTAAAATGAACATTTATAGTCTAAAAGATAACTTGTATAACCCCTTATAAAAATTTTATTAGTAAAACAATACATGTTTGTGACATTTTAATTTTTACTTTAAATAAAAGGTATTAATGTCATTATCTTACACAAGTGGGTCCATGGGGTCCCAAAAATCTTCCCACGGTTTTTCTTGGTCTTCCATGACTCATCCAATAATATTATGACATGTGTCGAGATATTATTATATTTTTATAATATCATTTTTACCTTAAATTACCCTAATTACCTCTAATCATGGTTAATAAAACTCAAAAGTTACTATTCACCAAAAAATTATTTTCATCACATGGTACCACATTTTACATACTAATGACTACCATGTATGTCAGATTTTTGAGATTCAATTCATATAAGCGGTAAAGTTTCATTTAAACGAAAAATTTGTTTGTTTAACTACCACTTAGTGGTTTCACTATTCATTAAAAATTGAAGTTTATCAGAACAATACCAAAAATTCACCCTAAGATATAATTTATATTCCAAATTTAAAAATTATTTCTATTTTAAAAAATTAAAAACATATAATTTTCATTAATTAATTTTATAATTAATTCATGTTGTCAAAACAAATAGCGTGTTTTTAAGAAACAATATCAATCAAAAGATTGACAATTGTTTATGTCCAATTTCAAATTGAAATTAATTATAATGACCACCCTTGGATAAAATGGTAAAATTATATTATAATTATACTTTTAAACCACTCAATAGTATAATTTATAACTATGAATTATTTTTATTAAAAAAGTTTTTTTATGTTTTTTTCACTATTCATCGAAAATTGGATGTTCTCAAAAAAATACCAAAAATTCGACTAAAGCTAATTTCAATATTCTGAATAAAAAATTGAAGTATATTTTGAAATATAAAATTTATATAACTCAAAAAGTGGGTATTACTATTCATAACGGCTACTTTGATTGGTCGCGGTATGTTGGAACTCGAGGTTTCGTACAACACACGCTACTGTATTATTCAAAGAGAACTATACCATGGAAGCTTGGGGTGTTACATTCTACCCTCCTTAAATAAATTGCATCCTCGCAATTTGAAATTTTTTTCAAAAATAAAAGGTTGAAAATAGAAAATACCTTTGGGGAAAACCCAAATCAGAAATAAGGTTAATAAAATTTAGTCTTAATAAGAGGGAAAGGGAAATGAAAAAGTCACCACCAAATTATGATCTCGATTAGGAGAACATTGGTGGAAATTAGAGACACATAATTGGAGGAAAAACATAAATATTTGTAGGGAGTGATTGAGGTCATCAATCCCAAAAGAGGGTAAAATTGAGGGCCTCAAAGCCTTCAATCTATGGTGATTTAAAATATAATCAGTTCAAGAAAACATAAGGTATTATGATAACACATTTTTTTTGTTTTAATATCCCTTTCCTAATGTTTAAGAATTAATTTATTCACAGAATAAGAGAGAGGTATATATATTCTTAACAAGTAGAGTTTCAACCTTCAACTGATTTCTACCACAAACTCATCTTTCACTCAAAAAGATAATAGAACTCAAAAATATTATATTTATCCTAATCGTACAGGGTTCCAAATATTAACACATACCATTTAGATTAGAAAAACTATTTTCTCATAATAAGGGACTTTATGTAGGCTAGTGGTAGGTAATAAAGGCATGTCGCACTGTGGTTGTGGGTTCAATTCCTGTAGCTTTGTCCGATGCGATGGGTTATCCCCTGACCGACAGATTGTCCTTTTCCTAAAACTATAGTATTATAATATTCCAAAAATAATCTTCAGAAATTATTTAACCTTAAAAAATAATATCCAAAGTTCATCTTAATCCATTCCAACCTTTATATTTATCCAAAAAACCTCTGTCCAGACTTTCTCTGAAAGGTCTCTAAATTCCAAAATCAATTGTAACATCAGATTCCCCAAACAAAGTAAAGTTTCTCTTATTGTCATAGACTAAATATATGATTTCCTTCATCATATTAAAACCTTAATGAAAACAACAAGTACTGCAGTACAATCCTTATATATATCACATTATTCTTATAACCATAATATAGTTCTTGAGTCCAAAAACACAAATACAACACTTATTCAACGTCATTTGTAGTAATAACATAAGCATGGCCTTTCTCCCTTGGACTTTTCTAAGGAATGTTTCCTTGGAACTTATGGAACTCATTTTCATAAAGCCCCATTTCTCTACAATTTTATCACTCAACATTGACATCCTCTTTCTTTCCCTTGCAATCACGAGTCTGGTGACCTTTTTCTCCACATTTGTAACAAACTCCCAATCATTTTAGGCAAGTACCGGGGTGTTTCTTACAACAATTATCACATAATCGAAAATCCTTATTTCCATTTTTCCCTTTATCTGTCTCATGATCAACCATTATATTCTTCTATTGCTTTACTTTGTTGTTATAAGACTTAGAGAATATATTTTTCTGTCTTGATAGCATACAAGGCAATATCTTCGTACGATGAGAAGGATTGTGATACTAAAGATCGACGGAGAAATGGATTTAACCCATAAAATAAATGATCAATATTACTTCCTGGGTTACGTATATAATCTGAAGCACGCCTCGCTAACCTTGTAAAGCTAGACTCATACTTTGCAACATTCTCATCCTCTATTTTACTCAGACTCAGAAATTGTCTTTCCATATCCGCTCGATAGTCACGAGGAAAGTATTTTTCTATGAAAATCTCTTTGAACTCTCTATTCCATACTTGATACTTATTCATCTTCCTTTGTATTTTGAATCAATGACCACCATTGATCAGCATCTCCAGTCAGGCGGTAAACTGCCATGAAAACCTTTTCCCTTTCACTACTCCCTAAAGCCTGAAATATTTTATCTGGGAAATTTATCCATTGCTCAAATAATAATGGATTTGTACCCCCGTTGAATGTGGGTGGTTATTGACTCATAAATCAGTCTAACATTGATCCTCCATGTTGCGGATTAGGGTGCTCCATACAAGTAAGGTTATTATTCATAACCTGAGTGAGTTGTCCAAGTACGGTGATAAGCTGATCAGCACCAGTTGTATCACCAACTCCCCTATAATTATCTTGAGCAGGAGGGAAATCCATACATGGAGTGCGTACATTGATACGGTTTCCATTCCTTCCACTAGGAGCCATTTTTAAACAATGTCATAAACTAGATTATTTTATGAATGAAAATACATAATAACAAACTTGCAAAAGACTTAACATAAATTGAACAGTTTATGGATATAATCCATACTGATAAAAATGATTTCTTTAAGGAAGTATATACTCATAAACCCTTCATGATGGGTTGTAAAGAAATCGTGAATTATACTAAGCATATCCCCTGGATGTTTCGTAACCAAGAGTGCAACAAGGCCCGTTGTCGTGTACCAGGATACCTCGGGTCAAGCCCGAACTCCTTGTCAGAGTTTTCACTCCTAGGTACATCGGTGCCAGAGCCGCCACTACCTGCTCGTATCCAGATAGGGATGTATTTATCAGAAAATAAACAAAATCTCCACTTTAACACAATTCTAGTATGTTCTTCTATACTAATCCTCAAAGACAATCTTAGGGTTATGTGCTCTAATCAGAGTTTACCTAAATCTAGTTTCCAAGGTTAGTACTAAACTGCCTCGGATACAAACTGTAACGCCCCGAACCTAGTTACCCAGAGTCGGTGCATTATTACATAACATTTTCATGATAAAAAAGATCAATTCTCGAAATAATGATTAGTTTAGTAGCCTTGGAACACTGGACACATTCATAAGTTTTACATTACATCGTGAAATAAAAACTACAACAACATCTTGTCCCCTTTGGACAAACTTCTCCCTTAGACTATCCCTGTTGGTCAATCATAATATACTTCTTTACATCCTGGGAAAAATAAAAACATAGGAAGGGGTGAGGTCCGATGCTCAGTAAGGATAACAATATAGCGAAAACATTCATAAACAACCATAAATATTTAAGGCAATATTATAACTAAAACAAAATCCTTTTAAACTTGAACTTCAGAATGACATGGAAAAAATAAAATGAAATAATTCTCATTTAGTTATTGACATGGATATTCTACTAGTAGAATATTCACATGAAATTTCAAAACCACTTTCATATTGATGGAATGCATAATGGTAGACTATCATAACCACATATTCAAGGCCATGTTCCAAGACTACAAATAAGATTTTGACAAGGCCTTGTGCCAAGACACTAGTTTGTCTCATGAGACCTAACGATGCATCGAGGAGCTATAGCAGGCTCCACCCATCACTTACTATGTCACGAACCATCCTCGGGGCCTATGCCGTGACTACCCCAAGCCCGCCATCCATAGGCCAGGGGATGGCGACTAGCACCAAGGCGTAAATCCCGGTAAAAAGGGAAGACATTGCCTTTGTAAAGTAAACAAGCACCACAGAGTACAAGTGGATGTAGTAAACACTAAGTAAAAACAGAGTACAACAGAATGTGCTGAAATTAAAAGGGGCCGGAAATACAAGCTCAACTGTAAGTACAACTCGAAAGGGAAAACAACAACTGTAAAGTAAAGCCGCTACACCGAGCTGTCCACTGGAAATCCCACCTGAAGGGTGGGTACAGATAGCTCCACTGCTCCTCGGGTCCCGCCGTCCGCTCCGAGTACGTTCCGCCCAGTGGTCCACCTCCAGGTACTGTCCTGCTCTGCAAGCCTCAACCACGATCAACGCTGTCCGTCGTCTGCAACCAACACAATGTAGTGCGGGCATAGCCCGTGCAGGGGTGAGTATAAGCTACTCAGTAGGGACACCGAGACCCCCGAAGGTCTCCCAAAATCCACAAAGGATAAACCACAAAGGAAAGATACAATCACGAAGTAACAATCGACACTTCTTAGGTATATGCCCATACATATACCTAAGTCATCAATTCCAATACGCTCCCACCTCTGAGCCCAAGTATAACCCAGTCCACACAGGAAAGTATACGTATTCCACACAGGAAAGCAAAACATAATCCACACAGGATAGCACAACACAATCCATACAGGAAAGCAAACAGGATTCAGCTCACACAGGTATACTTCTTCAAATGACGATAAAGATGATCAATGTTCCATCTAAGTCATCGGACCAACAAAGGATCGATAGGTACTAACCCCCGCAAAGACCCACACAGGATCAGTAGGTGCAGGTTCACACAGGACCGCTGAGCACTGACCCACACAGGATCAGACCCACACAGGATCGGTAGCACTGATCCACACAGGATCGCTGAGTGCTGTAGTCGTCGTCGCCGAATACACTAAGGATCTCTGCACAGTCATCGTCGCAGTCACAGTAGCAGTCGCACCTAGCTCTAGGGTTCCCGCACACAGCAAGCTCGTTCGGGAGGGTCCGCTCCACGAGCCGAGAGGCTGATACATCAACTGTCACAAAGTCTAGAGTTGATGTATCCAAAAGTTCCGTATCGTCAACAGGAACTCAACGCAACAGACGACGCATCAATCGGACGCCCGGTCTGAGAGTTATTGGCTTTTTCGTCCCAGGGGCCCGGTTGGTTTTTAAGGCAAAACCAACCCGACCATACTCCACCTGCGTCCAAATCTCGGGCAGAGTATTCCAAAAGACCCGTCTCACTAAGAGGAACTCAACAAAGTTGACAGCACGTCAATCAAACGTCCGTAGCTTAAGATATGAGCATTTCCGCTCCGAGGGCCCGACTGGTTTCGTGTACGAACCAACCCGGCCGAACTCAAAGTATTCCAAAACCTTGAGTGCAATATACCAAAACGACCGTCTTGATCCATAGATCGCATCACCGCTGACGGCGCGTCGTTTGGAGGTCCGTAGCCCAAGTTATAAGCATTTGAACTGAAACAGTTCAGTATCGGGGGTTTCGGGCCCGGGCCGACCCGGCCCGAGACCCCCCGGCTGGCCCAAACCGGGTCCACCCTCCCCAGAAGGGGTCGGCCCGGCTGGGCGCGGCCCGGCCCGACCCGGCGGGGCTCGGCCCGGCCGGGCAGACCAACCAGGCGCCGGTCCGGCTCAGCGCAGCGCGCTGGGCGCGCTGCCAGCTCGGCTTCGGTCGAGCTGATTGAAAAAAACGGGGGGTTCCTGCCCCCCTTTGTAACGACGACCCCCCTCATTATGGGGGGTCGTTCATCTGGCCGGGGGAATTTAATTCCCCCGGGTTTCTTCTTTCCGGCCGGCCCGACCTGGCCGGCCAGCTCCTCCTCAACGGGACCGGCAGTGGCCGGTCCCTTTCCGGCTCCGACACCGGCGGCCCGGCTGGCCGCCAGTCACCAAGCTCCGCCGTGGCCTGGAACCGGCCGCAGCCCTTGTCGTCCGGCGCGGTGCAACGGCACCGCGCCCCTCCGCCGCGGCCCCGCTCCGGCCGCGGCACCTTCGATTTCCTTTGACGCGGCGCGACGGCGTCGCATTCTTGAATTTCTTTCCACGGCACGGTGCGACGGCGCCACACAATACTTGCTGTACAATTCCCGCGTGGTGCGACGACACCACGAAATCCCGTTCCATCCGCAAGGAAACAAACATGAACATAGAAGAGGGGGGGGGGGGGGGGGGGGGGGGTTCGGCCGTGTTTGTGCAGTCCGGCCCCCCTCTCGTTAAACGATAACATTTAGTCGTTTATCCTCGAAGTCCGACATGCTAGAATCATGAACGGAAAAATTAAATAAATTAACAATAATCACCTACCTCGGTTTCAAGAGTGGATCACGCCAACAAGCCACAGAAGACAAGCATCGCAGAGGTCGGGTGTCGCGGTAATCGAACGTCGATTCTGTTGACGTCAAGGTGCGTCCGAAGAGGTATCGTCGCTGGAGAAGCTTCGTAAGCTGACAAAGAAAGTCCGAGGAGGAAGCGACGACTCCTTTCGTTGACACGAGAAGAAGATCGAAAGAAGCGGCGTCGTCGATCTTCAGAAACACACCGGCTGCGAAGAAGAGAAGAGACGACACATCTTTCTTTTCTTATGGTGACGTCGTTCTTCGTCGGAGCCTAAGTGTTCTTCGTGTTCTTCGTCGTGGTTGAAGAAGATGAAGAATGCTTCCCAAATTCTCTTAAGGTGGCAAGAGAAAACTAACCAAAATAAAATAAGCTTAAGCCTTATTTTATTTACACAACTTCACCTCTTTGAATTTCAAAAGTTTGAAAAACAATAACTCATCTCAATTAAAACTCAAGTTGTCAAAATTAAATTGAGTGGAGTTATTGGGAGTTTAAAGGGGAGTTGAAGAGTTAGGGTTCGTGTGGGCCCCACCACACTTAATCCTCTCAAGGGAGGTTAAGTGGATGTGGGTCCCACCTCTAACTACCTTTGGGAGGATATAACCAACATGGTTTAAAATAAATTGTGTTTCCACAATTTATTTAACTTCATTTAAAATTCCCCAAAACTAACTCTCAACCCGCATAAAACGCAACCTCGGAAAAGGTCTCCTTAAGCGAATATCGGCATTGCGAGTTCATTGGTGTCCTTGGATTTCAATTCCGAGCACCGGATCAAAAGTTAGAAATTCCCGCTCATTCGTTTACTGAACGTACCCGAGCCAAACTTCGGAAATTGATTCCGGGCACACTGGGCCTCAGACTCAGGTGCTGTCAGAAACCGCGCTCTTGTAAAATTCTAAAGAAAATTAAGAAAAAATTTCCCTTGAATTTTAGGGGTCTTTACATTACTCCCACCTTAGGGCTTTACGTCCCCATAAAGATACATCAAAACTAGGGAAACAAATGAGGGTACTGAGCACGCATCTGAGCCTCCCGCTCCCAAGTGCTCTCCTGGAGGTTCCCGTGCTGCCATCTGATGCACACCAGAGGAATCGACCATCCACGTAGGACCCGCTCCTGTCGATCCTCGATCTCCACCGGGACCTCCGTAAAAGTCGCCTCATCGTCAACGTCAATCTCCCCATGGTCAATGATATGCGTCGGGTCGTGCACGTATCTCCTCAGCTGAGATACGTGGAAGACGTCGTGCACCCGGTGCAACTGATGTGTTAGAGCCAGACGATAAGCCACCTCGCCTATCCTGCTGAGGACCTGGAATGGGCCGATGAAGCATGGAGACAACTTGCCGCCTCGGCCAAATCGCCGTATACCACGTCGAGGTGAGACCCACAAGATGATGTGGTCGCCATCCTCGAACTCTAGTGGCCTCCGCCTCCTGTCAGCGTATGAATTCTGCCGGCTCTGAGCTGTCCTCATCCGCTCCTGGATGACCTGGACCTTCTCTGTCGTGACCTGGACCATCTCCGGTCCCACAAGTGCTGACTCCCCAGGGTCTGTCCAGCACAAAGGAGATCTGCAAGGTCGGCCATACAACGCCTCGTACGGTGCCATCCCGATGGTGGAGTGGTAGCTGTTGTTGTACGCGAACTCCACCAAGGGTAGGTGGTCCTCCCAGCTACGACTTAAATCGAGGACACATGCGCGGAGCAAGTCATCGAGAGTCTGAATGGTCCTCTCCGTCTGACCATCCGTTTGAGGGTGAAAGGCTGTGCTCAGACGTAGCTGCGTCCCGAACGCCTCCTGCAACCCCTTCCAAAGCTGGGAAGTAAAGCGAGTATCTCGATCGGAGACGATAGATGATGGCGCACCGTGAAGCCGAACAATCTCCTGAACGAAAAGACGTCCCAAGCTCTCCACTGAGCCCTACTCTCTGATGGGTAAGAAGTGAGCCGACTTGGTGAGTCGGTCGACAATCACCCAGATGGAGTCGTGACCTCTGGAAGTGCGTGGAAGTCCAGTCACGAAGTCCATAGATATGCCATCCCACTTCCACTCCGGAACCTCCAAGGGCTGTACCAAGACTGCTGGTACCTGGTGCTAAGCCTTCACATGCTGGCAGGTGAGGCATCGAGAAATGAACTCTACCACAACCTTCTTCATGCCCGGCCACCAGTGCTGTCGTCTGAGGTCCTGGTACATCTTCGCCACTCCAGGATTTACCGCCAAATGAGAAGTGTGAAACTCTCTCAACACCTTCTCCCGTAAAGCGATTGGTACCAAGGTACATCCTCTGAAAAGGATTTCGTGCTCTGCTCCAAATGGGAAACCATCAGGTGATTGTCCTGAGGATATCTGTGCACGCCGTGTCTCACAGTCAGCGTCCCCACGCTGTGCCTCTCTGACTCGCTGTAGTAGTGGAGGAGTGACTATGAGAGACTGAAGGAAGGCTGCTCCATCTCTATCCACGAAGGATATCTGCAAAGAGGATAACTTTTCCGTCACCTCCTCAAGTAGCTGAATGTCCGTCCTCCTGCTGAGGGCATCGGCTACTACATTCCCCTTCCCAGGAGTATAGACTATCTCAAAGTCATAGTCCTGGAGGAACTCGAGCCATCACAATTGTCTCAGGTTCAGGTCCTTCTGAGAGAAGATGTACCTGAGACTCTGATGGTCAGAAAAGACTGTAAAGCGCTCGCCCACCAGGTTGTGTCGCCATGTCTTCAGAACGAAGACCACTGCTGCTAATTCCAGGTCATGGGTAGCGTAGTTATTCTCATGCGGTCTCAACTGACGTGATCCATAGGAGATCACTTCCCGCTCCTGCATCATGACACATCCGAGTCCGGTCCCTGATGCATCATAGTAAACTTCGTACCCTACTCCCTCCTCAGGCAACCTCAAGATAGGTGCGCTGGTCAATCTCTGTCTCAGCTCCTGGAAGATCTGCTGACATCTGTCTGAACACACGAAGGGTTTCCCCTTCTTCGTCAAAGCTGAGAGTGGTTCCGCAACTCTAGAGAAGTCTGGCACGAATCTCCGATAGTATCCAGCTAGACCCAAGAAACTCCGAACCTCCATCACGCTCCTGGGTGGCTCCCAAGCTAGTACTGCCTCGATCTTCGCGGGATCCACTGCAACTCCCGCCTCAGAGATGACGTGTCCCAAGAAGTGGACCTCACGTATCCAGAACTGGAACTTCGAGAGTTTACCATAAATCTGGTGCTCTCAGAGTGTGTCTAGTACAACCCGTAAGTGGTAGGCGTGCTCCTCCTCAGTCGTCGAGTATATCAAAATGTCGTCGATGAAGACCACGAAAAATAAATCGAGGTGTGGCTGAAAGATCCTGTTCATGAGGGCCATGAACACTGCTGGATCATTGGTTACACCAAAAGGTATAAACAAGAACTCATAGTGGCCATACCGACATCTGAAGGCCGCCTTCTGCATGTCCTCGTCTCGAACTCTGAACTGATGATAACCTGACCTGAGGTCTATCTTCGAGAACCACCGTGCTCCCTTGAGCTGATCAAATAGGTCATCAATCCTCGGTAGTGGATACTTGTTCCTCACTATCACCTGGATCAGGCGATGATAATCGACACACAGTCATAAGCTCCCATCCGCCTTTTTGGCGAACAATATCGGGGAAGCCCAGGGTGAAACACTGGGTCGGATGAACCCCTTGCCCTGCAAGTCCTCCAACTGTACCCGTACCTCTCGAAGCTCGACAGGGGCCATCCGATATGCTGGAGTCGATATCGGGGCTGTCCCGGGGTACATGTCAATATAAAATTCTACCTCTATGCGAGGAGGTATCCCTGGGATGTCGTCGGGAAAAAAGTCCGCAAACTGATCCACCACTGTAGGAAAACCAGGACTCCACACGTCAACTAATCCTAGGATGAGGCTCGCCAACTGATGAGTGATGGGTTGTCCTCTCCTCCGTGGAAGTCCATCCTATGCTGCAAAGGCTCCCTTCTCACCGGTGAAGGTGAACCTGCTGCCGTCGGTGCGTACACATCACACCTTGCGCCTAAAACAGTTAATCTGTGCATGGACGGTAGATAACCAATCCATGCCCAAGATGACATCATAAGGCCTCGACGCTACTACAAGAAGATCCCAGCCGAAGCTCTCGCCTCCTAGAGTAAGCTCACACTGCCGGCACCAGTGCTTAATCGTTGAGTCTTCTCCCGTAGGAGTCTCTAGCCGTAAGGATCGAGCCAACGACTCTGTCGGAATCTCCGAGCTCCGAACAAGGGCAGCGGCTATGAAAGAGTGACTCACTCTTGTCCCTATAAGTACTGCATCAAGGGTGGAATAGACACATATAGTACCTCGAATCATCTCTGGCACGCCGTGGTCGTAGGCCTCTGCTGCCTGGAGCTGTGCCTGTCTCTGCCCGCCAGCTCCCTGTGGTCGGGGTGGACCTCCTGGTGGTGGTGGTGGTAGAGCCTCAAAGCATCGCCCACCACTTGCTGCTCGGCCAGCTCCTCTGCCTCGTCCACCTCCTCCCTGCGGACCACCACGGTCGAGCCTCTGCCTCTGCCTCGGTGGTCCCTCAACCGTCTACTACTCCTCGGCACAGCGGGTCGGGCAATCACGAGCCATGTGGCCCTGCCAGTCGCACGAGTAGCACTGTCTGCCTCTCGAAAGACTGGCTCCGTGCTGTGTGCCCCACACTACTGAGCCAGTGTCCTGAGGACGTCTGCCTAAGGGTCTGGTCTGCCTGGACCCAAGATTCATCCGTCGACTGCCTTCTGCAGATGACTCTGCTACGTACCGCCCTACGGTGGGTCTCGGCGCTGGTGTAGACTAAGCAAGAAAACTCTCGATCAAAAGGGCTCGCTCCAGTACTCCCGTATGAGTCGGTATGATGAGGGAGATCCGCGATGCCCTGATCTTGTGTCTCAATCCCTGCTCAAAGGTCTGGGCCCAGAAGAATGGGTCCCCTACCATGTCGGTCGAGTAGCGCGAGAGATTGGTAAATCTCACTGAGTAATGAGCGACCGTCATGCTGCCCTGCCGTAGCTGAAGAAGCTCATGAATGCGCACCGCTCGGAGGGTGGCTGGGACGAACTCCGAGCGGAAGAGGCTCTCAAAGTCCATCCAAAGTAGAGATGCCTTATCGTGCACCTGGAGCATAAAGCTCCACCATCGGCCCACTGCTGCGTGCAGTAGCCTCGCAGCGTGGATCACCATGAGGTCTGCTGGTGTCCTCACTAGCCTGAAAACTCGTACGACTGCCTCCAGCCAGTCCTCGGCTGCCTGGGGGTCTGTCTCCCCATGAATCCTGGGCGGTCTCTGGCACTGAAACTCATGCAGTGCGCTGAGGCGACGTGCATCGTCAGCGGCTGGTGCTGGAAGTATCGGTGGCTCGGCGGGTAGTGCTACCGCCGGTGCCACTGCTGACAAAGGGCCCTGCACCGAGGCCTCGTCGCTCGGTGGGCTGTCGTCACGCTCGACTCTCGGAACCCTAGCCGGCTGCCGTCGTGGGGACATCCTGAAAAGGAAACAGGTGCGCCACGGTCAGAACAGTATACCTGGTGAGCTAATACAAAGTAATCAAAATGAAAACTTGAAACACACACGCAATCAATGTTTTCGTGCATTAAGTCGGAAATCAGAAGTCAGGGTCCTGGTGTACAGATACGTCAGCCGCCACACCAACACTGGACTCCCTGGACTGATAACCACACTCAATATGCTAAACAATATTGCTTCACATAGAAAAGATTAGAGTTCGCGGTAGAACCAAACTCCTCTGATACCAATTTGTCATGGCCTGTCCTCGGGGCACGTGCCGTGACTACCCCAAACCCGCCTTCCATAGGCCAGGGGATGGCGACTAGCACCAAGGCGTAAATCCCAGTAAAAAGGAAAGGAATTGCCTTTGTAAAGTAAACAAGCACCACCGAGTACAAGCGGAAGTAGTAAACACTAAGTAAAAACTGAGTACAACAGAATGTGCTGAAAGTAAAAGGGGCCGGAAATACAAGCCCAACAGTAAGTACAACTCAAAAGGGAAAACAACAACTATAAAGTAAAGCTGCTACACCGAGCTGTCCACTGGAAATCCCACCTGAAGGGTGGGTACAGATAGCTCCACTGCTCCTCGGGTCTCGCCGTCCGCTCCGAGTACGTTCCGCCCAGTGGTCCACCTCCAGGTACCGTCCTGCTCTGCAAGCCTCAACCACGATCAACGTTGTCCGTCGTCTGTAACCAACACAACGTAGTGCGGGCATAGCCCGTGCAGGGGTGAGTATAAGCTACTCATTAGGGACCACGAGACCCCCGAAGGTCTCCCAAAATCCACAAAGGATAAACCACAAATGAAAGATACAATAACGAAGTAACAACCGACACTTCTTAGGTATATGCCCATACATATACCTAAGTCATCAATTCCAATACGCTCCCACCTCTGAGCCCAAGTACAACCCAGTCCACAAAAGAAAGTATACGTATTCCACACAGGAAAGAAAAACGTAATCCACACAGGATTTCACAACACAATCCACACAGGAAAGCAAATAGGATTCAGCTCACACAGGTATACTTCTTCGAATGACGATAAAGATGATCACTAATCCATCTAAGTCGTCAGACCCACAAAGGATTGATAGGTAGTAACCCCCGCAAAGACCCACACAGGATCAGACCCACACATGATCTGTAGGCACTAGTTCACACAGGACCGCTGAGCGCTGACCCACACAGGATCGGTAGCACTGATCCACACAGGATCGCTGAGTGCTGTAGTCGTCGTCGTCGAATCCACTAAGGATCTCTGCACAGTCGTCGTCGCAGTCACAGTAGCAGTCGCAGCCATCTCTAGGGTTCCCGCACACAGCAAGCTCGTTCGGGAGGGTCCGCTCCACGAGCCGAGTGGCTGATACATCAAATATCACAAAGTCTAGAGTTGATGTATCCAAAAGTTCCGTATCGTCAACAGGAACTCAACGCAACAGACGACGCGTCAATCAGACGCCCGGTCTGAGAGTTGTTGGCCTTTTCGTCCCAGGGGCCCGGTTGGTTTTTAAGGAAAAACCAACCCGACTGTACTCCACCTGCGTCCAAATCTCAGGCGGAGTATGCCAAAAGATCCGTCTCACTAAGAGGAACTCAACAAAGCTGACAGCACGTCAATCAGACGTCCGTAGCTTAAGATATGAGCGTTTCTGCTCCGAGGGCCCGGTTGGTTTCGTGTACGAACCAACCCGGCCGAACTCAAAGTATTCCAAAACCTTGAGTGCGATCTACCGAAACGATCGTCTCGATCCAAGGATTGCATCGCCGCTGACAGCGCATCGTTTGGAGGTCCGTAGCCCGAGTTATGGGCATTTGAACCCAAATAGTTCAGTATCGGGGGTTTCGGGCCCGGGCCGACCCGGCCCGAGACCCCCCGGCTGACCCGAACCGGGTCGACCCGCCTCGGCCCGGCCCGGCCGGGCTCGGCCCGGCCCGGCCGACCGGCCGGGCGCCGGTCCGGCTCAGTGGAGCGCGCTGGGCACGCTGCCATCTCGGCTTCGGCCGAGCTGATTGAAAAAAATGGGGGGCACCTGCCCCCCTTTGTAACCGCGGCCCCCCCTCATTATGGGGGGCCGTTCATCTGGCCGGGGGAATTTAATTCCCCCGGGTTTCATCTTTCCGGCCGGCCCGACCTGGCCGGCCGGCTCCTCCTCAATGGGACCAGCAGTGGCCAGTCCCTTTCCGGCTCCGACACCAGCGGCCCGGCTGGCCGCCGGTCACCAAGCTCCACCGCGGCCCGGAACCGGCCGCGGCCCTTGTCGTCCGGCGCGGTGCAACGGCAACGCGACCCTCTGCCGCGGCCCGCTCCGGCTACGGCGCCTTCAATTTCCTTTGATGCGGCGCGACGGCGTCGCGTTATTGAATTTCTTTTCACGGCGCGAAGCGACGGCGCCACGCAATACTTGTCGTGCGATTCCCGCGTGGTGCGACGACACCACACCATCCCGTTCCATCCACAAGGAAACAAACATGAACATAGGAGGGGGGGGGGGTGTTCGGCTGTGTTTGTGCGGTCCGGCCCCCCTCTCGTTAAACGATAACATTTAGTCGTTTATCCTCGAAGTTCGACATGCTAGAATACAGAACGGAAAAATTAAATAAAATAACAATAATCCCCTACCTCGGTTTCAAGAGCAGAGCACGCCAACAAGCCGCGGAAGACAGGCGTCGCGGAGGTCGTGCGTCGCGGTAATCGAACATTGATTCCGTTGACGTCAAGGTGCGTCCGAAGAGGTATCGTCACTGGAGAAGCTTCGTAAGGTGACGAAGAAACTCTGAGGAGGAAGCGGCGTCTCCTTTCGTTGACACAGGAAGAAGATCGAAAGAAGCGACGTCGTCGATCTTCGGAAACACACCGGCTACGATGAAGAGAAGGTACGACATGTCTTTCTCTTCTTATGGTGACAGCGTTCTTCGTCGGAGCCTAAGTGTTCTTCGTGTTCTTCGTCGTGGTTGAAGAATATGAAGAATGCTTCCCAAATTCTCTCAAGGTGGCTAGAGAAAACTAACCAAAATAAAATAAGCTTAAGCCTTGTTTTATTTACACAACTTCACCTCTTTGAATTTCAAAAGTTTGAAAAACAATAACTCATCTCATTTAAAACTCAAGTTGTCAAAATTAAATTGAGGGGAGTTATTGGGAGTTTAAAGTGGATTTGAGGATTTAGGGTTCGTGTGGGCCCCAACACACTTAATCATCTCAAGGGAGGTTAAGTGGATGTGGGTCCCACCTCTAACTCCCTTTGGGAGGATATAACCAACATGGTTTAAAATAAATTGTGTTTCCACAATTTATTTAACTTCATTTCAAATTCCCCAAAACTAACTCTCAACCCGCATAAAAAGCAACCTCGGAAAAGGTCTCCTTAAGCGAATATCAGCGCTGCGAGTTCATTGGTGTCCTTGGATTTCAATTCTGAGCACCAGATCAAAAGTTAGAAATTCCCGCTCGTTCGTTCGCTGAACGTACCCGAGCCAAACTTTGGAAATTGATTCCAAGAACACCGGGCCTCAGAATCATGTGCCATTAGAAACCGCGCTCTTGTAAAATTCTAAAGAAAATTAAGAAAAAATTTCCCTTGAATTTTACGGGTATTTACATACTAAGTCCAATTCATTACTTATATGAGAAGTTTTAAACATATCATAAACAATGCCCAAGAACAATAACATAATCGTATCACATAAAACATGCATAAAGGAAACATAACATTTCCACATTTCTATCACAAGATATCAATACAACACATTGATATAATCGAGACATTATCAAAACCATTTTCAATACCAAAATAAAACAAAATTAAAACATGGTATTTATTTTTAATTTAAAAAAAGTTACTGCTTGTAAAGGAAGCCGAAACTCAAATAATGGTCCCGGTGGTAGAGAAATCGTTGCTGCCGCATACGTAAGACAAAACATTCCTTTTTTTTGTTTAGTAAAACTCTTCGTATAAAAATATTTCTTTTGAATAAATGTAAAATTCAAAGGTTTTTATACACCATATAAGATAAATATTCCTCAATGAAAGGAGTTTGAGATGAAGCCCCTTACCATGTGTCCGACTTGACTCGATCGTTCTTTAATCTCCTGAATAATAAAATATAGTTAATATATATTTTCATAAGAACCTTTTTCATGTTCATTATTTTTTATACATCACTTATTACCATGTTTTTAACATTATGTAATCATTTAATTTAATAACGGTCATTTTGTCGATCCTTGGTACTTGAGTAAAAAATAAACTTCTTATAATTACAAGTTGTTTATGTGTTAAAATATCCATTATCTCCATAATTATATTCATGATTTAGATATAATATATATCATATATATCCATTATATACATGAATTTATAATATTACATAACATTTAGAGGTAAGAAATGAAATGCACCGTTCATGGAGACGGTAAGCCGTACGTACGCATGAACGCTACTTTCAATTCTATTTCATATTTAATGGAATTAAATCATAATTATATAAAGGTATATTATAATTCCATTATAATATCATATATGATATCATTAACTCCATCTTTTATACGTCCCACATATGGCATTAATGATTCAATTCAATTTGAGGGGGCGGTAGTCCACACTTCCTAAAATGAAATTATCACATTTAACCATAATAGAAATCATAAAGGTATGCCAGAAATGAAAAATACAGAATTATGATGAAAACATAAACATAATATATATCATATATAAATATAGGGACATCTTAATGGCCACCATGAGAGGTGTTAAAAGAAGATTGAACAATCATCATTTCATGAGGCAGTAATTCGCCACCCACAGAAACAATATGTTTTTTAACCATTGGATGAATATGTGTGTAAGTGTAGTTATAATACTTCTCATAACAACATCCATATATATTTAGGATACTGGTGTTGTTACAAAAGAAAATAATAAATAGAGTTTAGGGGTTTTAGAAGTAAAATAAAAGAAAAGAAGTTAAGAGAAATTGTTACCTTTAGTTTGTGTAACTCCGTCTTGTTTGAACCAAAAGGAATCTTGAAGTGCCTTTTGCCTAAGTTAATGATTCTAGGATGAATGGAGGAATGTTGAGAGTGTATTTGGGCAGAGGTTGGCTGAGACAAATGTCTTTGAACGTTTGAATAATGTGGAATAGGTGGGAGCCTTTTATAAGAGGAGAGGATGGGCTCTTTTGGAAAGACTGAAAATATTATTTTATTATAAAATGGTTTTCGGATTATAAAGGTCCCACAATGATATATTTCGAAGATGAGGTGATAAGGGTTCGAAATCCACCCATCCAATAGGTTTTTGACAAGTGTATGTCTTAGATGTTACCTTATATTTTCATTTTATTTAAATCGTTCATTAATGAGGTAATCACTACATCATCATGGTGTCATAAATAAGTTTATTTATTTAATGTCTAAAAATTATAAAAAAATTACCAAGATGTATGAAATCTTTTTATCTTACCAATGAATATTTATAGTCGAAAAGACAACTTGTATAACCCCTTGTAATTTTTTTTTAGTAAAATAATACATGTTTGTGACATTTTTTTTACTTTAAATAAAAGGTATTAATGCCATTATCTTACCCAAGTGGCTCCATGTGGTCCAAAAAATCATCCCATGGTTTTTCTTGGTCGTTCATGACTCATTCAATAAGAGTAGAACCTGTTTCAAGATATTTTTATATTCTTATAATAACATTTTTACCTTAAATTACCCTAATTACCTCTAATCAAGGTTAATAAAACTCAAATGTTACTAATCGCCAAGAATTATTTTCATCCCATTGAACCAAATTTTACATACTAATGACAACCATGTATGTCAGATTTTTGAAATTCAATTCATAGATGCTGTAAAGTTTCATTTAAATGAAAAATCAGTTTTTTTAACTTCTACTTAGTGGTTTCACTATTCATCCAAAATTGATGTTTTTTCCGAACAATACCAAAAATTCACCCTAAGATATAATTGATATTCCGAATTCAAAAATGATTTCTAATTTACAAAATTAAAAACATATATTTTTCATTAATGAATTTTTTAATTAATTCTCATTGTCAAAACAAATAGCCTGTTCTTAAGAAACAATATCAATCAAAAGATTGACAATTGTTTATGTCCAATTTCAAAGTGAAATTAATTATAATGACCACCATTGGGTAAAATGGTAAAAGTATATTCTAATTATACATTAAAACCACTCAATATTATAATTTATCACTATAAATTATTTTGATTAAAAAAGGGTTTTTAAGTATTTTTCACTATTCATCGAAAATTGGATGTTCTCAGAAAAATACCAAAAATTCAACTTAGGATAATTTAGATATTCAGAATCCAAAAATGAAGTCCATTTTGAAATATAAAACTTATATAATTCAAAAAGTGGGTATTACTATTCATAATGGCTATTTTGATTGGTCGCGGTGTGTTAGAACTCGATGTTGCGTACAACACACACTACTGTATTATTCAAAGACAAGTGTACCATGGAAGCTTGGGGTGCTACATTATCCCCTCCTTCAATAAATTGTTTCCTCGCAATTTGAAATTGTTCTTATAAAATAAAATGTTGAAAATAGAAAATACCTTTGTGGAAAACCCACATCAAAAATAAGGTTAATAAAATTTTGTCTTAATAAGAGGGAAAGGGAAATGAAAAAGTCACCACCAAATTATGATCTCGATTAAGAGAGCATTGGTGAAAATTAGAGACACATAATTGGAGGAAAAACTTAAATATTTGTATGGAGTGATTGAGGTCATCAATCACAAACGAGTGTAAAATTGAGGGCCTCAAAGCCTTCAATCTATGTGGATTTAAAATACCATAAGTTCAACACGACATATGGTATTAGGATAACACATTTTTTTTGTTTTAATATCCCTTTCCTAATGTTTAAGAATTAATTTTTTCATAAAATAAGAGAGAGGTATATATATATATACATGAAAATTAGAGTTTCAACATTCAACAAATTTCTACAACAAACTCATCTTTCACTCAAAAACATAATAGAACTCAAACATATTATATTTATCTTAATCATACAAGGTTCCAAATATTAACACATACCATCTAGATAAGGAAATTTTTTTTTAATAACCAGGGAAATTCTGTAGGCTAGTGGTAGGTAATAAAGGCCTATCACACTATGGTCGTGGGTTCTATTCCTGCAGCTTTGTTCGAACCCACGGGTTATCCCCCGACCTGCAAGTTGTCCTTTTACTAAAACTATAGTATTATAATATTCCAAAAATAATCTTCTGTAACACCCGAGACTTTTATGAGAAATATTTTGTTTTTATGTCATATAAATCATAAAAGGAATATTTCACTACACACAACACAGCTTGGCTTGCTTTACACGCAACCACGACCTTCCTCAATCGCTTGTGTCGTACGCAATACCGAGTTTCACTAAACAACGATATGCTATTAAAATATTATTAAAACTAGCCGTTATGAATAGTAATAACCACTTTTTGAAATTTTATAAATTTTATTTTTCAAAATGGACTTCATTTTTGGATTCAGAATATCTAAATTAGCTTAGGGTGAAATTTTGGTACTTTTTGGATAACTTTCATATTCTGATGAATAGTGAAAATTACTAAATTTTAATTAAAAACAACTTTTTTATTCGAAATAATTAATAGTGATAAATTATTAATTTGAGTGTTTTTAAAGTATATTTGGAATATATTTTTACAATTTAATACAATTTTGTTCATTGGATGCAATTTCACATTTAAACCAGACATAAACAAGTGTCAATCTTTTGATAGTTATTATCTCTTAAAAACACGCTATTTGTTTTGACGACGGGAATTAATTTTTAAATTAGTTAATGTAACTGATATGTTTTGAATTTGGTAAAATAAACACATTTTTTAATTCATAATATCAAATATAGCTTAGGCCATATTTTTTCAGTTTTTCTGGAAACTTTCATTTTTTGATGAATAGTGAAACCACTAAGTGGTAGTAAAAAAAACAGAATTTTTCATAAAACTTAATTTTACCGCTTCTGTGAGTAGAATTTCGAAAATCCGAGAGACACGGTTAATATCAAGGACTAAAATGTGGTTCAATGAGATGAAAATAATTTTTGGTAAATAGTAACTTTTTACTTTTTTTTACCACGGTTAAAAGTAAATAAGGTAATTAAGGGTAAAAATAATAATATTATTACCCTAACACATGTCCTAATTCTATTGTACAAGTGTAATTTGACCCAAAACAAACTTAGGAATAAAATATGACCATTTAGGCCCACTTGGATTATATTAGGATATTTATTATTAATTTATTTAAAGAAGGGTTAAATAGTTAAAATCAATGTTTTATAACTAAATAATTTTTAATATAGAGTTATAAATAAGATAAATATGACTATTAATATTATTTAGAAATCTAAAACGATTTCACACATAGTGGTATTTTATTTGTAATTTTTAGACTTAAAATAATTTAATTTATTTATGACACAATGATGATGCAGTAATTATCTTATTAATGAAATATTGACATAATGGATGTTATAAATACCCAAATAAATGTAATTTGAAACTTTTTATGAATTAAAATAATTTTCTATGTTAATATGACATGTTAGTATTGATTTAATTAATTTTTTTCTAACTAATCATTATGTTATGATTTTCAAAAAAATCAATTACCAAATAGTGTCAAAATTGACATAAAATAGTTTTTAAAACAAATATTATATTATTAACTGTTATTATATTCCAAAAAATCTAAGGTTCGGCCAAGATACTTATTTCATGATAGGTGTATCATTACTGGACCACTTGGGGGTCTTTTGTATGTATATGGTATGTTAATTAACTATATAATATAAAAATACAAAGTGACATGGTAAATGTCAATCTAATTAACTAAGAGTTAAAACTAAAAGATAAGGTTAATATAATGAACTAAACTTGTCTAAATTCTATTGGATGAGAGGATTTCGACCCATCCCCACCTTATCTTCTAAATATATCAATTTGGAGATATTAAAAACCGAATTTGACTTTATAATAAAATAATATGTTTAGTTATTCCAAAGGTGCCCCTCTCCTCCGTTATAAAAGGGCACCTCCTCCCTCTCCTCCTCACACCAATTTGAGATTTCACGCTCGGTCAAACCCTGCCCATTTCACTTCCCCAATTCCCTAGAAACATCCTAGAGGTCATGGTCTTCTTCAAAGACCAATTTTAGTTCCCTAAAAGGAGGTCTCTAAGAGGCGCTTCAAAGAAGAGGTAATGTCCATTACCGATTCTTTCAACTCCATTTCTTCTTCTACTTCTTATTCATTAGTTGTTTCATTATGATGTAATAACATCAGTATCACTCATATAATGATATGTTATTATAAGTATGAAATAACCCTATTTCAGAATCTATCCATCCTACGGAAAATGAAATCACAGCGCGTGCGTACGTACAGAATACAATCTCCACGCCATGGTGTAATCTATATTCCACCACCACCTTACTTGGATGGGTATAATGGTGTAAATAATAACTATATATGATTATTGTAAAGTGATATTGATTCTGAAATAGTATACATACACTCCATTACAATTTCACGATCATGGGAACGATATCATCGCTCGTGCGTACGTACGGAATACCGTCCCCACGATGTGATGTGAATCGTTATACGTGATCTTCATTGCATAATGATTATATAAATGAATTGAATGAATGAATATGATATATATTACACTAATAAAATTCTGGAAATGAGGTATCTATAACCTAAAAAGAAGAATAAGAATTTATTCGACAAAACACGTATAAGAACAAAAAGCAATAAACACATGAATAACAAGTAGTAATGAAATATTACTAATAAAAAGCTATGAATATGACTATATATGATAATTATGATTCTGGAATAAATCAATAACATTATTTAAATCATTATACAGGAGGTTCGGACACTTACGAAGCAAATCTGACCTAAGGTAAGGGAAAATATCACAATCTCATTTTATCCAAGATTGTTTATACGTTGGTATTTACTAGGGTGTATTTTATCATCCACATCCATGTTTCCTCAATATGTAATATTGTTTCCATCCACCTACAATTGTTTAAATCCAATTTTACCCTTTGGTGAGTTTTTAGTAAATGATATGAAAGGAATCTTTTGTCGTTTTTCGTACGAGGTACTTTTTGACTTTTCCGAAAAAAGTACGAGAAGAATGTTTTTTAACATATACGACATGAATGTATTTTTAAAACATTACTTCCAAGAAGCTTCCTTTACAAGTTTTCATGTTTATTTTTAATCAACTTCTTTTAGTTTAAAATTTTATGACATGTTAAGAAAGGAAAAATGTTTTGGAAGTAGAAAGGATATTTTCCTCAAGAATGGAGTTCAAGTGTTTTATCAAAATTATTTTCCATATAAGATAATATAGGGTTCTATTTCTATCCCTATTATTACGTTGATTTGATTCTGTATTGATGGAATTATTTTTATGAATTCCTTTATCTTATATGAATTGTTTTATGATGTCATGTTGTTTAAGAATCCCATTTTTTATTACATGGGTTATGCAATGATGTATGATTTATGATTTTGTGGCACACATAAGAATGATATAATTTTGAGATGGGTGGGACCTATATCTCCCTCCAATGCATTGGGTAAAGAATTTATATCTCATAAGATAGACATGGCTAGAACTGCAGGTTAAACCGGTTCAGTGAAACGGGACTGAAATGAGGAATGAACTCGGTTCAGAAATGGACTTTGTCCAGTAAGATAGTCTTGGAAATGAGTCTTGACTAATAAGAAATGATTCTCTATGATTATGTGTGTATGCCACAAAGATTCATGTTTTATGTTATGATTATTGTGATTACATTTCACTGCCATGATTTATCCCATGTTATGAAATTTTGATCTCTTTTGCTGGGTAAGATTTTCAAAATGTTATGTTCTTATGTATACGATGTGATTGATATTTCTTTTGTTTACCCTTACTGAGCATTTGAGCTCACCCTTTTGTATGTTTTATTTCCCCAGGTCAGGAAGAAGGTTATTAAGTAGGATATGCCAAAAATGGACTCTAGATATGTTGAAATAAATGGGAGGCAAAGTAGATGCTTTATGAACTAGTTGTTTATGTTTCCCAGTTTCTAAAGACTCTATACCTATACGGTCCTTTCCTGGTTTTGTTATATGTTGTAATAAGTGTGCTTCAATTCTGAAGTAATAACAATGTATGTAAAGTATGGGTAATTATATCTTCAGAAATGTTTTAACCTTAAATAATACTATCCAAAGTTCAACTTAAACCAGTCCAACCTAAATAGTTATCCAAAATACCTCTATCCAAACTTTCTCTAAAAGGTCCCTAATTTCCAAAATCAATTGTAACATCAGATTCCCCGAACAATGTAAAGTTTATCTTATTGTCACATACTAAAAATATGATTACCTTCATCATATTAAACCCTTAATGAAAACAAAAAGTACTATAGTACAATCTTTATATATATCACATTATTCTTATAACCATAATATAGTTCTTGAGTCCAAAAACACAAGTACAACAATTATTCAAAAGTCATATATAGTAAAAGCATAAGCTTGGCCTTGCTCCCTTAGCCTTTTCTGAGGTAAGTTTCCTTGGTTCTTAGGGAATTCATTTGTATAATGCCCCATTTCTCTACAATTTTAGCATTCAACATTGACATCCTCTTTCTTTCCCTTGCAGTCACGAGTCTGGTCACCTTTTTCTCCAAATTTGTAACAAACTACAATTACTTTTAGGCAATTACTGGGGTGTTTATTGCCACAATTATCACATAATGGAAAATCCTTCTTTCCCTTTTCCCTTTATCTGTCTCTTTCTCCACCATTATCTTCTTCTCTTGCTTCACTTTGTTGTTATAAGACTTAGAGAATTCCTTTTCTGTCTTGATAGCACACGAGACAATATCTTCGTACGATGAGAAGGATTGTGATACTAAAGCTCGACGGAGAAATGGTTTTAACCCATTATAGAAATGATCAATCTTACATCTTGGGTTACGTATATAATCTGCAGCATGCCTCCCTAGCCTTGTAAAGTTAGACTAATACTTTGCAACATTCTCGTCCTCCTTTTGCAAAAAACTCAGAAATTGTCATTCCATATCCACTCGATGGTCATGAGGAAAGTATTTTTCTAAGAAAATATATTTAACCTCTCTCTATTTAATAGTTGATACATCTTAATCTTCCTTTGTATTTTGAATCAATGACCACCATTGAACAACATCTCCAGTCAGGCGGTAAACTGCCATGACAAATTTTTCCGTTTCACTACTCCCTAAAGCCTAAACTATTTTCTCTAGGTAATTTATCTATTATTCAGATACTAATGGATTTGTAACCCCCGTGAATGTTGGTGGTTGTTGCCTCATGATGCAGTCTAAAATTGATCCTCCACGATGCGGATCAGGGTGATCCATACGAGTAAGGTTATTATTCATAACCTAAATGAGTTTTCCAGCATGGTGATAAGATGATCAGCACCAGTTGTATCACCAACTCCACTGTAATTATCATGAGCAGGAGGAAAATCCCTACATAGAGTGCGTTCATTGATATGGTTTCTATTCCTTCCACTAGGAGATATTTCTAAACAATGTCATAAACTAGATTAGTTTATGAATCGAAATACATAATAACAAACTTGAAAAACACTTAACATAAATTGAACAGTTTATGGATATAATCCATAATCATAAAAATGCTTTCTTTGAGGAAGTATATACTCATAAAACCTTCATAATGGTTTTTAATGAAATCGTGAATTATCTTAAGCATATCCCACGGATGTGTCGTGACCAAGAGTGCAGCAAGACCTGTTGTCGTGTACCACGATACCCCGGGTCAAGCTCGAAACTCCTTGTCAGAGTTTTCACTCCTAAGTACATATGTGCCAGAGCTGCCTCTACCTGCTCGTATCTAGACAGGGATGTATTGATCGTAAAATACACAAAATCTCTTCTTTACCAAAATTGTAGGATGTTCTTCTATACTAATCCTCAAAGACAATCTTAGGGATATGCGCTCTAATCAGAGTTTACCGAAATCTAGTTTCCAAGGTTAGTACTAAACTGCCTCTGATACCAACTGTAATGCCCCGAACCTAGTTACCCAGAGTCGGTGCATTATTACATAACATTTTCATGATAAAAAAAGATCAAATCTCTAATGACCGATTAGTTTAGTAGCCTTGTAACACTAGATACATTCATAAATTTTACATTACATCATTAAATAAAAACTAAAAAAACATCTTGTCCCCTTTGAACACACTTATCCCTTAGACTATCCCTGCAGGTCAATCATAATATACTTCTTCACATCCTGGGAAAAATAAAAACATATAAAGGGGTGAGATCAGATGCTCAGTAATGATAACAATATAGCGGAAACTTTCATAAACAAGCATAAACATTTAAGGCAATTGTATAAAAAAACAAAATCCTTTTAAACTTAAACATCAGAATAACATAGAAAAAATAAAATAAATAATTCCATTTACTTATTCACATGGATATTCTACTAGTCTAATATTCACATGCAATATCAATAACCACTTTCATAATGATGGAATGCATAATGACTGACTATCATAACCACATAGTCAAGGCCTTATGCCAAGACTACAAATAAGATTTTGTCAAGGCCTTGTGCCAAGACACTAGTTTGTCTAATGAGAGAAACCAATGCATCGAGGAGCTATAGCGGGCTCCACCCATCACTTACTAATTCCAATGCATTCCTTATATGAAAAGTCTTAAACAAATCATAAACAATTTCTACGAACCATAACATAATCGTATCACATACAAAATTCATAAAGGAAACATAACATTTCCACATTTCAATCACAAGATATCAATACAACACATTGATATAATAAAATCATTATCAAAACCATTTTCAATAACAAAATAAAATAAAAGTAAAACACGGTATTTATTTTTCATTTGAAAAATGTTATGGCTTCTAGAGGAAGCCGAAACTCAAATAATGGTTACGACGGTAGAGAAGACGTTGCCGCCGCATACGTAAGACAAAACATTCCTTTGTCCTTTAGTAAAACCCTTTGTATAAAATGATTCCTTTTGAATAAAAGTAAAATTCAAAGAGATTTATACACCATATAAAAGAAATATTCCTCAATGAATGGAGATTAAGACGAAGTCCCTTACCTCGTGTCCGACTTGACTCGATCGTTCTTCAATCTCCTGAATAATAAACTATAGTTAATTTCTATTTGATTAATAACCTTTTCCAAGTTCATTATTTCTTTTACATCACTTATTACAATGTTATGAACATTATGTAATCATTTAACTTAATCACAGTCATTTTTTCGATCCTTGGTACATGAGTCAAAAATAAACTTCTTATAATTACATGTTGTTTATGTGGTAAAATATCCATTATCTCCAGAATTATATTCATGATGTAGATATCATATATATCATATATATCCAGTATATAAATTCATTTATAATATTACATAACATTTATAGGTAGTAATTGAAATGCACCGTTCATGGATACGGTAAGCCGTAAGTACGCATGACTGCTACATTCATTTCTATTTCATATTTAATGGAATGAAATCACAATGATATAAAGGTATATTATAATTCCAGTATAATATAATATATAATATCATTAACTCCATCCTTTATACGCCCCACATATGGCATTAATGATTCAAATCACTTTGAGGAGGCGGTAGTCCACACTTCCAAAAATGAAATTATCGCGTTTACCCATAATGGAAATCATAAAGGTATGCTATAAATGAAAATACAGAAGCATAATGTAACCATAAACATAATATATATCATATATAAATATAGTGACATCTTAATGGACACCATGAGAGGTGTTAAAAGAAGATTGAACAATCATCGTTTCATGAGGAAGTAATTCTCCACCCACAAAAGCAATATGTTATTTAACCATTTTATGGAGGTATGTGTAAGTTTAATTAGAATACTTATCATAACAACATAAAATTATATTTATGATACTTTTGTTGTTATAAAATAAAATAATAAAAAGAGTTTATGGGTTTTAGAAGTAAAATAAAAGAAAATAAGTTAAGGGAAATTGTTACCTTTAGTTTGTGTAACTCCCTTTGGTGTGAACCAAAAAGACTCTTGAAGTGCCTTATGCCTAGGGTAAGGCTTCTAGGATGAAGGGAGGAAATGTTAGAGGGTATTTGGGCAGAGTTTGTCTGATAAAAATGGATTTGAAGGTGTTAATAAGGCGGTAGAGGTGGGGGCCTTTTATAAGAGGAGAGGAGGGTCTCTTTTGGAAAGTTTGAAAATATTATTTTATTATAAAATGGTTTTCAGATTATAAAGGTCCCACAATGATATATTTAGAAGATAAGGTGATAAGGGTTCGAAATACACCCATCCAATAGGTTTTTGATAAGTGTATTTTTTAGATTTTACCTTATCTTTTCATTTTATTTAAATCGTTCATTAATGAAGTAATCACTGCTTCATCGTGGTGTCATAAATAAATTTATTTATTTAATGTCTAAAAATTATAAAAAAATTACCATGATGTCGGAAATACTTTTATCTTTCCAATGAATTTTTATAGTCTAAATGATAGCTTGTATAACCCCTTGTAAAAATTGTTTTAGTAAAACAATACATGTTTGTGACATTTTTATTTTTACTTTAAATTAAAGGTATTAATGTCATTATCTTACCCAAGTGGCTCTATGGTGTCCCAAAAATCGTCACATGGGTTTTCTTGGATAGACATGACTCATCCAATAAGATTTGTACATGTGTCAAAATACATTTATATTTTTATAATATCATTTTTACCTTAAATTACCCTAATTAACTCTAATCGCGGTTAATAAAACTCAAAAGTAACTATTCACCAAAAATTATTTTCATCCCATTGAACCAAATTTTACATACTAATGACAACCATGTATGTTTTATTTTTTAAATTCAATTCATAGAAGTGGTAAATTTTCATTTAAACGAAAAATTAGTTTTCTTTACTACCACTTAGTGGTTTCACCATTCATCAAAAAATGAAGTTTTTCAAAACAATACCAAACATTCACCCTAAGATATAATTGATATTATGAATTAAAATATGATATATATTTTACAAAATTCACAATATATATGTTTCATTAATTAATTTTATAATTAATTCCTGTTGTCAAAACAAATAGCGTGTTTTTAAGAAACAATATCAATCAACAGATTGACAATTGTTTATGTCCAATTTAAAAGTGAAATTAATTATAATGAACAACATTGGATAAAATGATAAAATTATATTCTAATTAAAATTTAAAACCTCTAAATAGAATAATTTATCACTATAAATTATTTTGTTTAAAAAATTTGTTTTTATGTATTTTTCACCATTCATCGAAAATTGGATGTTCTTAGAAAAATACCAAAAATTCAACTTAGGCTAATTTCGATATTCAGAATCTAAAAATGAAGTCCATTTTGAAATATAAAATTTATATAATTAAAAAAGTGTGTATTACTATTCATTATGGCTACTTAGATTGGTCGCGGTGTGTTAGAACTCGAGGTTGTGTACAACACACACTGCTGTATTATTCAAAGAGAAGCATACCATAGAAGCTTGAGGTGTTACATAGAACCGTCGTTCAAGGAAAGAAATGTCATGGGATATACCTTAGGTACTGATGTGTGATGATCCAAAATGGCACTATAACTACATGGACCAACACCATCACATATAACATCCCATTTTCACATCATACATATATCATATAAATAATCATTAACCCATAACTAGTGAAAAAATCATAAGAAAAATCATTGAGGGTCACATGAGAAATAAAAAATTTACCTTTTAAAGTGAACAATGGGTCTTCACATGAAAACCAACATAGTATGTAGGGTCTCACTACCCATCATTAAATTCTCATCATTTCAATGATTTGGTAATCACATGAAAAAATCCCTTTTTATTTCCATAACATTCTCCCAGCACATGGAAAATTACATTGAAACACCAAAAATGAATAAGACCTAAATTTACTGTAAAAGAATTTAAATGACCCTGTGGACAATTTAAAATATAATTTTCATGAGTATTAATCTATTTAAAAATTGTACATGAAATTCTTATGAAAAAACCCTTATGAAAATAATAGAATTTAATATTTTTTAATTTCACCCAAGAAACCATACATTACTATACTTTAATTGAAAATAAATTTATAAAGTACACAAATTCCATAAATTATATAATAAAGGAAGAGAAAAGAAAAACCTACTTTAATTTGAATGGTAACTAATACACAACATGTCACCTTCCATGGCAAACACTCCAAAAACCTAAAGCCATAAATCCTCATGAAAAATTAATATCATTTCTTAGGAGAAAGAGAAACCAATTTGAAATAGATAAGAGAAGAGGGATGTGGGAGGTAAAGGAGAAATAGTGTGGATAATATTTGAAATGAAAAAATAATTGTTTTCATAAATAATTCAAAAACAATCACATAACACGAACATAAGAAATCATAGAATATTATAATTCTCATTTTCTAAAATAAATCATATTATAATATCATATAAATTGTGACAAATATATCACTACATGGAAAAAATCCTAATAAAATAAATATAAGTGAAAATACAAATCATTCACAATAACTTTTTAAAACATTAATGAGAAATGTATTTTTAATTTTTTTAAAGGGAAATATATTACTATTGAAAATATTATTAGAAATAGTTCCTAATAAAAATTTATTAAATCAGATCAAATGATATAAAAATGAGAGGTAAAAATACTTTAAAATGTTTATTTTAATAGAATCTTTAATAATTCAGACTTGAAAAATAAATAATGTATTCATGGGAAAAAGTCTCTTTAATTGGGTAAATAAGATACACCTGTGTCATGGTGTTGTTGGTGTGTGAGAAAATCAATTCTATTGGGGAATGATCTATGAAATATCAATGGGTGAGTAGTGTGGTGATGAAATCCATGTTTGGAAATTATTTTTGGGTGTTTGCTCATCATGATAGTTTGTAATTTGTGTAATGATTAGTTGTGGTTCTTGAAAATCTGACAAATATTTTTTCACTAACAAGATTAGGTGAGTATGAGGAGAGTCAAAGTGTCAGAGTCTTGTGGGGGTAAGTGTATGGGTCCTCGAGTTATTCCATTGGGTTCTGTAATGTGTTCATGTAGGGTAGTTATTGGCAATGATTGTGAGTGTCAATATTCTGCTGATAATGAGATATGTTCATGCATATGTTTTGGTAGTGATGGAATTTATTAGTTCACATTAGGAGTGGTGCATAGGTGAACCTAACATGTATGTAGAGATGGTTGGTTTTGTGTGTTCACATAAGTGGCCGAGTTTCACTGGTAGATGATAGGTACTCATGTAAGGGTATAAATTTGAGGAGATCAAGAATTAATAACTGATTTCAACTTATAGAGTGGGACTTGGGTTTTTAGGGGAACTTTGTGATGTGAGCTAGTATGGTTTTTCAATTAGTTCATGGGTTGGATCATGTGAAAAAATCATAATAATGTTATATTTAGACATCTACACTTGGTAAATAAAGAAAACATGGTAGTATTTCTCGTGTGCCTGAGAGGGACCCTATGTGTGAGTTGTTAACATAAAATCCATTGAGACATAAGTTATCAGGTAGAGTTTAGTGTAGGAAAACTTAGAGTGGGTAAAATTAATCAAAGAGTGGTTGGTTACTATTTATTTCAGACAACATTCTAATATAGAACGATGATGGATACCTTTAGAGTTCTCTATGGAGGATCAAGATATATTGTATGTATCAACTTGGTTGGGGAATCAATGATTATGAAGGTAGGGTATGTTGGAACTGAAATTTGTGGGACCATTAGAGGTAGTGGAATAGATTTGGAAGGGGTATTTATAATTGGATCCTCCTCTATTTCATCTAGGTGTGAATGATGTGTTCCATGTATCTCAACTTAGGAAGTATGAGTTTGATCCTTCATATAGGATTTATAATCAAGAATTTGATTTGGAGGTAAATTCATCATTTGAGGAACATATACTATGAATTATTGATGGAATTAAAAAGGTATTGAAGAGGAAGATGGTGCCTAACATTTGAGTTTTTTGAATTGTGGGTGTATTCAAGAAGAATATTGGAATCAGGATTCTGATGTATAGGCCCAGTGGCCCAAGATAGTAGAGAAATACATCTAGAGACACTTTTCAGGGATGATAAGTCCTTACAGGGGGGATTATAATGGACTCAGACTTTCTTGGTGTGTTAAACGTTATTTTCAGCCTTTCTTTTAAGTGAATTTAGTTATTATTTGTTTGGGTGAAGTCTCATGTATTTTATAGGTGTTTTTAAAGTGTTTTAAAAGTCATTAAGGGGGATTTTAGCTATGGTAAGCCATGTGATTATACCTAAGAAATTATTTAGCCTATTGGATTGGAGGGGAAGGTGGAACATGATTGGAACATAGTCAGATCTAACCATGTAACATTCCCCATGTAACCATGTAACTTGAAACAGAAATAAAAACATGATTGGAACATGGTTGACCAAACCATGCAACTAAACCATGAGTGTACCCTAAAGAGGAAATGATCCTTACATGGTTGACACATTGATTCATAAACTATGAGGCCAAACCTTTCACGTGGTATTAATTAATCCTAAAATTGTATTTTTTTACTCAAAACCTCCCAAAAACCACTCATTTGTCCTCTTATACCTAGGGTTCTCAAACTTATGGACTCTAGTGGTTGTTCTTGGTGAATTTCTCCCCCTATTGATCATTTTTATTAAATCTATAAACAGAATTCCCTATTATTTCAATGTAGCTAATCGCTTTTCCATCCATTATATTTGTACATATAAGAACTTATCTCTTCTCATCAGGAAGTATCCAAGATCATGACTATCATGGTTAGATTTTGTAATTTCTACGTGATCTAATGTTATTCCTTCTGTATTAAAAGAAATAGAAGGTAGAAATTCATTTTTTCAAGATTTTTATCAGACTTATCTATATCCGATCATTATATTTGATCTTTTTGGGTATGTATAGACCAATCTTCACCCTTTTCATGTTCTTCTTCTTTTATCTTCACTCTTGAATCATTATGTGGTGATTTGGATTTGTTTATAGGGATTATTGGTTTCTGATCATGTTTTAGTTAGAGAACCACGATGTTAGGATTTTACACTCTTAAGGTAGGAAGTTCATTACCAAGTAATGGAAATTATATATAATTTTATGAGAAAAAATTCTGGTGTGTTTGTGTGTGTTACCATAATACTTTTCTTGGTATGACATTCTTGTGTCTGTGTGTGTGTGTGCGAACCCAGAGATCTATCTTAATCAGACCAGATTTTGTGTGTGTGAGACCCATGATAACTCTCTTAATTTGACAAGTTTATTCATGTGTATTGAAAAATAATTTTCTTTTTATGGATTGTATTTTTATATATGTGTATAGATGTAGACATTTTTTATCTAGTATCATGATGACATATAGACCCTTCAAGGCTTGGTTAATAACTTAGAGGGGCAGAATGTGCAATGTGATGCATGATGATTATGGCAGGTTATTGAATGAAAAATATCAAGACATGATAGCCTTGTTTCCAGACCTGATACGAGAAGCAAGGCATGATGGACATGTGGCTTTACCTGAGATAGTTGGTGGGGAAATATGATTTTATGGCTTGACTTGCAATAATTGGTGAGGCATGCTGGAAATTTGGATTAACCTAAGTCATGATGTAATTATGACCTATTATGAGACATAAATTATCCAAATGGACTATTATGAGATCCATGGAAACCAGATATAGCTTTTCCTCTAATATGGAGACAAAGCTAGTAGGTTCGGGGTTTGTGGCAGCCTAGTTAGCGCATGATGACCCAACATGAAATTTTTGTACTTTTCAATTTATTTATTATCATAATATACACTTATATATAACTATTTAACTAATATTAAGAAAATATAAAGGGTTTGGTACTAATTTTTATAATCACACCCTACATAGGCATCTCTTGGTGTGTGCAGACTTCTTTAACATGGATTTTAGATGAGGGTAGTGGACATGCACAGGGAAATTATACCAGAGGAGTCAGTTAATCGAGGTTATATCATGAAAGACTCCGTGATCCATGTAGAGATACCACTTAATTTATTAATTTTTTCTTTGTTTATTATTTATGTTTCTACCACATATTGTGATCTCTTGACTAGTTCCGCTGGATTTTGTATGTAATATTTTTATAGCATGGATTGACATTTTTGGTATATGATCTTCTTTTTCATTTTAGGTTCTAGTTTTTTACTTTGATTATTATTTCTACAATTTTGTACTATAATTTTTATTATTTACCAAGGGTATAGTATCCCCCGGATGCCACTTATTCCCTCATCACTAGTTGGAAACATATTTTGTATAGGGAAGCATACATGAAGTCATTTGACACTTCATCTCAGTCCTGGTGATTTAGTTTGGGGTGTTATAGTTGGGACATATCAAGTAGATGTTTTTAGATGAGGAATGTGACATAGTTTGTGGTTTAGGATTTCAAAGAAATATTGGAGTAGGATTGTGGAGGTCAATTGCTAAAAACATTCATCGATAAAGGAAACATGAGAAATTTATAATGTTTTTATTAAATAAATTTTAAATAATTTAAAGAGATTTAATTAAAAAAAATTATAATAGATACATAAAAAATACATATTGTTTTCTAAAAAATGAAGTGTAAAAACATTGAAAAATTTTAATTTTCAAATGAATATTTAATAATTTATTCATGAAAAATACCTAAGAGTTATAAAAAATAGGATTGGATGATAATAATTTTATTTTTGAATGTATGGATTTTTTTTGAAATTTTTGAAATAACCACGATGAAACCCCACATTGCATTAAAGATTTTTAAACCAACCCATTCAAAATATGGTATAGGAAAATTGAATTTTACCAAATATAACTAGTGTATAAACAAGGACCACCAATGGACATGATTTTCAAGGGGGTGTTTAGCCCATACAATTCACAACATCACCATCAATATCAAACTCTAATAAGTGAAACCAATGAGAAAGAGGAGAAAACTAACCACGGAGGATTGGTTCAACACACGTATGAGGTGCGTTCACAGTGTTAAAGAGGCATGGTGGAGGATGGGAATGGTGGAGGATAGGTAATGGTGGGGGAGATCCGAGGTGAAGGATAGGTGCGGCGGAAGAGATCCACTGGTGGATGAGAGGCGCGACAAAGGAGAGCCGTGTAGCGAAGCTCGGTTCAATCCAGCGGAGGAGTCGGTGACAAAGGAGGAGGAGGTAGGAGAGGAGGGGGGAGAGGAGGGAGGAGAGGAGGTGACAACAGTAGTGCTAACGTTAGGGATCAACTTCTATGAGAGCTTAAGGGGTGCAGGGAAGGAGGATAATGTTAGAGTTTATTTATAAAACCTGGTGACACTTTTATCAGAGCTAGATAAAAGGCACCGATAAAAGTTAGTTTTATCAGCACTACAATTGAAAACTCTGATAAAACATGCCTTTATTAGTGCTTTTTAGCACTGATAAATCCCCATGTTTATCAGTGCTAAAAAAATGTAGATAAAAGTATGATTATCAGTGCAACAATTGAATTCTCTAATAGAACATGACTTTATCAACACTTTTTTAGCACTGATAAATGTATGTATTATCAACGTTTTTTAATCATCACTAATAAAACATACCATTTATTCATAATTATAAAATTATATCCAATATATTTATTACATTTATAATTTTATAAATATATATAATTAATATATTTATTATAATTTAATAATTTAAATTATAATTAAATATATAAATATATAAATATATAAATATATAAATATATAAATATATAAATATATAAATATATAAATATATAAATATATAAATATATAAATATATAAATATATAAATATAAAAATATAAAAATATATAAATATATAAATATATAAATATATAAATATATAAATATATAAATATATAAATATATAAATATACAAATATACAAATATATAAATATATAAATATATAAATATATAGATATATATATTTATGTTTGTGTTTGGTTATAAATTATAACCATATATACATATATAATTTTATAATTTAAATAATAATTAAATATATATAAATATAAATTGATATATTAATTTAAATTTAAATTTCATAAGTATATATATATATATATATATATATATGTTTTTTTCTGTGTATATATTCATTCAAGACATATATTTTTAAATAATTATATTCAAAAAGTATTTATAAATATATATTTATCATTTTAAGAAAATATTTTTTAGTTTTATAATTATTTAAACATATTATATTTAATTTGTTATATATAACTATAATAATATATAATATATTTAAAAATTATATAATTATATATAACTAAATATTTCTATTTTTAAATATAATAAATACATTTATTGTTTATTTTAATATATTTATCCTGATTTTAAGTATTTATGAGAAGATAAAGCTTTATATATATAGGAAATGAATGAATACTCCAAGTATATATAGTACACTAGTATATATGGCCAACATTGGGGTAAACAATGAACATATATTCATGATAATATGGACGTACACTTCAATTGACACTTTCATTTGGAAACATAAATTTATTTATATATATATATATATTTAATATGTATATATATATATATATATAATAAAAATTATTTATATATAATATTTCAAAAATATAGTATAGTAAATATATTATAAAGATATAACTAAAACTAATAAACCTAATAAACATAAATGAAACATAAAGATAATAAACATGCGTTTTTATTTTATGTATATATATAAACATTATTTATGAATATAATTAAAATATTTTTATAAAAATTAAAAATATTTTCGATTAAAAACTTTTATAAGTGCTAATATTAACCCGGATAGAGTGGGGATTTATTAGCACTTTTTTCTAGCGCTGATAAAAGTCCTTCTATCATCAGTGATTTCTGATTAACACCGATAAAACCCGAGCGTTGTCATTGCCCGTAATTGTTTTAGTGATCCATTATAAAAATTCATGCATGGAGCTGGTCCTATTTCACTTGGATGTCCTCTCTCCACTTTGGATGACTAGATTCTAGTCATGCCACCCATAATGGTAGATCTCAATTTTAAGTAAGATCTATAGACAACCCTATTCCACTTCCATACTCTCTCCCTTCTCAAGAGCCTAGACCTAATTCTTGCTCCTCGGTCCCTATCTCAAATGTCTACAATTCATTATCATATGAAAACGAGATATTCCATTCTTATCTCACTGCCTCTACCACCCTCTGAGGAGCAATCTCATGTTATCGAAGATGAGCCTCAAACTTCCACTGCACCTTCTTCCCCCCAGAGTGGTGTGTGCACCAGGTCTCATTAAAAGTTGTTCAATTCATGCTCTCTATGTCATTCCACAATCCACCAAGCGCCAGGGGCCAAAACCATAAATGATTTTTCATGATGATTTCTTATATTATTTGGAACTATCAGGGTCTGGTTGCTGAAGGGAATACAGAATTTCTCTCCAAGTAGATTTCTGATCACAAATCCTATCTTGTAGTGGTGTCTGAGCTGTGGAAAATGTCCTCTAAACTGGAAGTTATTTCCAATAAAATGGGCATGTGAGGATTCGTGCATAGTGATCCTTCCAACCAAAATGTCTGAAATTTCTAGAAACCTTCTATCTCAGCCAAAAGTTTTGACCAATCAAATAAACACAATCACATGAAGGTTTTTTTGACTCATCTAACTGTCTTTTCTTTACTTTTTCGATGTACAATGTGGTTCTTGTTCAAGAGAGAAACTATAGAGTGGCTGAGAATCCTTCAACATGATAGGAGAAGCCTAGATTGTGAGAGGTGATTTTAAAACTATTATGGACATGTTGGAAAATAATGGATGTGAAATATTACCTTTTTTGGATCAATAACTTACCAATTTTAACTTCCTATCATGCTTCGAATGTTAAAAAATTCACCATTTGGTTCATTCACATTTGGATCAACCCTCATTACACATCACCTTGAAGTCTAGGAGTGATGGTGATGGCCACGTATTATTCTCCAGTCACATGACACACTACACTAATTATCATTAATCAGTTTTGAACTGATTAGCTAAACCCATGCAGGAAAGATTGTGAAATAGCTTTCATAACAAAGTCCACTGAATAAAGACATATATTCTTAGAATAGATCAGTACCTTCTTGTAATCATGATGTGGATGTCATTAAATATTAATTTGATCTTTTAGAATCAATATTGGAATATTTGTGAGATGAATAAACCTTTTAAATTCTAATCCTAAAAAAGAACCAACGTAATTAAATACTACTGGAACATGAGAGGCTATATCATGAACACTTGAGGGACACTTGGCTTAAAGAGGGACACAAAAAAAAACATACATTCATGAATGTTTAAAAGAAAATTGAGGAGGTTTCACCCCCAAAATTCACCTGGATGATTGTTATTCACTTTTGATAATATGGTGGTGGGAGTTATTGTTTATTCCAACTTTAATCATATTATTTGCTACTCTAACACTTGCATGTAGAATGGTTTCCTAGATGTATAGGGTGACAACTTTTACTATATCCCTAATATGATTTCTCCACATATCAGTTCCATATTTGAGAGTCTCCATCATGATAAAGAAGTATGGGGTTTTATTCGATCCCTCTATTTGGAAAGCCTTTTAAGACTATATGGATTCCCTGGATATTTCTATATGATCTCTTGGGGCATCATCAAGAGTGACTACATTGAATCCATTCACTACTTCTTCGATGGTGTAAAAATGCCTTAGGTAGAAAGTTCCACCACGATTTTCCTCATTCTGAAAGTTCTAAATCCAACATCATTAAGGAAATTTAGACCTATAAGCATGTGTAACATTTCTTATAAAGTCCTTACTTCCATTATCAATAGTAGGTTCTCTCATTACATTTAAATCTAGGTCTTAAGCGAGAAACATGGTCTTGTTAATGAAATATCTATTCAAGGTGCTATTGAAATTTCATAGGATATGATAAGAGACATTATGAAAAAAAATTGGGCTTCAATATTGTTATCAAGGTTGATATGAACAGGGCTTATGATATACTTTAGTGGAATTTCATTAACAATGTGATGAGGTTAATGGGATTCTTAGACTGGATTTTTGGCCTTCTTTTTCATTGTTATAGCTCAACATGGTTTTCGATTATCTTCATGGGAAGGGCATGTGGTTTTTTTATGTTTATTTGGGGGCTTAGTCAATGAGATCTACTTTCCCCATCATTTTCATTATGGTTCAGGATTACCTTAGCATACACCATGTTCACTATATGAAACTTGGAAATATTGGGCATTTTCAATGAAAGTCTCAATTCAATGGCTTCGTGCACCTATTACTCATAGATTATATGATGTTTTTAATAAACTGATATATATCATCCATCATAGGTTTCAAAAAAATCATGGAGGAATATTCTATGTGGAGTGGGAGGCCATCAACCATGACAAGTGGTATGTTTATATTTCTCCATCCTACCCAAAACATTGGGCGAAGAATATTAAATCTATATTAATAATTCATAGAAATAATTTTCCCATAGATTACCTGGGTTCTCATATTTTTCCTTGTATAATTTACATCTATCTTTTTTATGTAGTGTTTTACAAGATTGATAATCTTATTACAAATCTTAAAAATCATTTTCTTTCAATTGGAGGAATAATTACTCTTGTCAATTGAGTTTTGACCTCCATTACAGTGCTTATACTCTCCATTATCAAGGTTACCAAGGAGGTTCTTCATGATATCATGAAACATTGACCTATTTTATTTGGGATTCCCACATTAATGTGAGATGTCATTGGGATTCCTAAAATAGGTTAGCTAAACCAACTGTTAAAAGTGGAATCAATGTTAGGAATGTTATAAAAATGATGGTATATTTACAAGGAAAAATTTCATGGAATGTTATTTAAGCTGGATCCCTTGGGAGATGGTTTATCACTAAGAAATATGGAAGTGAAAGGGACTTTCCTAAAGGTAAACCCTCCCTTCTTCAGAAAACTCTCCAACGCCACATCCTGACTCTGTAGAATATAATGTAGTAGACTATTGGACATGGAGATATTAGAATATAGAACCACAAGTGGGACAATTTTGTGTTTGGATATATGGGATGTCTTACCTGAAGATGCATTTCAGAATTACATCCTCTACCAAACCTATATCTCGGTCGTGTTGGGCCCAAAAAAGCATTTTCAATAGAATTTCTGGAGAGGATGTGCCCGATTCTTATTTCATAATGGGATACATTATAGGAACCATCTTGGAAAAAGACAACATACATATTCTTCATTCTTCTCATAATCAGGACCTCTGGGGTGGCATCCTTTGGTGCAAGGAAATTCCAATTTATTATTGATTTTAATAATGGTGTATTCATAAATAGGACATCTCTACAAACACGGTGGTGAAAGGTGAAGTTATTCTCCTTTCCTCTGAGTTCTCATGATACCAAATTCACAAGGAATAATCGACCGTGCACCACTTATTTCATAGAGATTTGACAATTTTGTTGTGGAGTAAGTTAGGTGATTTCACTCCTTTATATATGCTTGTGAACTCCATTGAGGATTTTATTCACATGTAGTTCAATTAAGTGGATTCAAACAATAATGACAATAAGGCACAAACTCATCTCCTTGCAACGTGTTTTAGTATATCGGGGATGCTCGTAATTTGGTCCACTACAATGACCTCCTTCCCTAGGAATGGCCTTGATCACCATGTCTAGATGCCTCACCTCATATATCTCCTTCCCTTTGAAACACATGGAAGAGGCACCATCCAGGATTAATACTGTGTTGAAAAGGGACACGATCCTCATAATATCCACATCCCCCTACACCATTGTATCACCTAGAACCCACTTATATCTAGCCTCAATCAATACACCAACAAATTATTCTATGAGGATCCATGCTGGGGGGTTGTTTATGTGAACACAAAGGATCTATGCTCCTCTGTTTCATTTCGTTCTATGGACACAATGACTCATAATGTATGGAGTTTAATTCCTTACTTAGTGGTCTTATACTTTATCATTCTAAAGGTTTTACTTTGGCATTTGTGGAATTAGACTCAAAGATTATTTGTGAATCTATCAAAAGTCTTATTTACACCCTGTTATTTGATCCAAAATTTCATGAAATACATCAACATGGTGTTATATATTAATTACACTTGGAACAAAGGGAATACTGTTTCTAATTCTCTTATGTCTAGGGTATCCCAAAAATCCTATCTTGTATCCTACTCTAACTATGGCTCCCTTCCCATAGGATGTGATCACCTTTTTATTAGGGATGCCCTCAACATTCATTATTACAGGGCCCCATAAGTGGATCCTCTTTTCCCCCTTCCCTATATTAGTAAAATTATTGTTATTATTGGTTAAAAATTACCTGTAACTATCACCAAATATTGATAATTACTTTTAATTACTACTACATATCAAAAAATTACAAATTACATGTTACCAAATATGGATAAATATTTGTTATTATAAGTAAATATCATAAAATTTTACTAACTAAAAAACAATAGTGATTATAAATATTGTATTATAATTATAATAAACTAATATAAATCATTATTAATTATTAAAAGTTACTACTAATTATTGATAGTTGTTACTAATGGTTACTAATTATCACTAATTATCGCTAATTACTACTAACTTTTAACTAGTATTAGTAATTATTACCAATTATTGGTAATTATTACCATTTATCAATAAATATTAACAATTATCAGTAATTTTCTACAATTATAAGTAATTGCTACTAATTATCAGTAATTATAACCAATTATCGGTAATTATCACTAATTATCAGTAATTATGACCATTTATCAATAATTATCACCAATCATCGGTATTTGTCACCAATTATCGATAATTATATCTAAAGATTTTCAATTATTGGTAATTATCAGTAATTATTGATAATTATTTATAATTATTGGTAATTATAATTAATTGTTATGAATTATTTCAATTTTCTTTATTTATTAATATTTATTTCTAATTATCAATGATTAGTATTAATTATTTATAATTAAAAAAAATTATTTGTAAATACTATTAATTATTACTAATTATAAATAATTATCTTTAATTATTTTTAATTATTAATTATTACATATAATTATTGATAATTATCTATTATTATGAATAATTTTATTTAATTATTACTATATTTTTTAATTATTGGTAATTATATTTAATTATGACTATTTTCTATTAGTTGTTATGAATTATTGGTAATTATGCTTAATTATTACACATTATTGGTGATTATAACTAATCATAACTATTTATGAATAATTATTACTAAATATGATTAATTATTACTAATTATGACTAATTATTACCAATTATTACTAATTATAAGTATGTATAACAAATTATTACTATTATTGTTAATTATGGTTAATTATTACAAATTATCGATAATTATTGTCAATTATAACTAATTATTGTCAATTACTGTTAATTATCACTAGTTATTGTTAATTATTGTTAATTATTAAGAACTATCACTAATTATCACTAGTTTTTTTAATTATTAATAATTATAATTAATTATTAGTAATTATTAATAATTATTGTTAATTATTGGTAATTATTACTACTTATGGGAAATTATTACCACCTATCAGTATTTATTACCAATTATCAGTATTTAATACCCATTATTAGAAATATTTCCAATTATTAGTAATTATTACAAATTATTACAAATTATTGCTAATTACCTTTAATTATTACTAATTATTACTAATTAATACTAATTATGATTAATTATTACAAATTATGATTAATTATAACTAATTATGTGTTATTATTTCTAGTTAATTTTAATTATTTATACTTTTATTTAATTGTTTCGAAATATCAGCAATTATTTTTAATTATTACTAATTAATATTAATTATTATTAATTATTACTGATTATAGGTAATTATTACCAATTATTAGTATTTATTGGTAATTATTACCAATTTTCATTAATTATTACTAATTTTTGTAAATTATTATTAATATTCATTAATTATTGGAAATTTTCAATAATTATTACTAATTATGACAAATTATTGGTAATTATCACCAATTATTAATAATTATTGTTAATTATTATTAATTATTATAAATTATTACTAATTATTGGTATTTATTTGTAATTATTATGAATTATTTCAAATTATTACTTATTATTACTAATTATTAACAATTATTGGTAATAATTACTATTTTTTTAATGATAGCTAATTATTGTTATTATTTATTTTTATTTATTACTAATTATTAATATTTTTTAATAATTATTTATATTTTGTTAATTATTAATAATTTTAAAAAAAATTATTTTGGTAAATTATTAATAATTATTGCTAATTATTTTTAATTATTTTCATTTAATATGAATTACTATTAATTATTATTAATTATTATGATTTTTTTAATTATTACTAATTATTAATAATTATGGTTAATCATTGAAAATTATTACTAATTATTACTAATTATTGGTAATCATTATAACTATTTTTAAATTTAAAATAATTAATGTTACTTTAAACTAATTATTACTAACTTAACTAATTTTATCTAATTTCAACTAATTTCTACTAATTGAAACTAATTTTTGCTAATTAATACTAATAATTTATAATATAAAATAAAATAAAAAAGTAACAATTTAAAAGTTTAATATGAATACCTCAAAAATGATGCTTGACGGATCATCTTTCGCAAATAGATGTGATATAAAAAGTATTTGTGATGGCCCCGTTGCAGAAAAAATTCCTACCATTAATAGATTTGGCAGTAAGATAAATTTATTTTTCATGTGTTCTGTTGCAAATAAAGGTTACATAAAAGTTATTTGTAATATAACCCATCACAAATAGTTCATTGTGCCAAAGTATTTGCGATGAGAAAAATATTATTGTCACAAATAATGATTCTCACTATATGGCATGCATTCCTGTCAAAGGTATTTGGGAAAACAATCATTTCTCATCCCAAATATTAATAAAAATAGTTATTTTACGACGAGAAATGATTCTCATCACTAATAACTTGTACTTATCTACTGGTTCAGACAAGACCCCAGCCTGTTTTTCACGTAGTGTACTCACACAAAACAAATTATGCACAAAGATCCCTATTGACCACTTCTTAGTACGTTAAGTACATAGAATGGGTTTGAAATGTTTAAATGCTATAAATGAATTAGAAGAATGATTTTCAGTAGAACATAAAAAATCTATCATGCACCAAAAAAGAGATGCAATAAGAACAATGACGATAACCAAAAAGGATATCAATAATGAAGCATGTAAGACCCAACTTTATCAATAAATTTAAAGTAGTGAATCCTATAAAACCAGCAAAAAATAAAAAGAAAATGAAGAATTAAAAATAAACTAATTAGAACAGTTACTCCCCAAACACATATAATCTTTTCTCATTGTTTTTCAAAAAATATGTAACCTCCCTCAAATGAAAAAGTAATCATGGAACAAGCTCATGTTACTACAAAAAGATGAGATCACAATGAGATTCTAGAATTTTAAAATAACCATAGTAAGAGTTTAGGGAATTTTTATCTGGTTTCCTCCAAGTAACAAATCCTTCTAGATTAATGTTCCAAATTATTCATGCACTGGTAAGTAATTCTCATGACTGACCATGTCACTAATTGAAAAAAACCTATACCAAAGGTTTGGAGCCGTGGGTATAGGCTCCAAAACCACTGGTATAGGCTATACCAACAATTTGAAGGGTCATTATCTTATCTTACATCAGAATAGACCTTTACTGATGGCATTCCAATGGTTAAATTGAAACTTTTGGTATAGGTGAGTTATATTAAGGTTTCCCAAAACATTGGTACAAGTCATATGAAATACATATAGAAACGGTTTTCAAAACCATTAGTATTCATAATATAAAAAAAGGTTTATTGGTTTTGATCCTAACACCTCATACATACATTTCAATGAAATTACCACTAAGCTAAAATGATTTTTTGACTATAATATGATAAATATATATATTTATATTTAAAATTAATTTTAATTTTCATTTATTCAATGTTTTTTGATAAAATAGTTTGTCAAAAATCAGAATAACTATACCAACAATTTCAAATCCATCAGTACAGGTTTATACTGATGGTTTCCCAAACCATTGGAATATGTATTAATATTTTTGTGACCTTTACCAACAGTTTTTCCAAAATTATTTGTATAGGGTCTTTTTATAGTTATCATCTATACCAACAGTTTTCCTAGAGCCATTGGTATAGGGTTATTTTATGCTACCTATACGAACAGTTTTCCCCAACTGTTGGTATAAGAATAATATATACAAACAGTTTGGCCAACCCGTTGGTGTAGGGTGTCAACGTGGTACTAATACCAACAGTTTTTTTCCAACCAATGGTTATCTAAACCATTTATATGGCTCCATTTTCTAGTAGTGTGTCCACTTCTCGTAGTTACTCGACCTTCTGCATAACCACTTGTCATGGTAACTTTACCTAAAACACACCAATTTCACCACAATATCAGTAGACCCAACCACTTTGAGACAACAACAAAAAATCACGAGTGGGAGTATCTCGCAAAGAGTCTAGATGTTTTTATTCATAAACTATGGTATTTAGATAACAAAGAAAGAAACATATATCTAAATAAAAAATAAAACATAAAACAAGAAAATCATCGGTTACCTCCTATCATGTGATAAATTTATAGTCTTCAGCTGGACTCCACCCACAATTTCTTTTTATTCATAGTCATTTACTGAGTAAGATTCGTATTTAACTAGGACCTGAATTTTCATTATAATTAATGTTTCTTGTTCACTCAAAACTCCAGTATAATAGCATCCTGCATATCTTACTCCTAATAATTCAATTTTTTTTATAGTAAAATGATCATTACAATTAACTTCAAATCCAAGGATTTCACTGAAAGAACCAAGTATTAAAGGAAACAACACAACATTATCAATAGAATTGCAATATTTAGTACTTACTTGTTTACCGACACTCCCCCCCACACATGAGAAAATCAATTGTTCATAATTAAGGGAAACAATTGTTGTAACCATCTCACTAATATCCGCAAAGGGACTCTCAGAAACAAGTACAATAGATGAAGGAAGTACAGAAACCTCAATATCATTGGATATCTTCTCAATGGCATGATAAAATATTGATTATCTAAGTATTTCAATGATCCATGGACATATAATGGAATACAATTTTGTGTAGATTTTCGACAACCAATAAAATTCCAAGATTAATCTACCTAATGGGATGTTGGGACAATACCCTTGTGATCAACCAGAAATCCATAGAGATCTAGGATTGAAAATTCATCATTAGAGAGGCTTAACAAAATAGTAAGAAAACAAATTTTATCAACAGATAAAGTCATCAGAAATTCCTCAATCACACTCTCTATAATATTTGGATGGGGAATATTAATGAGATAACTTTTCTAGCTTGAAAAAACGCATTTATATCCAATGAATAAATAAAAAATATGAATCAAACCTCTCAGGGTTCAAAATAACCAGATGTAGTCTCAGTTGTGGGTACCTGGGATGACTGATAATTTTAAACAGTATTTGGATAAACACATTCAACTATTGGGCTTGGTTTGTGATGGACCACTCCATGGATCTCAAAAATATAATTCCTAATTTGACTCTCAAACTATCCTACACATTCTAAATCAAGTATAGATTTAGATTCATAAAAGGAAATCATTAAAATTCACCATATTATATTCATTAACTAAGTCACTAAAAGGATTATTATTATCCTTTCTAGACTAATATCTAAATACTTCCCCAATAATATCTATAAATTTATTCCTTACCACAGTGGATTCTCTTTGAAATAAAGGAACTCTTCTTGGTCCTCACCATATTGAAGATTTACATTTCCTTTTGAAACATCAATGATAGCCCCAAATGTGGAAAATAATGGTATTTCTATAATTATTAGAACATTTTTGTCACACTCCATTTGAAGGGAAATAAAATTATTGGAAAGAGTGATATTTCCTACATTAACTAATAGATCATATACCCCCCCTCATGGATAAGATGGTGATCCGTCATCCAAATATAGGGAAAAAGTTGTTTCCTTAAATTTCCTAAGCCCCAACCTTTTAAACAAGTAGTAAGAAATATGATTGATTTAAGATCTTAAGTCACAAATACATGTTATTCCCTCTGTTTCTCATATTCTTCAAGAAATAAAAAAGCTTCCAATGTCTTTTAATTTCAGAAGTAACTATTTATGAACAATTTCACTACAAAAATTAGGGTGATTAATGGGCATAAACTATGACCAATATCTCTTATATTATTATTTTTTTTTTGTGAATTTTACATAGGAAGAAATATTGTTCAACAACTCCAAAAAAACGCCATGATTATGCTGAAGGTCCTGAGCAGAAAAATGAATTTCAAATAACCAGGTTCATTACTATTTTAAATACTTTAGGATAAGGGATGTGGAAATAATTCTTAAACAATAGTTGTATTATTATTATCATATTCAAATGTTACATTCTTCATTCCCTCATTTACAAATTCCCATTTCAATTTATTTTGTTAAGTGGATTTTTTAGTTGATGATTCACCAATTGGATCAATGTGGACTTTTCTGCCTATATTTAAAAATTTAGAATTTTCTATATTTTCATTCAAAAGTCCGATTGTTAAATAATTTTAACTTCACAAGTTTGTTCCATTAATTGTTATGGGTTTTAAGGGACGATGTAGTGGTTAAAACCATGCCATTATCTCTTGGATTTGGCTCAATTTTTTAGAATGTTATCACTTGTCTCCACCAGATTGATATATAGCCATTTTCCCCAGCTGAAATTTCAAATTATTGATGCTAAAATGATTTGAATCTACCTATGAGATCAACTTCTTCATATAATTATCTATATTATACATTGAATTTGAATGTTCGATATCATCTTAAAATTAATTTCTAGGATGATTTGAGAAACAATGGGTAACAGTAGGATTCAACACTTCTTGTTCTCTCTAATTATGATTTGTGTGATTTTTGTATCCAACATTGTACTGATTTGAGAAAGGATCATTGACATCTTGATTTCTATATTTAGAATAATTGAACTGGGCACTCTCCTCAGATTATATATGTAGGTAAATGTTGGGACAAAATTTTTGAGTACAACCACACATCCCACCTCAATGTCCAGATGGCATTGTTTTTTATTTTATTATTGATAATCCACCTTTTAAGGGTTGAAGGGTAACCCGTACATGACCCATAGGTCGAAGGCATAAGGCCCAACATGACCCAGAATGATATAACTCCTCCATAGGAACTCTATCATCAACAATGGAATCTTGGGTGTGTATATTATCACTATGAATAGATATATTTATTGTAAAGTTATAAAAAGATTTTTTGGATATATAATTAATTATTCACAACTACAACCTACCCCTTTATCAGCGCTAAAAACCAGCATTAACAGTGCTAGAAAAGCGCTGTTAATTCCGACGTAGATAAAGGGGGTCCCCTTTATCAGCTCATTGTGGAGCACTGATAAAGATCAACTATATCAGCGCTTCTTAGAGCACTGATAAAGGATCCCTTTATCAGTGCTCCTCTAGCGCTGATAAAGGCCCCATCGCCTGCACCTAAAAAACAGTACCTGCACACCTGCACAAAGTAGCACATGCACACCTGCACACCATAACACCCACACCCAATATTTTGACTGACAATGGTATATACATTTACCTAACATCATGAATACAAAAAAAACACATTGATATATACATTTCAAACATTGTTTTACATGGTTACATTTACAATTATTCAACAACAGTTATAAACAATCATGTTTCATCCTTTGATATCCGTGATCCGCTCTCGATGATATTTGTTGCCGAACAAAGCATCCGAACTCAAGGAAAAAAATTCACCTATATAAGAAAACAAATATTATGTTAGTAATGAAATAATGAATGAAATTAAAATTGTAATATGAAAGAATACATTAATATGGAAATGTGAAACTAAAATATTAAAATTTAAACTCAAAAGTTTTCATTTTCATAACAATGAAAGGGAATAATGTAAAATCAATATGTTTTTGATTGATTTATCTCATTTAATAAATACTAATTCTTTATCTAATGAAAAGCTTGACCGGTCACACCGTGCATCGGATTGAGGTGTGGTTGATTCGTAAACGTCACAAATGATTCATGGATCGTTTTCCTAAAGTATCAAAACAATCCGAATGCGTTAGCTCAGTTTAGCGTATGTCATTGGTGTTGTTTTCCAAAGTTTATATCATTTTCAAACTGATATCAGACAGTTTTAGCCATACTGGTCACACCGTTCGTCGGATTGAGGTGCGATCGATTTGTACACGTCACAAATGACTTGTGGATCGTTTTCCTAAAGTATCAAAACAATCTGAAGGCGTTTTCTCGGTTTGGCGTATCTCATTGGTGTTTTTTTCCAAAGTTTATGTCATTTTCAAACTGATATCAGACACTTTTAGCCATACCAGTCACACCGTGCATCGGATTGAGGTGTGGTTGATTCGTACACGTCAAAAATGACTCGTGTATCTTTGTCCTAAAGTATGAAAACAATCCGAAGGCATTTTCTCGGTTTGGCGTATGTCATTGGTGTTGTTTTCCAAAGTTTATGTCATTTTCAAACTGATATTAGACAATTTTATCCATACCGGTCACACCGTGCATCGGATTGAGGTGCGGTCGATTCGTAGATGTCACAAATGACTCGTGGATTGTTGTCCAAAAGTATCAAAACAATCCGAAGGCGTTTTCTCGGTTTACCGTATGTCATTGGTGTTGTTTTCCAAAGTTTATGTCATTTTCAAACTGATATCAAACAATTTTAGCCATACCGGTCACACCGTGCATTGGATTGAGGTGCGGTAGATTCGTACGCGTCAAAAATGACTCATGGATCGTTGTCCTAAAGGATCAGAACAATCCGAAGGCGTTTTCTCAGTTTGGCGTATGTCATTAGTGTTGTTTTCCAAAGTTTATGTCATTTTCAAACTGATATCATACAATTTTAGCCATACCGGTCCCACCGTGCATCGGATTGAGGTGCGGTTGATTCGTACACGTCAAAAATGACTCGTGGATCGTTTTACTAAAGTATAAAAACAATCCGAACGTGTTTTCTCGGTTTGGCGTATGTCATTGGTGTTGTTTTCCAAAGTTTATCTCAATTTGAAACTGATATCAGACACATTTAGCCATACCGATCACACCGTGCGTCGGATTGAGGTGCGGTTGATTCAAACACGTCAAAAATGACTCGTGGATCGTTGTCCTAAAGTATCAATACAATCCAAAGGCATTTGCTCGGTTTGGCGTATGTCATTGGTGTTGTTTTCCAAAGCTTATGTCATTTTCAAACTGATATCAGACAATTTTAGCCATACTAGTCACACCGTGCGTCAGATTGAGGTGCGGTCGATTATTACACGTCAAAAATAACTCGTGGATCATTTTACTAAAGTATCAAACAATCTGAAGGCGTTTTCTTGGTTTGGCATATGTCATTGGTGTTGTTTTCCAAAGTTTATGTCATTTTCAAACTGATATCAGACACTTTTAGCCATACCGGTCACACCGTGCGTCGGATTGAGGTGCGGTCGATTCGTACACGTCACAAATGACTCGTGGATCGTTGTACTAAAGTAGAAAAACAATCCGAAGGCATTTTCTTGGTTTGGAGTATGTCATTGGTGTTGTTTTCCAAAGTTTATGTCATTTTCAAACTGATATCGGACACTTTTAGCCGTACCGGTCACACCGTGCGTCGGATTGAGGTGCGGTCGATTCGTACACGTCAAAAATGACTCGTGGAACGTTTTCCTAAAGTATCAAAACAATCAGAAGGCGTTTTCTTGGTTTTCCATGTGTCATTGGTGTTGTTTTCCAAAGTTTATGTCATTTTCAAAATGATATCAGACAGTTTTAGCCATACCTGTCACACCGTGCGTCAGATTGAGGTGCGGTCGATTCGTACACGTCAAAAATGACTCGTGGATCGTTTTCCTAAAGTATCAAAACAATCCAAAGGCGTTTGCTCGGTTTTTCATATTTCATTGGTGTTGTTTTCCAAAGATTATGTCATTTTCAAACTGATATCAGACAATTTTAGCCATACCGGTCACACCGTGCGTCGGATTGAGGTGCGGTCAATTCGTACACGTCAAAAATGACTCATGGATCGTTGTACTAAAGTATAAAAACAATCCGAATGTGTTTGCTCGGTTTTGCGTATGTCATTGGTGTTGTTTTCTAAAGTTTATGTCAATTTGAAACTGATATCAGACACTTTTAGCCATACCGGTGACACCGTGCGTTGGATTGAGGTACGGTCGATTCTTACACGTCACAAATGACTCGTGGATCGTTGTACTAAAGTATCAAAACAATCTAAAGGCGTTTTCTCAGTTTGGCGTATGTCATTGGTGTTGTTTTCCAAGGTTTATGTCATTTTCAAACTAATATCAGCCAATTTTAGCCATACCCGTCACACCGTGCGTCAGATTGAGGTGCGGTCGATTCGTACACATCAGAAATGACTCGTGGATCGTTGTACTAAAGTATCAAAACAATCTGAAGGCGTTTTCTTAGTTTGGAGTATGTCATTGGTGCTGTTTTCCAAAGTTTATGTCATTTTCAAACTGATATCAGACAATTTTAGCCATACCGGTCACACCGTGCGTCGGATTGAGGTGCGGTCGATTTTTACACATCACAAATGACTTTTGGATCATTGTCCTAAAGTATCAAAACAATCAGAATGCGTTTTCTCAGTTTGGCGTATGTCATTGGTGTTGTTTTCCAAAGTTAATCTCAATTTGAAACTGATATCATACACTTTTAGCCATACCGGTCACATCGTGCGTCGGATTGAGGTGAGGTCAATTCGTACACGTCACAAATGACTCGTGGATCGTTGTCCAAAAGTATCAAGACAATCCGAAGGCATTTGATCAGTTTGGCATATGTCATTGTTGTTGTTTTCCAAAGTTTATGTCATTTTCAAACTGATATCAGACAATTTTAGCAATACCGGTCACACCGTGTATCGGATTGAGGTGCGGTCAATTCGTACACGTCAAAAATGACTCGTGAATCGTTGTCCTAAAGTATCAAAACATTCCGAATTCATTTGCTCGGTTTTGCGTATGTCATTGGCGTTGTTTTCCAAAGTTTATCTCAATTTGAAACTAATATCAGACACTTTTAGCCATAACGGTCACACCGTGCGTCGGATTGAGGCGAGGTTTATTCTTACAAATCAAAAATGACTCATGGATAGTTTTCCTAAAGTATCAAAAGAATCCGAAGGCGTTTTCTCGGTATGGCGTATTTCATTGGTGTTGTTTTCCAAAGTTTATGTCATTTTCAAACTGATATCAGACAATTTTAGCCATACCGGTCACACCGTGCGTTGGATTGAGGTGCGGTCGATTCGTACACCTCACAAATGACTCGTGGATCGTTGTACTAAAGTATCAAAACTATCTGAAGGCGTTTTCTCGGTTTTCCGTGTGTCATTGTTGTTGTTTTCCAAAGTTTATGTCATTTTCAAACTAAGTAGTAGGAATTCACTAATCTAAGGGTATGAAACATAAGAAAGGGAGATCATAGATGCTCAATAAGTTTAAAGGGAGATATCAATGACCATATAAAGATAACATAAGTATTAGTAATTCACCTTCATTGTCCTATTTTTTTACATTCTTCGATCAGGTACGCTGCCCATTCGTTTCTAAAGACATTTATATCATCTTATGAATAGGAGTTTTTGAGATAGTCATAGTAGTACTGAAAAAATATAAATACACAAAGGATTAATAATTATTTTAAATAAAGTAGTAATTATTTTCAAAAATACCTCTTCAGGGATGCTAGTTTGTCCATGAAATACGATCTCTTTCATAAATTTACAAACATAATAACCACAGTCCTTGTCATTTGTTTGTTTCGGACACTGCAGAAACATCGAGAAAAATAAGTAATTTGATTTTATATGTATTTGGATAGTGAAATATAATTATATATACCCAGATACTTCTCCATTTTTAGATCTTGTGGGCATTGTCGTCCTTACGCCCTGAATTCATTCCAGCCTTTAGATGATATTCATACACTGCACTATCATAAAAAAATCCTCATTAAAAGATAATATAAATTACATAACTAGATATTTAGTTCTAAAATGTTGGATCTAGTGTATTAAAAATTGACAATCGCCATTATGTTTGGTCGGTTAGTTGGATATCCATGTAGTGAATCCAGAAAATAAATCTTTGGAGTATCCAAATTGATTGCAATGAGAATCCAATGTTCCCTAAAAACACAAAAAGAAAAAAGTACTGATTGAAATGAAAATATAATTGATATGACTAAAATGTAGAGTTTTACCCTTGCATCGTTGGTATTAAAAAGAGCCTGTCAGTCGTAATGCTTCTTTGAAACGTTCTGAGCAGATTTGACATCAATTCAGCCTGAAAATTAGAATCTATTTCTGTTCGTTGTGTAGAAATGGTGTGAGGACTAATGAGTCCAAATTTGTATTCATGGGAAAATCCCTTCAATTGTTTTTCATATATATGCCTGTGAAAAATATGAGATGTATTTATCCATAATTATCAAAGTATATCAGCTTCTGTAAAATCAAATCATGAAAACATACCTCATGTATACATTTATAACTGAGGTGCCTAGCCAGTCGTATGTGATGATCTCAGAAACAGCGTCTGCACTAACGAAATCCATTGTTTCCTCTCCGTACATATCTTTTTCAAAAAAAAATTGTATGATTCTTTTCATCTTTAATTTCCGTATCCACATGAGCTTGCAATGATATTAAATGTGGATATAGAACGGGCGGGGTGAACACGCTCTCAGTCGATCGTTTTGATCAGTTGGTTGATCCAATCTTGGAGCCGCTCTTTCGTTTTAGCTTCTCTATTTTATCCTTCTGTAATAACATTCATCGGTTCAGCCATTTTCTAATTTAATGTTAAAGGTTCTGCTTGAAAAATGAACTAGAAATGAATACCTCCGGCTCGACGTGTTTTTTTACAAGATTCGACGGCCATGCAACGAATGTTCCAATAGATTTTTCCACCGTATGAATGTAGCCATTGTCATTTGGCATGGGTAGCTCGGCGCTCGGTTCATGAGCTACATTAATCGACACTTTGACATGACCGGTTGGAAGTGGTCTGGAGTGCAGCGTGTCATTCTGCATATTGAACACCGTAGCCCTCGCTACAAGGCGATGGGTGGGAGTTGACAGATATAAATCACAGTCATTTTCACCCTGCAGAATATCATTAAATGAAAGGTATCAGTGTCTATGTGATTCACATCTCACAAAAACGAATATTATAACATTGATTACCTCGGTTAAGTCAGGTCTTTGAGGGGAATGGCTCACCTCAAAGCTGGTGAGGGGTGTATCTTCTCGCGGGGGTTTTTCTTGAGTTGTTTGTTCTCTTCGCCTCTCCTGCATCAAACTCTTTAGCATCTCTCCCTGAGTTTGGATTAGTTCTTCAAGGGTAGCTACTCTATCTCTCATTAGATGCAATTCTTTAGTTTGTTCATCCTCTTGTTTTTTTTCCTTAAAATATGTCTTGGGTGACACCCCAAAACCCACACCTCTGACGCGACCATACTGTTCTGGCTGTTTCAAGGCCGTTGAAAGTATGTCTGCATCCGGTGCGGGTGTTGTTGTTTCCTGTGACTATGTCAAATTGAAAATATGAAAAAATAAGTAAGCATCGTTATGTAATAGTGATTTAAAGAAAAACAAATTTATATTATGTCATACTTACACATGTTTCCCACACTTTTTGTGTGTTTTCATCTATCAGTTTCCCCTCTTTATTAACACGAGCCTCCTTCCATATCACATGGCGTGGAATGGAAGTGACTTGAGATTTTGCTTCATCAACCTGCTTATAAATAGAGAAACATGGTTACAGTGTTGTTTTATTTCACATAAAATTATTACAGTACTTTTAAAATACATACCAATTGTTTTTCAATTGAATCGTACCACAACCTTGTTTTACGGTAGGGGTACGCTGGTTTTGCTGCCCGTTATTTATTTTCAGCACTTAGTTGCTGTTTAATAAATAAAAACCTATCAATCAATGTGATGAATACAAGCAACGTTACACAACGTGTAACCAAACACAATATACCTGAAAATTCTTTTACACACGACGGTTGCAAAATGCATCCCACGTTCCTTGGGATATCAAGTGTACATAAAGAGGAGGCGGGTGCGGCTTGATTTTTTCCCTTCGGCATCTTTCAGATGATTTTTCGTTAAAATGGTGCGAAAGACTCTATGAATCCTTCCTGCCAGTCTGAAAACATATTCTTTGTGCGAAACATCTACTATAAATGCACTCTGCAAGAGATGATGAAGGGTTAGTCAATATTTCAATATTTTATTTTATTTTAACAAATTAAATAGATGATATCATAATGTTACCGTAATCTCTTCCCACATTAATGTTTTCAACCCGCTGACAACATGGTGCCACGACTCTACGTCAATCAGCATGCGTTGTCGAGTGACGATTCCAATGTAGCTACTAAACATGGATTTGTTGGGGTTTACATGCTAGCCTAGCTTATTCCATCCCACCTCATATTTGATACCTTTTGCTTTTGCTTTAAGGATTTTTGCTAAAACTGTCAAACTACGACACACCTGTTTTTTTTTTGTGTCACTAGGGTTTCATCTCCTACCATTTCCTCAGTTTCTGCATCATCATTATGTTTCTCCGAAGCGCTAGCTTCGACACTGACACCAGCTGCAATAGGTTGAGAGACCTGTTGTACGTCAGCAGTGGGACCGACTACAATAGGTTGAGAGACCTGTTGTCTCTCAGCAGTGGGACCAGCTGCAACAGGTTGAGAGACCTGTTGTACATTAGCAGTGGGACCAGCTGCAACAGGTTGAGAGACCTTTTGTCTCTCAGCAATGGGACCAGCTGCAATAGGTTGAGAGACGTGTTGTGTCTCGGGATTGGGTGCATCAGCAGGTGAAGAAGTCATTATCTGCAGAACTGGTTTAAAATTTATGTTAGATCACATAAAAGAAGCAGCGAACAGATAATAACATAATGTAACACAATCTATATTACAATAAAAATCAATAACCTGATTATTGAACTCCCTTTTTTTAAAAGGCTGAAGGGATTTGACCCCTCTATAAACTATCCATATCCCTTCATTGTGGTCTCATCTGAAATACAAAACGTCGTCTACATTGGGACCACTGCGAAATGATTGCGAAATCCCTATGAAAGGATCATATTCTGTTGAATTTTCATCTGACCCTTCAGCTGTTTTGGTCGATAACAGAACAATTGACCAGTTTCGGTTTGCGGGATCGGGAACATAAAATACTTGCACTGCCTGTGATGCCATTATAAATGGTTCGTCTTTCTCCCCTTCCTTACTGAAATCAACTTTCACAAATCCCAAATCATCTATTTTAACAGCACTCCTGTTATCAACCCACTTGCATTGAAATATCGGATCTTGAAATTCCGTATAATCCAACTCCCATATTTGTTTGATGATGCCAAAGTATGACATATTCGCATAAATTGGATTTTTGTCCTTAGCACCAGAAACATGCATCGCTTCAGCCACAAGTGTAACCCCACTATTCTGCATGGTACTGTCTTCATCATGTTCATTAGTATAAAATGTATAACTATTAACTACATAATCATTGTAAGATAATGCATACACACTTGGTCCTCCGGCTAGCCATCGAAGTCGTTCCGAAATAGACTTTGGATTTTCATATGACTTCTTAAAAATATGCTCTCGAAACCATCCTATAAACTGTCGATTATGTGTATCTGATATCCATTTTTCAGACCTTGATGGATTCAATTTCCTAAGAATTTCTTTGTGGATTTCAACATATAGGTCAAACATCCAAACTGTTATGCAAAACATAAAGGTGGGCCTGCTCCCGATCTGTAATATTGATTATGACAACCTTTCTTCCTGAAATTCCTTCACCCTCTAGCCGCCCAGTGTGATGAGATTTCGGTAAGCCAATGCTTTCTACACCAGACAAGTATTCGGTACAGAATTCAACGGCTTCCTCAACAATATATCTCTCTGCAATACAACCCTCTGGCCGACTTCGATTTTTGACATACCCTTTCAAAATCTTCATATACCGTTCAATGGGGTACATCCATCTGTAATGTACAGGACCACATAGTTGAATCTCTCTCACCAAGTGGACCATCAAATGAACCATCATATCAAAAAATGAAGGCGAGAAAAACATTTCTAATTCACATAATATGACGGCAATTTCTTTTTCCATAGCTGGAAATTTCGCCTGGTCTATAACTTTGCTGCATATAGATTTGAAGAAGAAACACAGTTTCGTTAATGTATGGCGGACATTCTTGGGCAAAATGCAACGTAAAGCAATTGGAATGAGATTTTTCATCAAAACATGATAGTCATGTGATTTCAGACCTTTTAACTTCAAGTCTCTCATTGACACAAGGTTACTGATATTTGACGAATAACCCTCTGGAACCTTTACGTCATTTAAGAAGTTGCAAAACTGATATCTCTCCTTCTTGGAAAGAGTGTAAGCAGCAGGAGGAAGAAATGTTCGTTTTTCACCCTTTACTGGTGCCAACTCTTCTCATATTCCCATCTCAACCATGTCCAACCTAGCCTTAATTCCATCTTTTGTTTTGCCAGATTTATTTAGCAACGTGTCGATAACACTGTCAAATACATTTTTTTCTACATGCATAACATCAATAAAATGTCTTACATACAGACAATTATAGTATTGTAATTCAAAAAAAATTGATCTCTTTTTCCAACCGATTTTCGTAAGATTCTTCGAAGCTGGTTTACCAAAAGTAGTGTCCAAATTTTTAACATTCTCAAACAATTGATTGCCTGTTAGTGGAGACGGTGTTGTACGTTCTTCTGAACTTCCATCGAATGATGTCTTCCAAGAACGGTACTTATGTCATCGTGGTAGAAATCTGTGATGTCCTAGAAACACGGTCTTCGATGAATGTTTCAACCTAATTGATTATGTACCTTCTTCGCAAACGGGACAGCCTTGAGATCCTTTAATGCTATATCCTGACAAATTTCCATACGCTGGGAAGTCATTTATCGTCCCATACAACATGACTCTCAAAGTGAAATCTTCCTTTCTGTAAGCATCATACAATGTAACACCTGAATCCCACAATAATTTCAAATCTTCGATCAATGGAGCTAAATAAAAATCAATATCATTACCCGGTTGTTTTGGTCCTGATATAAGCATATATAACATGATGTATTTTCGTTTCATGCATAACCACAGTGGTAAGTTATAATTTATCAACATAACCGGCCATGTACTGTGACTGCTGCTTTGAAAACAAAAAGGATTCACTCCATCTGTAGAAAACGCAAGACGAAGGTTTCTCGACTCGTTTCCAAATTCAGGATACTCATGATCGATTCTCTTCCACTGAGGAGAGTCTATCGGGTGACGTAGTATCCCATCTTTAATTCTTGTATCTGCATGCCATGTTAATTGTTCTGGAGTCTCCTCCCTTCCATATAGGCGTCTAAACCTTGGAATGATTGGAAAGTACCATACAACTTTAGTAGGACTGGATTCATCTTTCTTGTATCGAGAAGCACCACACTTTGGGCATTTTTTAAGTGATTTTTGGTCCTTGCGCAACAGTATACAGTCATTCGGGCAGGCGTGTATTCTTTTATAGATCATACCCATAGAGCGTTGCATTCGTTTGGCGTCATATGTTCGGCTCGGGAGCTCATTGTCTTCTGGGAGCATGTCATTCAAGAGGGCAAGTAGTTTCGTAAAACTTTCGTCACTCCACCCGTAATCTGCTTTCAAATTATACAGCTTCAGTACGGCTGACAATGCTGTATATTTAGTGCAACCAGCATACAATGGCGTCTTTGCACAACCTTTTAACTTCTCAAACAATTTTGGGCAATCACGAAGTTCATCTTCGAAGGTCCTTGCCATTTTCTCAATATGATCTTCATCATCATTCACATATGTAATCACATCCTCCATACGGTTATCTTCATTGTTCATATTTGTAATCATATCAGATGATCCATAAAACACAGTGTCACCCCAGTCACTACCTACATTCATTGTTTCCCCGTGTTTATTCCAACATGTATAACTTTGATCTATTCTGTGACAGATCAAGTGTTCTTCCAACTCATCTGGACTAATTTTGTTTTGAATAACAACAGCGTAAACACAAACGAAGGATTTGAGAAGAGTCACATGCATGATCTTTTTCAAACATGATAAATTCTTTCACGCCTTCTTCATACTCTTTTTTCAACCGATTTACATTCATCTATTCTTTATTTATATTCATCCTATTTAAAATCCATAGGATAAGTATATAGGTTAAAGGAGAAGGAATATGAGTATAATTTAGATAAAAAACAATATACTTCAAGGAAATAAAGGAATAAATAAATACCAAAATAAAAAATATATTGGGAACCACTACAATCCCCAAGCCTCACATCATCTAGATCTCTAAAACCCATCAAAGTTACTCCAACTCGAACTGGAAACACTGGGACCCAATTCTACCTGACCTTCAATACATGAGGATTTCTTGGGTACTCAGTAGGGAACCACCAATGTGGTTTCATAAATTCTAATTTTTAGTTATATGTGCATGTTTCATGCTCTGAATAAATAAATAATATCTAATAAATAAATAAATAAATCATCATTGATCCTCAGGTTCGTAGCCTCGATCATCCATACCAACTTTGGCTAGTGCCAAAGTGTATTTGAGAACATTGTGATGACTATACCAACCATAACAATAATCATGAGGTCTTTCACCCTAGTATACATTGATAATTACCCTAGATATAAACTCTCCCTGGTGAATATGATAATAACCTAGAAAACCTCCATCCTATTTTCACAACTTGAGTAGTATCCATACTAGTATAAAATTGTTCCCAACAACTTAACCCCAGTAGTGCAGGACACTCAACCAAACAGGCCAAATACACAATAAGGACTAAAATCTCTCACCTATCCACTTTTCATAACAAATATAATCACTAATCAAAATCAATGGCATCCCTATTAGGAGTATCATATACCTCACTACTATGTAATTTTTTCCATTTCAATAAAATACCACCTCAAGGTCATTTTTTTAATAAAAGTGGTGACATGAATTGGTCACCTAATTCATGCCCCAAAGGACTCAATTAAAAAAAAAGAGTATAAGTACAAACACAAGGTGAAAAGAACTTACACCAGTAGGGATTGAGAGAATTATAAACCAAAAACACCAAGGAAAATCAATAAAAATATCTAGAAGCAATGAATGATCCAAACAACCTATTATCAACTATTCCATGATCTCCAAAAGGGGTTTTACTATCCATGGGGACATCACTAATCCATCTGGCTCCAAGGGAATCCAATGCCTTCATAAATTTTCTTCTCTATCAACTTGAGTTATGTTATTCATGCTGTTATACAGTTTTTATTTTAAAATGAAGGGCTGAAATGAAACCTGAGAAAGACCTTAATACATTAAAACCAACGTTTAGAAAAGAAAACCATTAAAGGTTTGGATCAATAAGCTGTTAAGAACGAAGACCATCATTGCAACGTCACCATCCAACAGAAGCACATGATGTAGTGAAATACTCATCGCATGAGAGCATCATATAATTTATCAGTGTCTTACACGGTATAGCCTCATAATATTTACATGGTAATATTCCATACTATAAATATTCTCAAGAGATGGCTCATGTCCCATTTCAGTATATAGGTTTGTTCTGGGTCAGTCTACACATCCAGCCTATCAACAACCTTACAAAGTTATACCCACCCAAATAGTCACATCCCCAAGGGGGATGTTCACACACTTTAGGTTCAATTCAATAAGGCCAAGGGCTCTGATGTATCACTAGTTCCATGTGTGGCCTATGGGAACAAATACATAAAAGTCACAGAATGTATTCCAAGAGATCTCCGGGTTCCCCCTAACAAGGTCCACTAAGTCACACTCACTCTAATAACACCCATTAAGGAATTTATATATCCATAAGGAAATTTCCAGGACCACATACCTATTTTATATGTTTCTACTATTTTAATTCCAAGTTAAAAACTTTTCCTAGGCTCCCTAAGCCTTGTCCAATATCTACCCTAAGATCAACTCACCAATATAGCTCCTTCATCTCTCCAAAAAACCAAAATTATTAAATTATAACATTTATAATTAATTATCCAATTCAATTTAAACTTGTTATATTCACTAGAAACTCATCTTGTGGACTTTTCATGTTAGAACCAAGACCAAAAATCCATATAAGATCTGAAGTGGGATCTTAGTGCCATCTTAGAAAAAATACCCAACCATCAGAACCAAATCTATAGACAACATTATATAATTTGATCCAATATCCATGAAAACTACAAAAGGAAACACAAATCCTTCATAATGATTGGTGACTTGCAGATACCATCATGATGCCTCTTATACATGAGGTAGGAAAACACCCCCATCAAATCAATATGATACCACCGTGCTCCAGTTGAATCACCCATAAAACCTAATCTAGATAAATCAAAAATCAATAGAAACTAAATATAAAGAATAAAATGGTGAGGAAGATGGTTAAATCACTTATAATTGTTGAATAAATCCACTAAAAAACTCCCCATGGAAAGGGGAATCAAAGAGGAATAAGGGGGTGGGTCGATTGGGCATTGTATAAGAGGGAGGATGAGAAATGAGGGCTTCCCCTATTGGAATTTCAGAGGGAAAAAGATGAAAATATAATTTTAATGTTCTACACAATTTTCCAAACCATATATTAATAATGTGGTGGTACTGTACAAGAAAACCCCTTCAAATATTTGGTCAACATAGTTTACCAAAATATTCATTAATTATGTAAATTGGAACTACCTCAGTCTACAAAATTTCACATGTTTTGTATGAAATAATGAAAAAATGGTATGTTAATCCCTAACTAAAATCCAACTCACATGGTTTCCTCTATGATATCCCATGGTTAACCTTCGCTAACCATGAAATTCAACTATGTGATTTAGAAAGAGGACTGAAAACCTCCTCATGCTCAAGGTTCTACATTTTTTCTCAAAAAATATGAACACAAAACCATGTTTCATTTGAAAAATATCCAAAAAACATCATATAAAACTAAAATAAAGCTTGTGAGACTCACCTGAGTACTTGAGGAACCTCTCAAACCGCAGTGGAGGAGGAGACAGCAGAGTAGGCAGAGGAGGAGGAGGAGGAGGTGCCAGTGGAGGAGGAGGATGAGGCAGCGGACTAGGAGGAGGAGGAGAAAGCGCCGGTGGAGGAGGAGGAGGACGAGGCTGCGGTGGAGGAGAAGGAGGAGGAGTAGGAGGAGTAGAGGAGGAGGAGGAGGCAGCGGCCGGAGGAGGAGAAGGAGGAGGAGGAGGCGGCCGGAGGAGGATAAGAAGGAGGAGGCGGCGGCCGGAGGAGGAGGAGTAGGAGGAGGCGGCGGCTGCGGCGGAGGAGGAGGAGGCGGCGGTAGTGGTTCAGAGGAGGGCTTCCGTAAGAGCTTGACCAGGTGCAGGGAGGAGGAAGAGGACCTGCGAGTTTTTAACAAATCTGTGTGAGCCTTTATCAGCGCTAGTAAAAAGCGCTGATAAAGGATGTATTTATCAACACTAAAATGAAAAGCGCTGATAAATACATCCTTTATCAGTGCTAATAAAAGCGCCGATAAAGGTCCACTTTATGAGCGCTAAAAAAGCGCTGATAAAGGGGAGGACCTTTATCAGCGCTAAAAAAACACTGATAAAGGGGACCTTTATCAGCGCTTTTCTGTTAGCGCTGATAAAGGCAGGCGCATGCCTTTCCCAGTTTTGTGGTAGTGATTAGATCAGTCTCATCTTTTTTCATTTTGTATATGTCATCCCCACATGATTGATCAACTATGTTTTGAGTGTAAGGGGTATGGAAATTATAAAAACTATACATAAGTAGAGATGGATCCTATTAGTGATTGGTAAACAATCCATGAAAGGCTCTAAACCTATCATAAGACTCTTGAATAATCTCACCCTCATCCTGAAAAAATTATGTGATCTTATGCCTCACATCTATGGTGGTATTTCGAGGATAGAACATAGTGATAATGGAATTTAAAAACAAATCCTAGGTTTCAAACAATTGTTCATATAGGTTTTGAAACCATGACTTAGACTATATCATTAGACAAAATTAAAATAACCTCAACCTCAAATCTTCCCCACTCAGGTATCATGGAGTAAATTATTAGAAAAACCATAAAAATATATAATTAAATCTAATGAATATTATGTAGGTAGGCCAATGAATAAAGGTATAATCATTTGATGAGACTACTTAATCTCATAATTTATAGACCGATGTTTCAATATAATATAATAAGGGTTACATGACACTATTTTTAGCCAAAGAACAATAAGCCTGGGTCTCTCATGGGTGAGAACTAAGGGCTACAAAATATTCTTGTTTGGATTTTCAGTTAATCTTAACTCAATGTATTCCAAATATTCCATTTTTTATTTTTTTAAATGTATATAAGAGTGTTTATTTATTTCAGATTTTAGAGTTACTAGTTCTATCATAAGTTTCTTCTATGAATATAGGAGACACGACTTCATTTTGTTTTTTTAATTTTTTTAATACGTTTTTTTGAATTGGTTTCTCATACCTCTTCTCAGGAATCAAACCAAAATTTGATGTTGTATCTCATTTAATACATGAATATTTAATATTTATATTACCCTAAATAATACTTACAATGAGAAAAATATGATTATGGGTTTTGATTCCACAGGTAAGGTTAATGATATTTATGAGTGACCAAAAAAAAATATTAAACAATACAAAACAAATACATAAACAAGAAGAATAATTGAAAAGATGAAGTGATTTGAATGTGTGGTGAAAATAGTGAAAGAGTTGTGTGAATTAGTGAATGATGAAAGAGAGAGTGAGATAAAAAATAGATGAAATTAGAGTCTTCATACTACTTAAAATGATATTTTTAATCTAAATCAAATAAATATAGTTATTCAGTGCTTTTAGAAAAGGTGAAGATTCACTATGTTGTTACTTCATTGAACTTCCTTATTTTGGTGAACATTTTTTAGTCCCGATCTATCAATATAAATCAATAATTAATATATTCATTACATAAAAGAGACACATCTTCTTTTTTCAATTTTTAGTACTTCTTTTGATGATTAGTGGTGAAATGATTTATCACTGCCAACTCTCAGATCTTGAGTAGTGTGAAATGATAATCATAATTGAAGAAAAAATTAATCTAAACACAATTTTCACTAAACAATTATGCTAACTAAATAATAATGTATTAAAGCATTTTATCACATTACAATCTGAATCCTATAATATATTTATTTACATATAGTATTATAAAATATCATTGACGAAGAAAGAATAGAAAATAAAACATCTCTAAAGTCTATGTCTCCTTCCTCAATGTCCATCTCAAATAACTCATACCAAATTTTTATTCTACCTCAAATCTTTGTGATCTAGTGAATTTATGGATAATGGATCAAGGATGTATCATGGATGTAATGCGGATCCCCCCTCACTATGAATCCTCTTAATTTTATCAGAAAATCCTTAAAAATATCAATTATGATCTCACAGTCACCACTTTGTCACTTCTCCTGCATTTACATTGGGTACGACCATCACTTTATATATTCCACCTTGGGTGACTTAAGAAATGATCCCATAATAGATTTCGATCCTCACACATGGTAATTTCCCCAATAATACAACAATTTCCTAATTATTCCTATACAAACATACTAAATCTCTATGTGACAAAGACATATGATTTCATATCATGGATCAATCTCTACAAGCATTTTTATTAATTTTGAGAATATTCTAGTAAACCATTCAACTTCGAATAGATCCATGCTCCTTGTTAGCGGGAGAGTCACCAATTAATCTCACTAATTATCCACTCTAAAAAAATATAATAATTTTCATCTCAACACCTTCATTGTTTCTATATAAACTTCATATTTTGAGCATAATGACCCTCATAAAAATGTTGTTGAAATCTCAAAGATAACATTAACAAACATCATCCACCATGAACATAATATGCCTCATCCTTCCCAAAGAAATAATATGATCAAGTTCATATCTTGTGGAATTCATCCCAAAAAAAGAAACTTGGAGAAAAAAGAACAAGAAGTGCATAAATAAATCTTAAATGTATCTGCACATGGATTCACTGTGGCCTTCCCATGAACACCAAGTGTTCACAACTATACATATTCACAAAAATATTTCAGGTGAATAATGTGGCCTCATTGTATTTAATTAAACACCTATAACTAAGAACATAAATATAAAAACCATCTTAGCTCAATTGATTACCCAGTACCGAGCTTGGATTCCCATACACAACACTTTAATATATTCAAAGGGTTTGGTTTTTTCTTTATCATTTAGAATCAATATCATTACAATATTTAGTCACAAGAATTGGGAAATTTATGTTTCAAATCAATAATAACTTGGTATTTTGGCCTCATTAAACATTAAATCATGTCATCTTCAAGGCTCAATGTTCAGCCAAAGAAGAATCAAAATTTTAAAACATTTTTCCCGAAAAATCGAACTTCAATTTTGGGGATCACAAATCAAGATGGGATTAAAACTTCAACAAATCATAAATAGGTTTCACACAATGTCTTCAATTGAAAAATGATGTATTGATAGTAGTATTCTAATTGAGATGCCTCAGTTTGCCTCGGGTTCTTCTTCCAAAGGTGAAGTAAAATTCTTCAGATGGTGAACACAGTTGGTGGCAACCACTTTAAATTTTTTTTTTCATTCACCATCTACAGTGGCCTATATTATTTTCTCAAACAACACAACTTGTTTTTTCTTCATCAGAGGTGTGGTTCGGTGTTGGTTTTTCATCAATGATAGTGGTACGATGCCTGGAGAGCTCTCAACTTGTGTAATCCACAATGATAAAAAATTGGGAGTTCAATAGGGGTATCTCCTATCATAAGCTCGAAATGGGTTCTCTAGATTAAATAGATTCTTCATAGATGAGTGTGTCTATCTAGTTATGGAGTAGCTTCAATTTGACTCTATATGTAAAATAAAGTGTTTTTTATTCTTTATGGTAGGCTAAGGGAATCACAACACAGTTAGTTGTAAGATTTGTGAATTGAAGGATGTTATTATCAACATAATTCCACCAAAATTCATAGTTGTGTGAAGCAAAATGCACATTAAGTTGTTGCACACACAATCACATGGTTTATTCTCAAGGTATGGTCAGCTGTAGATGGAACCTGTGGTTGGTTTCCATTTTACTCATGTGGTCACTAGAGTCCCGACACCATAGGTTGGGGGATTCATGCAATATATTGACTATGAAATTATCTTTTGGTTAATTGGCAAGATCACTATACTATACTAAATATCCCATTCTTCCTTACTGGAAAATAAATAAAAATTAAATTAAATTCAAATTCAAAATACATAAAATAAGTAATATTAAGATAGAAATATATTGATTATTTACATATAAAATAAAGAAAGAATATATTTACTTTTTTAACACTAATTTTTATTAAATAATTAAAAATTATTTTTTTGACATACAATTTATGTTGAAAAAATGATTAAAATAATCAGTGTAAAAATTAAAAATTATTGTTTTGAAGAAATTCAAAAATCAATTAATAAATTAAAATAAATAATGTAGTGAAATACTATAATATAACAAATCATGAATAAAAAACAATGGTTTAAAAATTTATTTATTTAAATATTAATTAACTAAATTATTAAAATAACCATGAAAATAAACATTATATCCTAAAATTTATAGTTTTTATTATTTAATATAAAATTTACTTCAACTATAATTTATTCAATAAAAATATTATTTTGATAATAGAAAACAAATTAATTAAAATATAAAATGAAGCATAAATCATTAAATAAATGTCACATATATTTTCATCCCCTACTAAGATAAACATTACATAGAGATATAGGAAAGAGAAACCTTGGTTTCAAAAAGGCAACAAAAAGCATCAAGGTAATCAAAATCATAACTCTAACTAATGATGGATCCTCATCTCCATCCTTTGGAACCTAGTTAAAAGCATAAACTCATCCAACTTCAGATTCCAAGCACTTCCATCACAATTTTTGATTCACCTATGAAACTGAACCCCAAGGTATCTACTAAAGAGGATACTGAGGCCCTATTCGAGTTCTCTAGACTAACTACATAGACAGAGATGAAAATATTGTTGTGGAAAAAATAGGTATTAAAGAGAAAACTAGTAATGGGGGTAATATATGTACCTATAAATCATTGATACTGGATAAAGAGTTTATTATCCTTTGATGTTCCTCCAAACCATGTCCCCGAGGATTGTGTCTACAATGACCCTCTTCCCATGCTGGATTGAGATACACTTGGATAGAATTGTTAGCGATGTCACATTATTCTACCAGAATGACACTCCATAGGATGACTAGTAAACATCCTGTAGAAATTCCAAGAATACCCACACTAGGATAAAATATGTGGAGTCCCTCATAGAGCCAAAAGAGAAAATCCCTTACACAGCCCTAAATTCCTCTTGTCACCCTAGATGATCTACTTATAATTTCTCTTCCTACCACTAGAAGATTCCCTAATTAAACTATTCAAAAAACCTCCACATGGGTTATTGAAGAAGGGAGGAATCCTTACTTTAATGTCCTATGGTAATCACATATCAACTATGAGAGAATTACAGACGACCGTAGAGTAAGAGGTTAATTCAAATATTTATATCGTGTGCCTCACCATAGGATGGAGTATAATAAAATACCTCTTAGATTTTTTATCCTCATTTATATCAAAAAATAATTGGAAAAACATTACCTCTGCAAAATGGGAATTGTAGACATCTATAAATGTCATCCCCCACTAGAGCTTCATGAATACCTGACTTCTATCCAGTATCAATTTATCTATAAAGAGAACCTAAAAAATATGTCCTTGAAATATTCTCATGCTAGAACCTCATGTATCTAGTCTTGGATCACCAAGTCCCAAAACTTCCTAGAAGGTCCCTGTATCTTATTCAAAACCAGATTCACCTAATGATCAACGAGCATATCCAGTAGCTCAATGATCCTTTCAAGGATCTTGATTTATCCCTCAAAATCCCTTGGAACACCCAAACCACTTAATACTATATTGTGTTGTATCTAAAAGTATAAAAAAATCACCATCATAGGCCCTCCATAATGGGTGCCTCTACCTCCCACCAACACTATATAAAAAATGACATGAATAAAATGTACTACAACATAGACCATAGGGGAAGCATGCTGATCATGCTTATCTTTATCCTACTGAATTCATAGAGGTTCAAATTCGAACATTCTCTATATTTAAGATATTATCAACCTTGTCTCGTAATAAAACAACATGAATTCAACAAGTTAGGATTTTCTTAAATTGAAAACAAATATTTAGAAACACCATCAATAGATTAAATATTAAAAATAATTAAGAAATTAATAGGCACATATGAATATGATGACACTAGGAACCATACCCTATGGCCTATCAACAATTACTAGGTATAACCCCTGTTATATTTACACAAGTACAAATAACAAGTATTTGGTACCTTCACATTAGTCAATATCATATTAATTTTAAATATATCCATGCTCAAGTAAAATTAATCAAATATCACTAAGGATGTATTAAGTAAAATACTTAATATATCCTTGTAAGGATTTAGTATATTTATCATTATATCAATCAAATACAATATAGTGTAGTGAATGTGAACCTAAATACCTACACATGAAGCATGGACTAACCCACTATCACCAATCAGGACAAGATAAAATTCAAAAAATTGTAATTGTATAACAATATTAAAATAATGACATAAAATAGCTAAATAAATATTTAGTAGAAATAGTCCCACTACCCTGGAATCTGGGTTTCCTACTACACATGATTTGCTGAGACACAAGAAATTTCTCTTACCTAAGTTCCAACCATCCTATCCATATTATATTGAGCACAAAATAGTAAATCAAAATTAAAGGGTATTTTCTATAATTTTGTGATTCCTCATCTCAGATCACCAAGTCTGAGTAAGAGAACCACATGACCTCATACATGCCTCCCCGTGTGTAAGTGGTTCTCAACTAGTGAAAGGGGAATGAGTGACACCATGGGGAATGTATACACACAAAATCAGATAACCATTAGAGGAAGAACATACAACGAATGCAATAATAATAATGGTAAATAGTAAAATAACAAAAAGAAGAATATGTAATAACATCATCCTGTGTAATATAAAAATGGAATACAATAACCAGAACATCAAGTCAAAAGGGACTCCCACATACAATAGATAAATAAATAAATAAATAAATATATATAATGTATAAAAGAACCAAATAATAATTTCTAAATCACTGCAAAATATCCCAAATAATGTTTTGATATTACCCAATCGTCACCCACCATTATATAATTGATATTATTCCACAGGCCCCTTTTCATTGCTTAGATCCCTAACTATAAATCCTTATCATGAATTAATATTTCCATGTAGGTGTGATTATAAACCCAATAGGACACCAATAAGTGTACCTTAACAAAAATGTAGTTGTTTTATTAAGGTGATGCATCAACAAAACTAAATAATAATAATTAATAAATCCTTGTGGAATACCCACTAAGTCATTGCATGTTAACCAGGCCTCCAAGAATCTACTTCTGTATAGTCATTGGACCCATGCCAAAAGAAATCATGCATGTTAACCTTAAATGGAAATCAAAACTTATCCTATACCATATCACTCTAGGAATAACATCATTTATCTACCCGAACTGTCCCTTATCACTCAAGGGAGGTCATATCCATGTCTTAAGCCAAACATTAACACTTAAGGTGGACTCGAAAACCAGTATTTTGTAAGCATGAAATAATAATAAAAAGAATAAAATTACACCAAAACTAGTGGAAGTTATCATTGAATACCCCATAAATAATAATGATTCCATTCTAACCTCACCCGATGTCATGAGCTGACCCTTTGGGACCAAAGCTATGACTACCCCACTCCAACCACCAATAAGCCAGGCGCTAGTGACCAGATCCATGTAGGAATATCCCACAAATGGGTGGAATTATCCTAAGTCAACTTTACACATTCACAAATCTCTAAGCCCACAATGTTTTAAAATATAAAACATATAAAACTAATGCACGAATTCATATATAATACCACAATGAGAGTAAAATAAGATTTTTTTTAGAGCGATAAAGGGAAAAATAAAAGCCCAACCAAAAACTATAGAGATTCCCAACATCCCAGAAGGAGGGGACCACTCACAAATGTAACTACCTTGAAAACACCTCAACCATTCTATCCCAAGCTATGCACCACCTACTCCCTATCCTCCCAGAACACTACCAAAATGGATGTTGTCTTCATAAAACATGACAGATGTGGAAAGATACTATGTATGGGTGAGAATAAGAATACCAAGATGGAAACACTAAAATAAATAAGAATAAATAATTAGGATTATTCAGTTCATTACAATAAGATATAAATCAAATAAGAAAAAACCATATATACACAAGAAGGTACCACACCTCTAGTCAGTCTCAACCAAACTCTCTGCCATAAGATTCATGTTGAAGAGTCTAGTAAATGATCATTCTGGGATAACCTATACCATAAAACATGATATCATCAGATACACTCAACCAATAGGTCAATATCATAGGACCCCACCCAGGAAAAATCACTGGTTTATGAAGATCTAGATACACAGATAGGGGATCACACACAAGAAAGCTGGGGGACACCAAAAACCCAATATAGATCAAAAATATATTTAAGCGATCAAATGAAAATGATAAAATGAAAAATATTGGAATGTACTTCTATATAGGCGATAAATTCCCTATGTAAGGAGGTCACACTGATTCCATGAACCCCACCTTGGGTATAAGATGGAATTATAAAAGATCACTCTCTAGTCTCATGGAGGGACACAAAAAACTCTATATGAGACTCCCCTCTAGAGGATATTTCAATCCAGATACATGGATCCATTACCGCGTTGTACCCTTAATGGGATGGACCAAGCGTACAAACTCAATCAATACTAGTCGAAATTGAAGAAACAATGGGCTCCAAACACCCTCAAATGGAATACCTGACATCACTAGCCAACCTGTGGCCCTCCCATGTGATTAAATCTCACATTAAATATAGATATACATAAAAATTAGGTGTAAATAATGATACATAGTGTGAATATGTCTCCAAGAACCTTTCATGTTCCATCTAGGTGTGCTCAGGTCCTTCTAGTCATTCCTGTGTACCGACTGGTGTACACCTGGCTGTGCCCGTGTACACCTGACAGTGTCCGAGAACACAAATTTTTACATATAATCTAACCGTATCAGTGTAACCTAGATTTCCCATGCTCAATTATCTTTGATATACAATCCATACCATTAGAAAAACTAAAATGTAATGTGAAAAGTGTCACACAATGTAGGATATTTTCCTTCTCCATGGAAATCATATCACCACAGCCTGGGCACCACACATTGTGTGATCCAAGATGACACACCATATAACAGGAAAATTTGATGAACCCCCAGGTTCCCATAAATATCATCTATACATACTACCACCACCATGATTCTAGTTAGGAATATCAAATATGAGGTCTTCTTACACACCCTTCAATAGAGATATGAATCTCATCTTCAAATCCGCTTGGAAGAAACCAATTTCAAGCCATGCCGTCACCACCACATAACAAACCAATAATAATGGTTAATATACATTCATTACAATCTATTTTTGATCATCCTCTATCATCATCACTCCTTGATCACATACTCGATCATGAACCTCACCGCCTAATTGATCAATTATATCAAATAATAGCCATGGAACAGTCATATACATGGTATTCAGAAAAATATGAGGAAAATAAATTTACCACGATGAATGTGGGAAGAAATAGGGTATAAGTACATAAACAGAAAATATGAGGAATGTTCCTTGACCATTTTTTCTTTTCACCTTGATTGTTTTTTGATGAATTAGATGAATGAAGATATAATAATCTACAAAAAAATCTACCATAATTAAAACAATAACCAACGTGAGAATCAATTATTGTTTATTGAATTCATTATTTTGACTAGGTTAAAATAATGGTATGGAACCACATAAATAAAACATCATACCTTGAGTTTGGAATGATATTTGATGAGGAATAGTCCTGCATTTTCATTGTTGGAGAGATCCACGATCTCGAATGGTGCAAAGATCCTCAATCTCGATTGGATCTGATGTCCTCCGCCAATGATCCTCCAGAAGTTCCTCTAAATCCTTAGGTTATGAAGTTAACCATTATTATTTATTAATATCCTATTTTTTATATATAGGTTTCTTTGTTGTTGTTTCAAAATAATTAAATAAATTAGCCATACTAATTTAATTTTATTACTTTTCACTAGAAATATCACTTTTCTGAAATACAAGATGCTGAAAAAAGATAATGTCATGCCTAGGGTAAATCCCATGTAATGAACTCAATGAAGGCATCAAATTTCTAATATAATCCACCATTCAGTAGTTATTAATATTTTTCAGGAAAATAACAAATGAGTGATATTAATATTTTTATAATTTTTAAAATATCAATTACTGGCTCACCATGGCTCAAAATCTCATGTCGTCTCAGCAAATGGGTTTGAAAACAATCCGTATAATATACTAAAGTAATAAAAAGAAAAATCATAGTTGTAAGATTCTCCCCACATTAGATATTTTCATCCCAAAATGTGAAAAATCTACTAAAAAGATGAGGGTACTGAGCTCAAATATTGGTCTCCCACTCCCAAGAGCTCTCGCAAAGATTTATGTGCTTCCATGTAACACACACTTAGGGAATTGATCACCAAGGAAGGATCTTATCCTAAAAATCCTCGATATACAATGGGTATTAATCAATGTTATCCCTATACTTGATGTCTTTCTCACCCCAGTTTATAATATGTCACTAGTCCTACATGTACCTCCTCAGCTATGACACATGAAAAACCTCATGTACATAGTTTAATTATAGTGGTAGAGATAACATGAACACCTCCTTTTGAAATATATATAGTATTTGGAAAGGTCCAATGAATCTTAGAGATATTACATCCCCCTTACAAAATATATAGAATCCACATCGAGGTGACACCCTCAGGAACACTTGGTATCCCTCCTACAACTCAAAATGACTCCATCATTTTTCTACATAGGACTTATGATGGATCTTTGATGTCCTTATCCTCTTGTATATGATCTTAACTATCTCTATATTATATCTCACCTACTCATGGACCATGAGTGCTGACTCACATGGATCAGTCCAATATAGAATTTAGCATCATGGTCACCCATTAAAGTCCTTGAATGGTTCCATACTAAAGGTATAATGGTAACTATTTTGGCATGAAAACTCTAATAAGGACATTTAATCCTACCAACTACAACCAATATATAACATGTAAGAATGAAACAATTCCTCCAAGATTTGAATGGTCCACTTAGTCGGACAATTAGTATGAGGGTTAAATATCGAGATCCAACACATCAGAGACCTAAAGTCCCTCTTCAATCCTATCCATAATCATGACATGAAGCTACAATCATAGTATGAAATGATCATCATGGGAACTCCATGGAGATTTATATCCTCCTACATGTACAATCATCAAAAGATATCTACAGAACCCCTGTAAAAAACCACGTGATCCGACTTATTGTGTCATTATTTGATCACCCATATGAAATCATGCCCCTTGGATGTATGTACTAAACCCGTCATGATGTCCATGGATATCCCATCCCACTTAAATTTTTGAAGATCAAGGATTTGAGCTAAACCCACTAGAACATGGTGATTATCCTTCACCTGCTGATAAGCGAGGCATCAAGATATAAACTATAAAACAAATGTATTCAATCCAAGACACCAAATATAATGATGGAGGTCCTTGTACATATTCACCAGACCTGGATGTACTGCCTATCACATATGTGAATTAGTTTTCAGGTATTTTTCCATTTTATTCTTAGTATTTATTTCCCCTAGGTCCCCATTTTTTGGAGAAAAGTGGTGAATTTTGGGAGGACATGCCCCTGCGCATGGTTGGCACATGGTTAGTAGTAGCTCTGCACCCATCCCACCTAACTGTGTGGTATGAGACAAAACCTACCTCACCGCCATAGCATGACCATGCGACTCTGACCAGCTAACCTTGTGGTATGTCATTCCTCAAACAAAGCACCCAACATAGTTACAACATAGTTTCCCAAACCATGTTGACTAATAGTGCACGACATCCAGTTCATTAAAAATTTCCATCTCCACTCGTGATTAAACATGAAACCACCTCATTTATACCCTTTTTCAGTATTCCTCACTCTACACACACCTCCACCTCCTTCCACCACCCTTTGAGCTTTGATTTTGTGGTGGATTTATGGTGGTTTCTCCTAGAATGATCATATAAGTCATCATTCTTCTTCCAATCCCCCCCCCCCCCGATCTAGGGTTTCCTCTCTTCTTTTTGGGGTTTCATCTTTTATTTTCCTAGGGTTCTGATTTTAAAGTTTTATTTTAACATTCTTGGTTCGATCCCTTGGATTACAGTTTGATCTTTCTAAATTGTGGTGCGGTCGAGGTGAGGTTGGAGTTTCACACTCATTTAAGAAAATTTCTCCACTCGAGGTTGGTGATTCCATGATTAAGAATTTTTTATTGAATTTCATAGGATTTAAAGTTTGTTTTGTTTTTCTCTATGGATAATTTTAATGATTATAAAATGGTTTTTGAATTTTTTTTGTGTATTTGGATTCAAACTGGGCTTTTCATTTGAAATGGGGTGTATTCTTGGTGCGAAACCCTATTGTACATGACAAAAGTGTTTTATAAATTATGTAAAGGTTTTATTAAATCTTTTATGTGGTGAAGATCATATTTTAGAAATGTTTTGGAGTTCATATGTTTTTGAAATATTATCGGGGTGTGTAAGTGGTTACTTCGGAATGTGTAGTATTTTGTTTGGATTACTTGTGTGAAAGTTTTATACAATTCGAACTTGAATCTTGTTTGTGCACAAAGGGAAGACCATGTATCTATGATTGTGAGAAAGGTCTAGTCATCTAGTGATACAGATGTGGAAATAGACTTGTTTCACTTTGTAGGATTGATGATGAAATCACTAACTAATTATTCATGATGATTGGAGACCATTAGAATTTTGGATTTTTCTCTTCTTTAGTGGCTCCTGCACGGGAACATAGATGATTGTGGTTCCAATACCACATTATAAAATTATGTGGGGATCTATATTCCCATAACTAGTTAGTACCCATAGGTACTCTACCATATTTGATTCTCATTGACTACCTTTCGCTCACCATCGGCACACAGTGTGGCGCTTGGGTTAGCAAAAAGAACTGAAGTTTATATTTAAAAAAATTCTTCCCATTAATGTTGTTTTCATTAAAGGAACCTTCCATTAAAATTTTCAAGAATTTATTTTCATTTATTAAACATGTAAATTTATTTTTCATTCAATGTCTAGAGCATGGAATACTTTTGGGTGACATCCTACTGGGCGATATCTCACACCCTAGATACAAATTTGGGTGTAAGCATACTTGGTCATGTTTGATACATGTAAGGGTACCATTTTTGGTGTTAGTAGTTTAGGATTCTAGTGATCCTCATGGGTGGTGTTGCGGTGATGGTTTGAGGGTGATGTTACCCTTTTGTTGTGGTGGTTTTTGGAGATGATTTTTTGTCCTCTTTTTTTAGTAGCACTCTTTTGATTTTTTATAAACTTATAGACTTAAATATAATACCTTGTAATGGATTATTTGGTTAGGTTTTAAAGATTTGATTTAATTCATATTTTTTTATTTTTTTATATTTGTATATTCAGTTAAATTGTTCCAACATGCTGGTATTGATACTCGAGAACTAGTGCTTGCCCATGGGGATTGGGAACACTATTCGGGCCATTCCATGAATCAGGTCGGGCACTGATTCAGATGACTACCTATCTTGGTTCATGGAAAAATGGTATCATATAAGGCTTATCTCTTTGGGTAATGTAATATGGGATGACTATGGATAGACAGGGGTTAGGATTTTCTGGTCTCGGAGTTTTGGTTGCGAGTAGGGTGCATGGACCACACACCTCACGATAGACCTTGAGTCTCCATGGGATGTTGGGATATTGGGTTGGCTTCGCCCCTAGGTGGGATGTGAAGGCTATAGATAGTATGTGGATAGATTGTGGGGGTGAAGTGGTTTAGTAATTATGTTTCCTTGTCATGTTTTGTATATTAACATTTGTTATGCTCGCGGAAAATTTTCAGATCTGTTTGGTTAATGATTTTATCATGTGATTGTTTCTTTTTTTAGCAACATGCCTCCCAAGAGAGTTCCCCTGAAACTACATGATTAAGCTAGAGAGAGTTATCACTCACCACTTGATCAAAGGACGGTAGATGTTGTGGTTTAGGCTGTTCAAGATCTGAGATTGGGAGCAGGTCCTACACCAGCTCCAATTAGAGAGGCGGAACATGGTCCGAGGAGAGACAAAGCCCAAGAGTATCTTAACAAAAAAAACCTTATTCTTTTTTAGGGTATCTCTGAGCCACATGAAGCGAATGAGTGGATATTGATGTTTGATAACATGTTTGTGTTCCTAAACACTCCAAAAGAGTTCTAGGTGAATTATGATTCATTTCTACTAGAGGGTCCTGGTAGAAGTTGGTGGGACTCTGTGATTCGATATAGGAAGAACAAGAAAATGAGATGGATGGACTTAAAGGTGGTATTTAACAACTATTATTTCCCTGAGGTATTGATTTATGCTAGATCTGGGGAGTTCATGGATGATGTATAGGCAGACCTTTTGGTGGTGGATTATGCCAAGAGTTTTGCTGAGATGGACTACTTTTCCCCTGATATAGTCTCCAATGACAAGATTAGGGCACAATGGTTTGAGAAAGGATTATGGCCTAGTATATTTTTTTAGGTCTTATTATTCCAGATGGATACTTATGATGAAGTGGTTGACCAAGATTGTATAGTGGAGATTGACCATAAGGGAAGGTCAACAGCCTTTGGGGCCAAATCATTGATGGGATGTGGCAGTTCATCGGAAAAGAAGATGAATCGTGATGAGAAAGGGAAGATGGGAGGTAGCAGTTCAAGCCATCCTTCTAAGCAGCCTTTATTTGTGGCTTCCGATGTGGGTTATGTTGTGAGACACCCTTGTTGGAAGGTGGGGCACACTCAACTAGCTTGTACATATCCTCCCAAATCATGTCATCGATGTGGAGAACTGGGGAACCTGCATCGATTTTTCAGAGCTACATTTTCTTATCAAGGTGGCATAGGATCAGTGGCTTCAAGGGGAATGATAGATCAATCATAAACATACAAGACGATGGGTTATCAATTTGGTGGTCGAGTAAATAGGAAATATTTTATTATGGTTAGAGTCAGCTCATAGAAGATCCTCAGGCTAGGGGTTGTGGTCAGACTCAGACAGATTCCAGGAACCTTCATGCTGTGGAGCAGGCACCAGTGGGACTGAATGTAGGGCCCTTAACTGTTCAAGGTACCATTCAGTTTCATATTCTTTAGTTACAATTCTATTTGACATTGTTTCTTTAGTTTCTTTTATATCAACCATTATGGTGAATCTATTTAATTTTCTAACTGAGCTCTTTTATTTTGTGATGATTTTGGTGACGTTGTTGGGAAAAAAGAAGTAGGGCCTTAGGTGTCTGTCATGTGTTCTTTCCATGTTATGGGTTGACATAGAATAGAATTTTTTGGTCTTGGATATGGACATGTTTGATGTTATCATTTTCAAAGAATGGATGGAGTTTTTTTGAGCGCACATTGATTGTTATCAGGGGTCAGTTAGATTCATGGAACATGATGAAAGTGATCAGATTTTACATAGAGAATGGGATCCTCATTCGGGTTGAGCTAGACCACCACTCCTAGGGTTGGGACATATTTCCTTTCCATTTTCATCTCTAGTACTGGAGGATGGTGGTGGTTCTTGTGATGGTGGATTACCAAAGGAATTAGATGAGTTCCTAGTGGTTTTCCCATATAATTTTAAAGGTTTCCCCCAGAGTGGGACATGGATTTCTCGATTGATTTGGAACCGAAAACACAACCGATCTCTCTTCCTTCATATAGCATGAACCCTAATGAATTTATGGAATTAATGTTACAATATGAATTTTTGGAATCTTACGAGTTCATTTGCCTAATAATCTCTCCTTGGTCCACTCCTATTTTTTTATAATGATTTCCGAAAGATCTCTCTGGTTGTGCATCGAATACTGAAAGTTGAATAAGGCCACCATCAATAATAAGTACCCCTTTCTCTGAATTGATGATTTTTTCAACCAGATGAAGGGGTAAAAGTGGTTATCCATGATTTATTTTAATTGGGGTTTCCTCCATGTGTGGGTGAAGGAGGACGATATCCCGAAAATAGCTTTTCTAAGCTGGTACAACCACTTCAATTTTTTATTCATGCCTCTCAGATTGATAAATTCACTAGTAGTCATTATGGAACTCATGAATAGGGTGTTACACCATTATATTGAATCCTTTATTGTGGTATTTGTTGATGATATCCTAGTATAATCCAGAGCTAAAGAAGATAATGAGCATCATTTGCAGATTATGCTGGGAACCTTGCAGGATCGTCGTCATTATGAAAATTTCACAACGTGCACTTTCAAGATCATGGATGTGATTTTTCTAGGCCACATAATTTAGTATAAAGGTGTTTTAATGGAACCTATTAATATTAGTGTAGTTATGTCATAGGAGTAGTCAAATAACTTGTTTGAGCTCAAGAGTTTTCTTGGACTGGAATGTTATTATGGGCGATTTGTTCGGGACATCCCAGGGCTTGCTTCCCCTATGTTTGCAATCACATAGAATGAGGTGAACATTGAATGGATCCCATAATGTAAAGTATAATTTTAGTATCTGAAGACAAAATTGACAACCACACCCATGTTGATTTTTCCGGAATCTGGAATGGGATATGTGGTTTATTGCGATGCTTCAAGTATGGGTCTCGGGTGTGTGCTTATGCAGGATGATCACGTGATGGCATATGGTTCTCACCAACTATGACCACAACATTAAAATTACCCGAACTGCAAAATGGAGTTAGTAGTGGCGATTCACGCTTTTAAGACATGTAATCACTACTTATTTTGGGGAGAAGATGTGGTCTACTATGAACATAAGAGCTTAGCCTCCAATTTCTCATAGAAGGATCTCAATATGATGCAATGCCATTGGATTGAATATCTATAGGAATTTTACATTGATATCATCTATCACATGGGATATAGTAATGTGATGGTGATTCATTGAGCACAAAATCACCAGTCTTGGAATTGAGGAAGTCCACTGATGAGTATACTTTGATGGGGATATTTTCCCAGATGCACTTGGAGACCATGGAGCACAACAGAGGTGCGTTCTGGGTAAGAATTTAGTTGAATCTTTCTCTTCTAGAGTTGATTCATCAGGAGTATCCTGGTGATGAGATGTGTTAGTGGTACATATAGTTTCTTTATTCTAGGGATACATCCTCCAATATGCCATTTTCTATAGAGGTAATTTTGTGTTTCAAGGGATGTTTTGTGGTGCCATTATCTTTAATGAAGGAGGTGATGCAAGAGAGACACTAGTCTCAATGGGTCAATCATACTAGTGCTAATAAGATGTATTATGATGTTCTTTAGCTGTTTTGGTAACCAGGTATGAAGCACGACATTACTGACATCGTATCAAGGTGATGTACATGTCAATTGGTAATTGTATAGCATAAAGTCCCTCAGGTTTTCTCCAACCTATACCCATTCCTAACTAGAAGTAGGAATAGGTCAATAGGGTCAACATTATTTGATTGAATAATACACCTTAGGGTAGGAATTCCATTTGGTTGGTTATTTATCATCTGACCAAAACATCCCACTTCCTTCTGATCAAATATTCAGTAAAAGAGGATGAGTTGTGCCGGTTGTATGTTCAGGAAGTGGTCAGGATTCATGGTGTGACATTAGTAATTGTTCCTAATAGATGTCCCTACATTACCTCTTAGTTATGTGAATGAATTAAAAGGGTATTGGGGTAAAAATTTAATATGATTATGGAGAACCATACTCAAATGGATGGTCAGAATGAATGGAAAAATCCAATTCTAGAGGACATATTTCATGCTTGTGTTTTTAATATTAGAGGATCATGGGATAGCCATATGGGATTGGTTGATTTTTTTATAATAATAGTTACAAATTATCTATTTAAATGGCTCCAATTGAGGCTATCTATGGTCATACATGTTTACCATTATTGTGATGGAATGAGGTAGGTGATACCTCACTTTTGGGACTGAGCCTTGTGAAGAGATGTTTGATAAAGTCAACAAAATAATGAATCAGTTATTGAATTATCAGAGTCACCAAAAATCTTATTTTGATAAGAGGATTTGGGATCTAGAGTTCACTTTGGGTGACCGGGTGTTCAAGAATGTGGCACCACATTTGGGTCATCTTCATTTGGGGAAGTAGGGATAGATAACACTGATGTATTTCAGACCCATGAAAATGATCGAGAAGATTTAAATGGTGGAAAAACGATTGGCGTTTTAATTCATAGTTGAGGTCAATTCACAACATATTTCATTTATCCCAACTAAATAAGTATAATCCAGACCCATATCATGTCTTGAATCAGGAGGAGTTGGAGTTTGGGACTGATTTATCAGTATTTGAGCAGCCAGTGCAGATAGTGGATTCCCAGGAAAAGGTGTTTTGCAGGAATTAAACTATGTTGGTCCTTATCCTATGGAAACATGGGCATGATACAAATGGTTCTTGGGTGAAAAAATCTTGGTTGGATCAGGAGTGCTCCATTTTTGTCTTCCAATAATGTTTTCATATTACTTTTTGTGGGTGCAATGTTTTCATGGTAGGGTGACTTGTCACATTCCTGATAACTTTTTTAGGTATTTTTTCCATTTTATTCTTTTTGTATCTTGATCAATAGGACCCATTTTGTTTTTTAATAGAAAAATAGTGAATTTTGGGAGGACATGCCCCAGTGCACGGTTATTCGTAACCATGTGCCCATACCATCTAACACTATTGTAGAAGATATAACCTACAACACATCCTAAACACGGCCATTCACCTCAGACTAGGTAAACATGCAGTATGTCATTCCTTTAATAGAACACTCCACATAGTTACCTCGCCTTTTACCAAATTGTGTGGACTAACTATGCTCAACATCTAGGTAATTGAAAATTTCTCTCCCCTCTCAGGTATAACTCTTAACCCACCATATTTCTCCCATCCTTTTGGATTCCTCACCTTATATACACCTCCCCCTCATTCCACTTCCCTTCGAGCTTTGATTTTGTCATGTATTTAGGGTTTTCCTCCAAGAATAATCAAGTAAATAGTATTTCATCTTCTAATCTCCCTATATTATTGGGTTTACTATCTTCTTTCGGGGGGTTTATATTCTCCATCCCTAGGGTTATGATTTTAGGGTTTTATTTTGACATTCTTGGCTTGATACCCTGGATTAGGGTTTGATATTTCCTTCTTGTGGTGTGATCGAGGTGTGGTTGGAGTTTCACACTGATTTTTGGAACTTTCTCCACCCATGGTAGGTGATTATGTGATTAATCATTTCTCGATGAATTTACTAGACTGGCATGTGTATTTTCATGTGCTATATGGATTATTTTAATGGTGAGAAATTGTTTTTCAAAATGATTGGTTGTGTATCTGGCTTCAAATTTTCCTTTTCATGTCAAATGGGGTGTATTCTTATACACAAACCCCATTGTGTATTATAAAAGTGTTTTTATAAATTTTTTATATGTTTTTATTAATTTTTTATGTGGTGCGGATAATGTTTTAGAAATTTATTGGTGTGAATGTGGTTTTGAAATTTGATTTGGTTGTTTAAATGGTGACATTGGAATGTATAATGTTTTGTTTGGATTGCTTGTGTGAATGTGGCACACTATTTGAACCTGAAACTTGTTTGAGCACAAAGGGATGCTTGAGTAGCTTGGATGGAGGTCTAGGACTAGTGTTTTATCAATTTTTAACTATATACAACCTGGTTTCACTTATTATAATTGATGATGAAAACACTAACTAAAAATTGATGATGATCAGATACCACTAGAATTTTTTATATTTCTCCTCTCTAGTGGATCATACATGTGAACTTAAATAAACTGAGATGTGAGGTTCTGAGGTCCCATAACATGATAGTAAGCATAGGGACTCTCCCACATTTGGTTCTATTTGACTATGTTTCACTCACCGTCATCAAATTGTGTGTAATTTTGGTTACTACAAAAGAAAAGGTGTTTTTATTTTAAAAATTTTATTCCTTTAATATCATTTTAACTAATGCTTATTTCTATTAATTTGTTCAAGAAGTTACTTTTATTTATTAAAAATTTATGTTTATTTTTCATTCATTGTTTAGTGAATGTAATCCTTTTGGGTGGCATCCTACCGGGCGATAGTTCACACCCTGCTTACACCTTTGGGTGTAAGAGGACTTGGTAATGTTTGATATAGGTAAGGGTAAAGATTATGGTGATGGTGGTTTGGGATTTTAGTGATATTTTTTGGTGGTGTTAAGATGCTGGCATGAGGGATATGTTCCCCTAGCCTAGTGGTGGTTTTTAGAGATTGTTTTCCCCCTTTTTGTAGTATCTCAATTTACGTTTTATATAAACTTGTAGAATTAAATCTTAAACCTTGTAAAGGCTTCTTTGGATTGTTTTTATAGATTTGGGTTCATTCATATTATTTATTGTTTTATTTTTTTTGTTGGTTAAATCATTCCCACATGATGGTATTAATACCTCGGAACTTGTGATTACTTTTGGGGATCGAAAACTCCCTTCACGCCTTACCATGGACTGTGTCGAGCACTGGTTCAGATGAGGAACCATCTTGGTTCATGAAACTACCAATGGGGATATATGAAACTCCCTCATTTAGACCTCCCACAATTTCATTGGTGCCATTATATATCCTCTAAAATGGATAATGTGCTCATCACCTTGAATAAATACATCAAGAGAACATCCACTGGGTATCTCTATATATAAGGTATTACTGTTAGTATCTATATGATAAACATCCCAAACACACTATAAATATGATGGGGGTAATGACCATTGACTAAAAATATGAAGCGCCATCCTTGTACACTATGTAAAACTATAATGATGAAAACTTCTCAATATCCTCATCCAATAACTGAGAATAATATCTCCTACTAAGAGCATCTGACACCACATTTTCCTTCCGAAAAGTATATAAAATCTTCAATTCAAAGACCTTAAAGAACTATATCCAAAATCTCTTTCCCAAGTGATGATCCTTATAAGAGAAGATTAATTTGAGACCCTTATGACTGGAGTAGATGATAAACCTCTTGAACATAAGGTAGTGTCACCACATATTTAGGGTGAAGACTTGCACTACTATCTCAATATTATGGGTTGTGTAGTTATACTCACACAATATCTACCACCTATAACCATAAGGAATCACTGCCTACCGAAAAATCAAAAAAAAAACATGTATATTCCACAAGGCTTCACTAGACACTATATACTTGTCACCATCCTATAGAATGTTCAATATGGGGCCACTCTTCAACCAATTCCTTAACTCCTGAAAACTATTCTTTTAATTTTCCATAAACATGAAAGTATTCCCCTTTTAGGGAAAAATATTCTAATGGTGATTAAATTCTAGAGACATAATTTAAAAACCTCAAACAATATCCTTCTATCACAAGTAAACTCTATACCTCGATAAAACTCTAGGTTTGGTCCAAATCTATCACTACCTCAACCTTTACTAGATCCACTTCCACTTCTACCACTAATATGTCATATCCTATAAAGTGGAACAATCTAATCCAAAACATATAATTTGAGATAACCCTATAATGATGTTGGGGTTGGAGTGTTTCTAAGAATATCCTTAAGTTTCTCACGCGCTCCTCCTCGGATAGAGAATACATATATCAATGATAAAGACCACCACAAAGTAGTCTAAAAAATGTTTAATGATTTGATGCATGATTCGAATAAACACAATAGGGGTTATTGTAACATTGAAGGAAATACCCAAGCACTCATAATGAATATAGTAAAATTTGAATTTCATCTTTGGTATATCCCCCTACTGTACTTGAATCTAGTGATATTATAACCTAAGGCCAATCTTCAAGAACCATCACACCCCCCTCAACTGATCAAAGTTGTCATCAATCCTTGGTAGTGGATACTTATTCCTTAAATTCACTTAGTAATAGAACTAATAATCAAAACATAATCTCAATCACACAATATATTTCTTGGAAAACAACGTTGGGGCTTCCTAGGGGGAATGAGTCTCCTGAATCCCTTCTCCTGCATGTCCTCTTAGTGAACCCTATGCTCATAAAACTCTTTGGGATCCGTCCAAGATACTGACTTAGAATTCAGGGTCATCCTAGGGTGTATGTCAATGCCTATGTCTATATCTTAGTGGGGAGGTAATCCTAGAACATCCTTATTAAAGATGTCTCATAACCATCCACCACTATAGGAAACTAGTAGCTCATAGAACCCACTACCCTGAGAGTTATTCTATCCAACTAGGGAGTAATATTTTATAATATCCTATATAGGAGCCCACCCCAATCTTCCTCAGTTTCCCTTTTAACCACAAAGGAAAACTTCATCCCATCCCATAGACACATCACATCCTCTAAAAAATATAGTCACTCTAGGTATTAACTAGGGATAACCAGTCCACATATATGATGATGTCATAATTCTTTATTGCTACTCAAATGAGATCCCATATGCAGAAAATTCCTCCAAGAGTTAGATAACATTATTAGTAGAAGTGTGTGATGACTAAGAAACATCATGTTAGAGTCTCCAAGTGGAAGGGTCATTCCAAAGGCTCAAATAGAATCTCTAAGTCTCAAACCAGAGAAGTGGAAATAATGGAATGAATCACATATATGTATACCAATTCTACAGCTAAGGTATAAATGATAACGATTGTACATCATATTATCCATGTAGGAATAGGTTCATAGGCCTCCAAAGCATACAAATCACCACATCCCTAATCAACCACTCTCTGAGCATGTCATGGACCACATGGGTGTGGTGGTGGAAATAAGTAAAACCTTCGATCACCTCCTCTTACTTGACCTACCCCTCTACAACATCTATAACCTTGAGGAACTCCTTTCTCATGACTCTATATCTACATGGGTTCCCCCTCAACCATCTTATGATCAGATATGAGATGAGTCAGACAATCCCATGAAATATTTCCTTGACCATCATAAGAGAAACACCACTTATACCCTCTCTGAATCGATCTATCATGAGAGACCTTCACTATTCATACATTGTTTGGGGGTCATCTCCTCAAGTGTATTCCATGGTTGGATCACTACATATATCATCGACTACCTTATTCCATGGTCTCAGCTCCTGGGTTCCCACTACAAGAACCAACTTTTAGTGTTTCTTCTGCTAGGATGCTCTCTACTACTAAGGCCTACTCAAGCACACTATCATAGGTGGGAATGCTAAGGTATATCACTAATTCCTTGATATCTCAGAATAATACCTACTCTAGGATCTGTTCTCTAAATAATGGATCTTGAACCATATCAATGGCGTACCATGAGAGAGAAATAAACCTTTCTAAATTCTCCACCATGGTCATACAACAATAATATAGATTCCAAATCTCATAGAAATCAATTAATTTCAATGTGGATGGATAAAAATCCTCCCTAAAGATGTTATAGAATTATGAACAAAAGGGATTTGTCTCATCATTTGACTAAGTCACCAGACTCCACCATCACCATGTGAAGCCCCAAAGAATACTCTCCATAAGGAAAACTATATGTTATGTAGGAATCCTACAATTTAAGAAACACTAAGTGAAAAACTTTACTCATTCATATTCCCCTAGAAGACTGCTCGCCCCGAATCTCGAAAGGTCTATACCACTGGAACTCATGCAATGAACTCATCCGATGTGTATACTTAGTAGGTAATTCTGATGCTTACTACTTATCAATGAGTACTTTTATATATGGTAAGTAATGTTATGGTACTATCTCTTGTACATCCCCCGATGCTGAAGCCTCATTACTTAGTCGATCATCCTTGTGATCATGTAGTGGAATTTTGGATTGATGTCTTCGTAGAGGAATCATGAAGTTAAAATTATGTACCATGGTCAAAGAGTATATCTGGGGATTTGAGTCAATAAATATGTGGAAATGACAACCCAATACTATATGATGCATGTACTAATGTTTTTCCCTTCAACTAGTGTATACATGTACTACGTAAACAAGAACGATGTCAGAGTCCTGGTGAATGGATATGTTGACCGCCACACCAACACTGGAGTCCCTAGCCTAAAATTTGAACTCGAAACACTGTACCACTTTTTCAAAACAAATATAATAAAAATATCAAGGACTCTGCTCATAATGTATAACCGACTACTCTAATACCACTATATCACGAACCGACCCACTGGATCCTAAGTCACGATTACCCCAATCCCACCACTAATATGCTTGGGTCTGGAGACCAGGACCATGTAGCCATATCCCAAACATGGGAGACATTAGATTAATTTACTTGTACATAAAAAATCTATAAGACCATAAAATGATTAATTGTAATGAAACTAAAACCAATGAATGCATATATCTATAATCCCACAATAAACGTACACCAATAACACACTGAAATAGATATAATGTCCATATACAATCCCAACAAAAAATTACAGATTCCAACCATCTTATAAGGGGGGAACACTATCAGATTCAACCACTAGAAAAAAAACTATGTCTATCTAGTCCCCAATAATACCTTATCCTTTAAGGACACCATCAAAAGGGCCTTCAATTAAATAAGACACAACAGGTTCAGGTAGATCCCATATAGGGGAGAGAATAATAATACACTGTAGGAAACCATGAAAACACTAAACATAAATCAATAGGAGTAGTTATCTCATAATAAAGATATAGAAATCAAAGAATAATAAAAACCTATACATTCTTATGAAAGAGATAGTGCCTCAAAGTTTTCTCCAACTAAACTCCCATCCATAGGTTTTTTCTTGAAGAATTTTGGAAATACTGGGTCTAGGAGAACCCACACCATGAACCATGGTATCATTAGAGACACTACATGAAGAGGTAATGATCATTGATACCCTCCTAATAAAACTAACTGGTCTATGAAGATATCAATACATAGATAGGGGATCACACCCCAGACCACTAGGGGACACAGAAAACCCAATTTTCATCAAACCACTATGTATGTTATTATATTACAATGATACAATGAACCATACTAAAATGTTCTACTAGATGGGGGATCAATTCCCTATGTAAGAAGGTCATGTCTATTCCATGAACCCCACATTGGTTATAATAATGAATGATAGAGGATCACACTCCAGTAACAAAGAGGTACACGTCAAACCCAATATGAGACTCATCTTCCAAAGGGGATCATAATCCAGATCTATGGAAAAAATGGTACACTATAACCTTGAGGGGATGGACCACAGGAACATACAACCTAGATACTAGTCTAAATTGAAAAAATAAATGGCTCAAAACACCCTCAGAGTGAGTACATGGTATGTATTGAGGGTACACGACTTGTCTAGCCTACCCCTAGTCTAGCCTTGTTCTTATGTACCCCATGAAATTTAGATCTCCATATAATCATCATGTATTAATGGATACAAAATGTGTATAGGTATACCAACACCCTAACTATGTCATATGTGCAGGACTATATACTTTGGGCTTTGCCAGTGTAGCAACCCATGTACACCTAGCTGTTCCCATGTCCACCTAGCCATATATGAGTAAAAGGATATCCCCATGTCCTCTAACTGTGTTCGTATACCCAAGACTTCTCATGCTCGTGTATCCTCCAAGATACATGCTGAGCCACTAGCCTGGGTCACACTGTTTGTGACAGGTGTCACATGTCCTATGATATTTTATTCTATGTGGGAACTCTAGAGTTGCTGCCAGGGCCTCACATGACATGTGATCCAAGATTATAATCTATGTAACCCATAAACTTCCATAACATTTAGGTTCTACTTTAGATCATCCATACAAACTTCCACCTCCATGATTCTATCTGATCATTTTTTATCAAAGGATATTTGACACTCTGATCACCAGAGATCTAAATATAGGATTTGAATCTACTAGTAAAATTCCATTATCGAGCCACACCATCACCCACACATTTTGAACTAATAAGATATGGAAACATCATTCCATTCTAATCTACCTATGATCATATTGTGCCATCATCACTTATTTATCACACCCTCAATCATGAACCACACATGGTGTATTTATCCGTTGCATTGAATAATGGTTTCACAATGATCATAAAAACAATAGTCATCTAAAGATGGGCCAAATACACTTCAAACCTTGAATATATTATGAAACATGGGTGAAATCCATAAACTACAAGCCCAATTAATGAACCTTGACCTTTTTCATTTCATCCTCAATCCTTTATAAAATAAGTTTATGAATAAATATGGAATAATAAATTGTCAAATAAATATACCATAAATAAATCAACCATCAATACGTGAATAAATTCTTCTTCATGAATTTCATCTGTGTTTGACCGGGATAAAATAACAAGTTGAAACACATAAATTAATAATTTTATCTATAGTTAGGATCATTTTCTGATGAAGAACATTATTTTATTATCATCCTTGGATAGATCCACGATCATTGATTATACAAAATTCCTTGATCTCTATCTATTCTGATGTGTCCCTCCAATGATCTTCCAATAGATCCTCTCCAATAACTCCTCTCAATACCCAAGTTATGTGGTTCCCATATGGATTAATGATTAATCTTTTTCAAAATAGAGTATTCAAGGTTTCTATGTCAAAATAAAGATATAAATCAATTAAGTATTTTTTTTTATTTGTTCTTGCGATAAAAATTTACTGAAATGCCACATTCTTACAACTATTATTTTGGACTTGGGGAAATATGATTCTCTAAACTCAATCACGGTTTCATATTTTTAATATAATCTACTATTCAAAATATATTCCTATTTTTTAGGAAAACTGCATGCATGTGATATTAATATTTTTATTGTTTTATCAAATATCAATTATAAGATCCCCAGGACATGGAATATCACATTATATAAACTCCTATATTCAAAATAATCAATATATTATTCTAAACTAATACATAGAAAAATCAAAGTTTTTATAGACAATCCTAGATGTCTCCCTTAGAGTCAATCATCACAGGTGAACAACCTAATAGTTTCCCAATAGTCAAGGCAGGATTTCCACCTCAACCAATACATAACCCGTCACTCCCCCTCTAAGGGTTCAACCTCAACCATAAAAAACTATCTAATCATTTATATAAATTAATTAAATTTCATAAAGGGATACACACCCATCCACATGAAAAATAAGACACACAACTTTATTCAAAATATAAAACATGGTAATGACTCCCTTCCTCAAGAATAACAGTGTACTCACCATGGTTCCCTTCCAAATAAATTAATTAACTTATATGAACATATAGTAATTAAAAAAATGGAAATTTGGGGTTTATAAAAGGTAAACCATGAAATAGAGGATTAACGCAGCATGTAGGTCCAGAAATATGTTAGGATTTCAAAAAGATAACTTCCCTAACAAATGACACTTCAAATAGGAAGGCTCAACGTTGGATGAGAAAAAATTTTCAAACATAATACTAAAAATTCAATAATATTGAGTATGGGTATAGAGGATGGAGTATGAATAATTAATGGGGATCCCACGTGAAATTACAGGGCTTCCCCATATAAAAAACTGCATCACTACAAGGTCACAACATGACGTAGGGGGTCATCAAACGATAAATACCAAACAAATGGCCTATAACTATACTAATATAATTTTTGAGAATCCAAAGAGTGTCATGGAATGACTAGTTGAATATATAAGTCCTCCCCTCTTTTAAAACCATTACTGGGTAACATTTAATCATCACATCAAGACCAACTAACTACTTCATAATTTCCGTAGTAGGGTTGGTCTGGTTTACTAGAACCCACTCATAAGCCATCCCAACCACCCAAAATATATAAGAACCATCATGATATGGTATGAAATGTTATATGAAAATTTAACACAACTTGAAATTCAATGTATGCTACATAGGTCGCTTTAGGTTTTTTCCTAACACATACCTATTTTTATCTGGATTACTTTCAAAAGATAAAAATTATGATTCTCAGATAGTTGAGACGAAAAATATTTAGTATAATCAATAATTTGGATATTATTAATTCAATTAATTTAATTACATAATTCCATTAGGATCACCCAAATATTTTAACACAAAAAATAACCAATAAAAATCTTATAATAGAGAATCAAGAGGAACCCAAATTTATCATGGCCTACCCAATAGGATAATCCAAAATCACTTACTTCATGATTTACTTACACAATATAATCTGTGGGTACCTTGATTTAGTATAAACAACCTATTTGGGTTATCAATTTCCTATCAATTTATTCTTTAAATGGAATAATACACTTACTATTAGAGCGGTTTTCATTTTCAATGTCTCACTGATTAAATATACATCATATGCATGTTAAATTCATAACACTTGCATCGAATGTAATCAATATCTTGACATGTTTGAATACCATGTATATGCATGATTATAGAAATTTACTTTTTTGAATCCTTTTTTATCTACCAAATTAACGTGTTCATACCACATTAATGTGTAACTCTTTACAAAACCC